>CM051395.1:12282034-12410934 GCA_028052125.1 Melia azedarach
AGCTCGAAAATCGATATAGATCGCCTCTTCCTGTGTTGCTCAAGGTAGGTATTTGGTTTTGTTTTCAAGAACTGTTTTGCGATTTTGAAAAATATACACTACCAAATAGATTCTGATTGTCAAAGCTTTGTTTTTGTTTTGTGTTACCTTGGCGATGCAGTTTGAGGATGTGGAGTACAGGGTGAAAAGTAGCCGGGCTTCATCTGTCAATCCTGTGAAAGCAGTGGTGTCAAAGGTGGCCTCACAGCTGAGCTCGGAGAAGGACTACAAGCAAATTCTGAAAGGCATAACAGGAAGCATTGGCCCTGGAGAAATCCTGGCATTGATGGGTCCTTCTGGTAGTGGAAAAACAACCCTGTTGAAGATAGTAGGAGGAAGATTGACGGATAATGTTAAAGGGAACATAACTTACAATGACATTCCTTATAATCCAGTTCTTAAGAGAAGGTTTAGTCAACTTAGACGATCTCTCGACATTATAACTTAATATGCAGTTATGAAGTATCTGATTGTGTTAATATCATTATTTGCACTGAACTTCGTACAGGATTGGATTTGTGACACAAGATGATGTGCTACTGCCTCAACTTACCGTAGAAGAGACTTTAGTGTTTGCAGCATTTTTGAGACTTCCAGGCAACATGAACAGACAACAAAAATATGCAAGAGTGGAGATGATTGTAAAGGAACTAGGCCTTGAAAGGTATGCCCTAAACAAAATATGATAATGACCCTCGTGATTTTGATCATCTTATTTGGTTGTAGCTGAAAATTTCTCTGAATAATATTGCGAATAAGTACAGATGTCGTCACACAAGAATTGGAGGAGGATTTGTTAAAGGAATATCTGGAGGAGAAAGAAAAAGAACAAGTATTGGATATGAAATTCTAGTTGATCCTTCATTATTGTTGCTTGATGAGCCAACCTCAGGCCTTGATTCCACCTCTGCCAACAAATTACTTCAAATTCTTCAAAAAGTTGCCAAGGTATGCTAAACTATATGCCTATTTGCTGCTACAACAACAATATATCGATGTTACTTAAAGATGGTGCTTGATGAATCTATAGGCAGGAAGGACAGTAATCACAACAATCCATCAGCCATCTAGCAGAATGTTTCACATGTTTGACAAACTTTTGCTAATATCAGAAGGCTATCCAGTGTACTATGGCAAGGCTAGAGAGTCAATGGAGTATTTTTCTTCCTTGAGATTCATCCCGGAAATTGCCATGAATCCTGCAGAGTTCTTGCTTGATTTAGCAACCGGACAGGTGACTGATATAAGTGTTCCTGAAGCTTTATTGGCATCTCGATGTGCTTCTGATTCTGAAAGAGCTGTAATCAAAGTAAGAACTAATTTACACTCTTATCTATTTCCTACTTCCCCTCTTTCACCTCTTTTACACATCATTTCATTTGATATTAGTATCTTCAACTCAAATACAAAACCCAATTGGAACCAAAAGAAAAGGAAGAGAATCATCGAAACTCAAAGACACCGGAGCATCTTCAGTTGGCAATACAAGTCAAGAAAGAGTGGACACTCTCTTGGTGGGATCAGTTCCTGATAATTTCCAAAAGAACATTCAGAGAGAGGTATAGAGATTATTTTGACAAGCTAAGACTTGTTCAAGCACTTGGAATTGCTGTCTTGTTAGGCCTTCTTTGGTGGAAATCCCAGACAAAAACAGAGGCTCAACTCAGGGATCAAGTAATTATTCTCCATAACCTCACATTTTACAAAACATCTTTAAACCAAATTACAGAATCAAAATCATAAAACACATCATTACAGGTTGGTCTAATATTCTACATCTGCATTTTCTGGACATCTTCATCAATATTTGGAGCAGTATACGTCTTTCCATTCGAAAAAATCTACTTGGTGAAAGAAAGGAAAGCAGATATGTACAAACTAAGCGTATACTATGCATGTAGCACACTCTGCGACATGGTTGCACATGTTTTCTATCCTACAGTTTTCATGGCCATTCTATACTTTATGGCTGGCTTCAAAAGAACAGCTCCTTGCTTCTTCCTGACATTATTTGCCATACTCTTGGTGGCTGTCACTAGCCAAGTAAGTGTAGCAAACCCGAATTCATCCTAATACGGTCTGATTACTGAATGATTCTCTCTCTGTAATTAGGGAGCGGGAGAACTCTTTGGAGCAGCAGTTTTAAGTATCAAGAGAGCTGGAATGATTGCTTCTTTGGTACTCATGCTTTTTCTTCTCACAGGAGGTTACTATGTTCAGGTAGTCTCGTTTGCTTGTGCTTTACGGCACATTGAACATATTTTTCAGACTAACTGAATAATGTTCTGCATTGCAGCACATACCAGAATTTATGCAGTGGTTGAAATACTTATCATTCATGTACTACGGATTTCGACTTCTTTTGAAAGTTCAATACGATGGAGATGAATTATACGAGTGCCAGAGTAGAGGAGGATGCCGGCCTCTACAGAGCTCACCTTCGTTTGACATGGTTAACTTAAACGGTGGCTTACAAGAAGTCTGGATCTTATTGGCCATGGCGCTTGGTTACAGGATTTGTGCATACTTTTGCCTTCGCAAGAGGATTAATTTGTGCCATCTTTGAACAGATAATGATACGCTCATAATATTTGGAGCTGCTTTTGTTTTTTTATTGTCTTTTTCATTCTCTGCAACATTTATGCATTGAAACTCGTTGATTTTTTTCCTTTTTAATGAGATCATGAAGTAGGATGAATAGAAGTTGAATGGTTCTAAAAATAATAACAATATTTTACTAATTTATTCTAATTTTGGTAATAAATTAAACCATGAGTAAATTTTGTAATATAAAAATTCATTAAAATCTAAATGGTTGTGATTGTGAACCTAATAGCTTCGCCTATTTTTCTTTACTGCTAAAATTTTCGGGTAGGGATCTCTTGTATCTGCTAGATTGGATCTAGGCTTCTTCTGATATCTGAGCTCAAATTCATTTCTAGTTTTAACAGCAATAATGTTAAATTGATTAATCAATTACTAATATATAGTATAAAGTGCGAGATAATAATAGTTTCATCCCCAAACTTTGGTGAAATAATAAATTAGAATATGATTTTCTCAGATTTAATAATTTAGTCCTTACTTTATTTTTCTTACCATCTTATAGCGGCACACTAAAGATTAAAATTTCAAAATTGAGCAAAGAATATTTTAATTTACATCAAAATTTTGAGATGAAAGTATTATATTTGAGCATACATTTGTTAATTCAATATTGTGGGTAGCATTTGCTAGCAGAATAACTTGAGAAAATACTAATTTTTTCCTTAATTTTTGGTTATTTTACCACTTATTTTCTTATTGTTTCAAAATTATATCTTACCTCCTTACTATTAGATATCTCTTTAATGTTTGCACAAAAGACAAATACCCCTTGAAATTACTTGCTTCTATGCAAAATGACTATTGTGTTCTTGAATATTTAAAAAAGTATACATATAGACCATATTATCCCTATTATTAATACATAATAACCAATATAATTTTTTAATTTTAAACTAGCATAATAAATTATATCTTTAATTTATTTCTTTTAACAATTATACCCTTAATTTTTTTATAATTTTATCCTAAATTATTGACAATTTAGAAAATTTTATTCTTATATTAATTCATTGTACATAAACTATTAAAATAGATTTTAAATAATATTAATTTAAAAAAAATTGTGTTTTAAAATTGAACAAACAATAACTTGGGAAAATACTAAATTTTTCCTTGATTTTCAGCATTTTACTACTTATTTTCCTATTATTTTAAAATTATATTTTACCCCCTTACCATTATAATGATAACAATTGTTTTTCATTTTTTGAGGACAATATTATTTTTTTAACTTGTAAATAAATACAACCCTACCACTTTAGTTGACAGGGTACACATTTCTTACTCTCTCTCTCTATTTTTTTCTCTTTTTTTCTATCTTAATAATTAAATGTATAAAAAATTAAAAAAAATGATGTGGTGCAATATTGGAAGCTATGTTTAGACATACAATTGTTTTATTTTGGTAATAAAGTTGCACTAATTATAAATAAAATAGTCTTAATATTTTTAAAAAATAATGAAAGAAAATCTTTTTCTTCTTCTTTTTTTAAATTTTTCCTCTTTCATCAAATCTTTTTCCTTTCTCTCCTATTTTTATAGTAATCAATTTCTCTTTTTTAAAAAAAAAGGAAAATAAATTTTCAAAAAATAAAATCTAAAAAAAAAATTGGAATCTTTTTCTTTTGTCTTTCATATTTATGGTAATCAATTTCTTTTGAAGAAAAATTTAAAAGAATTAAAGCTTAAAAAATTTAGAATCTTTTTTCATTACTCTTCCTTTTTTCAATAATCAATTTTTTGTAAGTAAAAATTTTTTTTAAAAAAAATAAACTGAATACATGAAGACTTAAATCCTTAACCTCATTAAATATTCTATTAAATAATGTTCAACAAAAAAATCTAAAGAATAATGAGAGTCAAATTACCTAATTAACAATAAATTTAAATTAAAAATAATTTTTTTTAAAAAAAACTCATTACGAACGTATGGTATTTAATACTTTTTATATTAATATAAAAATTAAAATATATGAAAAATTATACTAACAATGAATCTTTTTGAAAAAATTATAATCATAATATAGAATTTATTTTTTAAAAAATAAAGTGAAATGAAAATAACTAAACAAAGTAAAATTGTTCAATCTCTTCTCTTTGCTATTTCTTCTTTTTCCTTTCCTACTTATACTTTCTTTCTTTTTAAATTTTTTTAATTATCATCTTGAAAATATAAAAAAAAAAAACAAGAAGATAAAATGATATCTGTCATCTCATATTATAATTGATTAAAAAAATAAGTTATAAAATGCACATGACATTCAGAGAAAATTTCTTTGTTGTTCAATTGTCTCTCTAATAAAAACATTTTTTCTATTTTCTCTTTATTTTCATTATTTTACTAATCACTTTTTCACCTACAAAATAATAAAATATTGCAAAGCTTTTTTTAAAAAAAATATACTTGCTTTAAATATATTAATGTTAAAATTTTAAAAATCTAGTCAATCTATTTCGTATAATTAAATTTAATTTAATTCAAACTTTCTATGCAAACGCAATTTGTTATTTGCAGTTATAAATTTTAGTACAATTTTTCTAATTAATATTATGAGGTAATTTGTAATAAATTTTCATATTAATTTCCTCTAATATTTTTAAAATTAGTTATATATTTATCAAAAGTTAAATAAATTATAACAAGTAAAGAACTAAACAATAAAAATACTCTAAATTCTAAGATATAACATATATTTTAAAGACATAATGAATAACATTTGTACAAACAAATTTCGCAAATTTCGTGTGGAAGAGTCTCTCAAAACTACTATATATATATATATATATATATATATATATATTATATATATATATTATAATAAAAGAAATACAATTTCCGCCAAGATCAAGACATAATATTTTGTATGTCTAATGTCATGTTAATTGAAAAACAAACTTTATAAGTTTTATGATATTACATATTTACACAATCATATTTTCAAGCCATCGGGATGAAATTGTTTTTTGTCATTGACTGTTAGTTTGTTCGTTAGTATTAGAACACTCATGTTCACAAATATCAGTGTTTAAATATTAAAATCTTTGTACTTAAATGTAATAAATCTAAAATGTGTGAGCAGAGCATCAAATACCCGGAAAGTCCAATGAACAAATGATTTTACCGTGGGGTTGTCTGACTCATAATGGTTGGGAATGGAATCCAATGCTGAAGTAGTACTCTACTCTCCATTATTGTAGGTGTAGTGGAATCCCACACAGGAATAGACCCAAGACTCGAGGGTCTCTTTCGCTTCTTTTCTGAATGAATCAGATTCTTTTTTCATCTGCTTCATAATGAAAGATTGAACAATACCAAATCAAGGAAAGAGTAAATTTGAAATGTCCTTCTGTTTCTGTACCATCAATAATGCATTGTGGGACTCTACTCTTCACGTGGTTTAGAGTAAAAACGGTAAAAGTAAAAGCATTTCTGTGGCCTGCTTTCTCTCCATAAAAACTCGCCTCAAATCCAACAAAAGAAGTCAAAAACCAGTCTCTGCTTGTGATGTGATCCCATTTTCTCTTCGTTCTCTTTCTGTGATTTCATTTGGAGATTCATTCGGAGATGCAGAAGAAGATGATGATGCTGGAGATGCTGCTGAGTGAGCATGAAGAAGATGGAGCTACCAATTTTACCAAGGTTCGAAAGTGTGTTTCTTTTTTGGCATAGGAGGATTTGACAAAACAATTTTAATCCGTCTTAAGCAATTTTATATTACATCACTCTTTTGTCCGATAAATTAAAATATTTACAATTAAATAATTTTTTATCTTTTAAACAAAGAGACGATGTAATATATTAGATAAATGGATTAATTTATATATTAATATTTTAACTTTTAAATAATAATTTAATATAATATTATTTTTTAAAAAGTATTAATTTATTATATAATTTTATTAAATAATTTTTTACTTTTAAAAAATTTATAATAACTTAAAAAAATTAATTTAATAAATTTTTTGTTCCTAATTTTAGAGTGAAGAGAACTGGGAGAAGAGAATTAGAAGGGTAACTTATTAATTTAATTTAATTTTATAAATTAATCGATAATTAATAAAATTGAATTGTATTCTTTGAGTCTTGTTCCTTTCAACAAAATTTAATTAATTCATTAGAATATTTTATTTTTACATATTTATGAATATGTATGAATTGTTGTTAAATATAATTAATTTTAGTTTTATTCGGGTTGTGCTTGTTGCATTTTTTCTTTTTTGGCTTTGGCAAGAAGATTAATAATGAATGGATATAAAATTGTTGGCTGTAAGATAAGAAAAAGGCCGAAAAAAGAGATTAAAATGAAAGTGTTTTAAAATGGTTATATTTTAAGTGCTTCCTGTGAAATTGTTAATGGAAAAATCACTTTAAAGAGTTTCTTTAACCGAAATGTATCTAAAATGATGACCACGTGACCTATCTACGATATATCAAATGCATACGGAAATCTAAATTGGACTGGAATCATCATATATCTTTATTTCTATTCTTCATTTCAAAGATAAAAAAAAATAATAATATTTTACATTAATTTCATAATTATTAAAAAAATTTCAATTCAATTAGCGAAGAGCCCGTCAAATTTGGGCCGACAGATTTAACTGGATCCAGCACTAAGTTAATGGGCCTCAGCCAGATAGATCGGAGTGTGAGCTTGGGCAATAAAATTATTGGGCCTGTTGGGCCCATCTGTTTCACGTCAGGCGTTTGAACTATGAGCAATGTATATCTAACACGTAGCAATGTTTGAGATCCGACGGTTGAAATCAGTTACGGTGGGTCCATTTAGAAAAGCTGTCAGAACTCTGGAAGTTTCCAACTGTTGGTTACACGTTAAAAAAAAAGAAGAAATAAGCGTATGTGAAACGAGGCAATCGGTCAGACATGTACTACAATTTTACAAAAAAATAATTAAATACCAATTAGTTCTTAGGATTTTCCATTTGAATTTAGTTAAAATAATCCATTTAAATTTCAATATAAATTCACAAGTAATACTGTAATATTGTTCTAATTTATCTAATGAGATATTCCCTCAATTTAAATAAAAAAATACTTTTTTTTTAAAAAAAAAACTTAGTTTAATTATTATTAGCATAAGACAAATGCCCCTTTGATAATAGTTGGACTAAAATGTGTGTTATTTATTCCTCAAATTTTAGAGATACCAGTCAACAATTTTTATCTAATAATCAATGTTAAACTACTTATTTACATTCTTATTTATACTTTTTATTCTTTGTAATATTAATATTCTTTTAATGGTGTAAATTGGCCAATAAATTTCATTAGAACTCTTAAGAGTTCTTGGAGATAATTTAATTTATTTTAATATTTTTTTTTTCAAAAAACAAATATCTTTACAGTGAAAAGATCCAATTTTCAGCTTACAAATGACAATTTTTACAACTCAGATGAGTAGATAAGAAATAGTCACAGCCTTCGGTGATATCATAAAACCGCAAAATCATAATTGTGTATGTGTTTAAGTCATAATCATTATAAAATCAATAATATTTATTTAAATTATATTTTAATTGCAGGGCAGCGATTGAAAAAGTCAGTGAAAACTGCCGATAGAAAGGTGATGAACGAATTGTTGGCATTTTCCACATCCCGTTCTCCACAAACAGAAACCCATTCATCATCATTCATTCATCCATTTTAGATCAAACCTGAATTTAGTCAAAATATGTTACTTACAAACAACACATAATAACTATCCACTTTGTTATCTCAGCGACTCATTATTTGTGTCAGTTCACGCTGTGTTGTCTTTTTGGTCTGTCTCTTTCTCCACCACTCAGCAAGAGAACAACAAAATCATTATTAATTCTTTATCTATCTGCAGCACTTGTGTCAGCTTAGGATTGATTATTCAGAGTGTTGTTTTTCCGTGTGAAAGTAGAGTCTTTTCTGTAAAGATCGTAACTTTCTCTTGTTTGAGATGGAGTTAGTCCCATATTCAGCAGACCCAGACGAGAAATCGAGCTCCACGACTCTTCCTTGGCAAGACATGTTTAGATCAGCCTCAAATAGAAAACCTTCACCAACTCCAGCATCCCATGCGCCACCACCGGCATCAGAGGCGCAGCCGTCGTCATCATCTCCGACGAACACCGCTAATCAAGGTCACAAGAGTACATTATCTGGTGATCCTCAGGTAAGACTGGCTCTGTACATAGCCATGGCTCATGCTGGTCTGGCTTTCACTCTTTTCATTCTTTACTTCATATTCAAGCTATTGCAAGATTATATTAGGCCAATTCAATGGGCAATTCTGTGTTCAATTCCATTAAGAGGTATACAACAAACCCTTGTTGCATTTTGGAGCGAGCCCTTGGAACTTGGCCTCACTGAGACTGCATTTGCTGTTCCTGTTGCTATATTTAAGGTTTTTGTAGGCACTCTTAATGATATTAAGTGTTTTCTTCAAGGTTTTTCTTAAAAGACCAAAAGCTAATCGTTCTAGGCGTAATCGAAGTGGTTTTTCCAAGTTAATTAGGTGGCTGGTTGTCATTGTGGTTTTTTGTGCTTTGCGTATGAGCACATTGGTGCCATTGGTCATTGTTGATGCTTGGTTTGGGATTTGTGTTTGGTACTAGAAATGTTGATTCAACAATGTCTGCTGTTTCATCTTTTAGGCTTAGTAGTTTTAGGCGTACTCCATTCAGCTCGTTTTTTCACACGACGAATATTGAAAAGGTTGGAAACCATTGTGGCAATTGGGTTGATTGTTGTATGATTGTGGTTTCTTTGGCTGGAATGATATTTTTTTTCTTATAAAATTGGTGTTGAAGGAAAGATGTTGTGATTTCGATCAAATGTCATGTTGAAGAGAGTAATTATGCGGAGAGATTGGGTATTAAAAGTGGATGGAGGAGAATGACGTGCCTGGAATGGTTGATAGGTACACTACCACGTTTTATGAAACGATGTCCGAACAGATAGATAGTTTGGCAATGCAGTATAATATGACGGAATTTGTAACTGGAATTAAGCATTTTGTTATAGCACCACCGCCCTGGTTCTTCGGAGAAATCCACAGCTTTGATGAGCCCCTCTCCATACACTGAGAAACTTATGAGTTTAAGAAAGAGGGTAACCAATCGAGAATGGGGACAAATTTATACAGAAGTTGATGCCATTTTTAGAGAGTTGGTGATTACCAGAGGATTTAGTTCAGAAGGCAAAGGAGTATGCTATTCAAGGAATTGATGTGTCACAACGGATATTTGCTAGTAGTGCATCTCTTTTAGGTGGCACCACAAAGCTCATGTTGTCCTTTGGATATCGATAATATCTGGAGCAGCAGAGGTTTTCAATTTTGTGTCTCAGTTGATGATTTTCTTATGGGTTTTATACTATCTTATCACATCAGATACTGGCGGGGTAACAGAACAAGTGATGTCTATGCTTCCATTTTCTAAGTCAGCAAGGATAAGATGTGTGGAAGTTATTGATAACGCTGTTTCTGGTGTTCTTCTGGCTACAGTTGAGATTGCATTTTTTCAGGGATGTCTCACATGGCTATTATTTAGATTTTATAATATACACTTCTTGTATATGTCAACCATCCTCGCATTCATCAGCGCAATGTTGCCAATCTTTCCATTTTGGTTTTCAACCATCCCGGCTGCTGTGCAGCTGTTGCTGGAAAGTAGATACATACTAGCCATCACACTGTCTGTTATTCATCTTGTGCTTATGGATTATGGTACAACTGAAATTCAGGAGGACATACCTGGTTATAGTGCATACCTGACAGGGCTCAGCATTATTGGTGGAATGACATTATTCCCATCTGCATTGGAGGTAATTCATACTTAATTTATTTTCATTTATTTATTCATCATGATTTCTCCTTGATTTTCTGTTTCGACAGTACCCATATGCAACTTTTTTAGTAAATCAGTATTATGGAAATACCTTAAAGTGACTATCGTTGTGGATTTCTGCACAAAAGATTAGCTAGTTAAAGTGTTGAAAGAGTGTCAAATTATAAATTTGGTTGGGAAGTCATCTTCTTTGTCCAGGAGTTTCCATCCGAAGAACTTAGGTTTCCACCGGTTTGAAAAGCAGATTGTACATAATAACAAATGACAGCCAAATTCAGATACCAGAACCACATTTAGTATCATTGCATCAAATATAATGGACTCTAACTTGCTTAAGAAGCAATCATAATATTTTCAAAAACTTCCTGTCTTTATCTTTATTGTCTACACTTCCTTTCTTTCTGCATTCTTGTAAATACATTTTGATGTAGCTTTTGATGAATTTTCGGATATGAAAAGTTGATACCGCTGGTTTTTTGTGCTGTCTCATTGTATCTATATGTTATACGGCAGGGAGCAATTATGGGTCCGCTGATAACCACAGTTGTCCTTGCACTGAAGGATTTGTATGTTGAATTTGTTCTAGAAGAACCAAAGAAAAAAGACTAGGAGAATGCAGTTTGAGCCCTTTCCATTTCATGCTATCTATTCTTTGTTTGGCAGCCATGTGGGGAGACCTCATGTAAATTAGTGTGAGCTGGATGGACAGAATTACAGATATAGTTGCTGAAGAAGCACATGATGCAGACTGTTGATAATGCTTCTTGCAATTCACATGGTGTGCTTAATTAATTTTATTGGTTGTAATACTTATTTAAATCCATCCCTAGGTATTCTCTCTCTCTCTCTCTCTCTCTCTGTAGAAATAGATGAGTAAATGTATTTCCTGAAGCTCAGAAGTGTGTTCAAAACTGTATATCATCTTTACAAGAATTTTGTGGAGTCCCCATGTTTGGAACATAAAGATGAGTGATTCTTTCATGTGTTCAATCTGTTATGCTGCTTCATTTGTTTAAATTTTTCATCTGAAGAACATCCAACAAATGAGAAAACTGCATGTTGGATGGCATTCAAGTTAGCTAAGGTCAGACCAGCAAATAGGGGTATTTAAAATTCAATACAATCCCTTCAATCTGCTCAAATCTTAAACCCGTTCTATTGGATTTAATAGATCAGATCAATAGATCAGGTTGAATTAAAAATTTACAATCCACTTATTACTAGATTAAATTGTGAATTTACACCCTCAATCTACTAAAATTATCAAAATTTGATTCCATCCAGTTAAAAATGATTTAATAAATATTTTAAATAAAATACTATTTATAATATATAAAATAATATAAATATATATAAACTTTTTAATTCAATAATTTTTAATAAATATATAGGACTAACATAACAATATCAATTATTAGTATTAAAAGATTAAATAAACATAAAACAAAAGAAGAAAGAAAAAATTGTATAATAATTTGGTAGGTTCAATAGATTAATTATAAAATAAAATATAAAAAAAAAGAGAAAATATTTTGCCCTAATCTAATCCTTTGTCTCTTTCATGCTACTGTCGCTCTCTGAAATTCTCAGTGAAAAATCTAATTTTTTCAGCAAATTTTATCTACAGCTTCCTTCATTTCATACAATTGATTTTCTTCGCTTCTAATTCGCCATTAAAAACCTAAATGATTTATTCAATTTCAACTTCCTTTAATTTTCATTCAATTACTTTTAATTATCATTCAAAGCTAATTTCTTTTATCTTTTGTAATAAATTACTAAGTGTTAGTGTCATATTCTTATATACAATTATGTCTAATGAGATTCATCATCATCATCATCATCATTATTATTATTAATCCTTACATTATTCAATTTACACAATTATATTTCTTTTCATATTACTAACTAACCTGAATTTTTTTTTCCTCGTTAAATGGATGACTTCTAGGCATATAAAGGAAAATATTTGATTTTTTTAACTTCAAAATTTTTTAAGTGAGCTTGAAGGCACGCTCACTTTTGATGATAACAATATAACATTAAACAATAAAAAAAAAATTCTTGATTTTGTAAGCTTCTTTTGACATTACTAAATTTTTATTGTTTTATTTTTCTTCTTAATAAAGTTTATCTAAACTGATTCAAGAAGATTAACTTAAAAAAATTTATATATTTATTTTTCATTATTATTTGAATGGATATATTTTAATATTTATTTGAAATTATATTTTAAAATATATTATATACTACTTCTTGATCTTCTTTTTTAATAAAATACAATTAATTTTAAAATGAACTTGGAGATTAACTTAAAAAAATGATCTATATATTTATCTTTTGGTATATATTTTCAATAAGTATTTTTTAATATTCTTTTTAAAATTTTAAATATATTATATAATATTTTTTTGATTATTTTTGTTAATAAAATATAATTAATAATAAAATTAAAATATTTTAATTGATTTGAATTGGGTTAGATCGGATGAGTTTGAATTTTTTTTTAATAGATCGAATCAAATTGAATTTCATCATATGGTAGATCAGATTAGATTCAATTCACCAAATGATGAATCAAATCCGCTCAATCCGATCTATTGAACATCCCTACCAGCAAGTAGAAGCCAAGCGTAAATCTTTACTCGCTGCCTTTTTCACAAGCTGAATTTGTGGCTGCACAAGCAATTTTAATACAACACATATCAGAATACATTGCCACACCTGTGTATGCTTCTTTTAATGGCAAAGTTGCAGAACGCTGCTTTACGTATAATAAACGGTGAGTAAAGTTGTGTATTAAAGTAGCGAAACTGTGTTCTTTTAACCAAATAAAGCAAGTCATTGATGCATTTCAACAATCTTCATCATTGTTCCATATTCTAATTGTTAGTGATTATAGCATACATTAAGACCCCTAACTTGTGCAAGAGGAAAGAAAAAGTTGAATGAAGAAGAAAATGAAAAAAAAAAGCCATTCGCCAAGTTGATCAGGCAGCATCAACATCATCAAGTTGCAAGCATTTCAAGAAAAGGTGAAACTTTAACTAAGGCAGAATAGTTAACTAGCAGCACTTAATCACCAGAAGTGTAACATTGTTTTGGTTATCAGCCAACTCAGGAGAAACAATTACAGCTTCATAAATTGCAGCAATAACAGTTTGATTCTTACTGCACATTGACACTCAGAATTCAAACCCGCAGTCAATAGCTAAAAATACAAACAATGATTTAAAACTGGACTTTTTCTTTCTTTGATTACCATGTCACAGCTTGGCCCTTCACCTTAGATTTTACTTCAGTGAAGTTACTTCATGTATTTCTGCAAGAATTTCCTGTGGAAGTCATTCCTGATTGTGTCATTTATGAAGCGCTTGGGAGTCTTGTTTTCACCGCGGGCTTGATTCTTGAAGACCACATCATCATCCCACCTGAAGAAACAAAGGCATCAGACCACTAAAATGCATGAAAATCCTAGACTGGCTTATAGAACCAGTTAAAATTAGATCTTTCAAGCTACTAACCTTCTTTTGACATTAAAAGACGTTGGATTATTCATCAATGGATTTCCTCGGAGAAGCTCTGCTTCCTTGGCTTTAGCCTCCTGTTCCCACTGTTCTTTTTCCTGCAGAAGCATAAAGTAAATCTATTATACTACTAAAACTCACAGCATCAGCATTACAGGTGATAAGTGCCAGAGTCTAGAGAGATGCAGCAATTTAATTGCTCAACTTAAAAGGGCACGAAAAAATGAGCATTATTTTCAGAAAAGTTACATAAAGATTAAAAAGAAAAATCTCCTGTCCTTTGCATTGTGCCAGGTTAGGAATTTGAAAGAAAAAAAAAAACCTCAGTTTGTTCCTGCTTTATTTGTTTTTAAATAAAAAGCTCAAAAATGTATATCAATAGGAACTATAGAAGTCCCAGAATAATATAAATCTCACCTTCCGGAGCTTCTCCTCTGCTCTTTCCTTCTTTATTTGTTCAAGCTCAGCCAAAAGAGCTTCAGTGTCATCCTCATCATCATCCTCATCATCATCACTAGATATATAAAATATAAAACATTAAATTAGGATCATTCCAACTAAAAATCCCAAAAAAAAAAAAACAATGCTAGACTAAACAAAAATTATTACCTATCCTCAAAATTTTGTGAGAAGGAATCTTTTGTTCATTTTAGATATTGATCACTTACAAAAATATCTAGAATGATTCATTCTCTTCATACATATTATCCAAACTTCTTAAAGAAAAACAGATAAGGAAGAAGAAAGAAAGAAATGTTATTAAATTGAAAATACCTCTCATCATCACTTCTGACTTCCACGTCAGAATCATCAGCATCTACACTACGAGGAATGATGCGGTCTTCGGTATCCCTCTTTGACCCTAAACCAGCTTGCACAGTTAGCATAAGTAATAAATGGACCATTTAATTGATAATATGAGCCAAGCAAAGTTTTTATATTCACCTTCTAACAAAAGATGGCTACTCTTCTTGCGATCTCTGTCATCTGCAACAATGAACACATTAGTTGAAACTAGCATATGGACAAAAACCACTATAAATAAAGGTAAGGGAAATCCAATAATAACAACAGAGGAAGTTAACAGAAAAAAAGTTGTAACATAGTTTTACCATTATAGGACTTATCCTTTGATGAGAAATGTCTCCGTTCACGCTCTTCCAGCTCCTGTCGGAGGTTCCTCTTCTGCAGTTCATCCTGGGTTTCCTGCCCGTCTTTTCTGAAAGAATCACATAGCAATCATTAACAAGGTTCACACAATGCACATGGCACAAAGAATTTTTCTTCTCTTCAATTTCACGCCTAAAAGTTCTCCTAGAGCATACATATATTGATTAACTAAAATTCATTCTAAACATTAAACAAAACACTTCCAAACCCTCCCACCCCACCACCTCCCCCAAAAAAAGACTCATCTAACGAATTGAATAACCTAATTTCAAAGGCACAATACACCATTACATCAAATCAAACACATTTGATTGAAAGTAATTACCCACCTAGGCTTTAAATTTGTATGAGCTGCAAGGTCCCTCGATGAGTACTTTTGTGATGGACCGAAAATTCTAGTGCCACCTTGTTCGTTACCTCCTTTTGCGGGTGCCCATGTGGGTCGAGCTGCAGTCGTCATATCGTTTCGATCACAATTGCTAGATTACCTACAGAACCGAAAAAATTTCAAAAAAAAATCGTATCTAATTAGCAAAAATAAGATTTCACTAAATTAAAATAAAAAATACGTAAAATTCAATCAGCCCGAAATCCTGAATCTCTATTTACCAGCTACAATATTGTATCAAAGAATCGTGAAATTATAATCACAGATGAACATGAAATTACCGACACCAAAACACATAATAGAAATTATAATTCATATCACTTTAGAAAAATTAGGGTTTTACCTTCAATTTGACTGCTCTGATTCGTCGTTTGTTCGTGCGAGAGGGAATTGGCGTGTAATTTCGGATATAATCGAAACCGGAGTCGGTGTAGAAAATCGGATCCAGGTCTCCTGATGTCGGGCTTAGAGTAGGATGGCTTGATTGGGCCCAAACTCGATTAGGATTCCCAGGTATTAAATGGGCCGAGACCCATTCTGATCCAATGATTGACTACATTGCCCTTTAGGGTTGTGATATTCTCCACTCTCGCCCCCCCCTTCTCTTCACATTTCAATCATGAAAATAATAAATTTAATCATAATTAATTCCATAAATTAAATAAAAATCGTAGTAAAGCTACTTTAAATTGAATTTTAATGTCAAGTTATAGTATTTTGTATAAAAATCTTAATTATTCTTAATAATATTGTTAGAGTCAAAATAAAAAAGGAATATTCTTTTATTTGTATCACTATTATTAGTTCAATATATCTGTGCCACGTGGATAAGGGAGAAAATATTCTAGCCATAAAAAATTGAGTACAAATCTGTGACACATGGGGGCCTATTCACACAATGTGTTATCGTAACGACAACATCACCAAGTTTTGATTGAATTAAATGCTAATCTTGTGTATGACCCAAAGTTGGGCTCCCATTTCACTCTTCATTTTGTCTTCTTATTATTATAAATTTAAAATAAAAAGATAAGGTTGATTATTTTGTGACACCCACATCACCTATAAATAAATTTATATATAATCGAGTAAAAATACGTCAAATTTTGCTTATCTTATGTTATTGTCACGTCGATATTTTGTGACTAGGACGATTTTGTAATACAATGAATTGTGAATCTAGAAATGGACACGTTGCAGCCTGCAATTGGTTTTTGGGGTCAAATTTGAGTCAAAGAAGGAAGTTTGGGGCCAAGTCACTTCATTTATTTGTTTTAGAGTTTGATTTAATGTGAGTAAGCTAAGTATTTGAAGTCAATTTTTTATAAAATGAGGAGAATTAATAAAATAACTTAATTACTCAAATTAGAGGAAATGTAGTTCCATACTCAACGCAATTTGAATGAAAATAAAAGTCTTAAGTTAACAAATTTATACTCTTTAATTACTCAAATTATAGGTGCTTTTAATTGATTAATGGCATGTTTTAAAGGAATTAGTACGTATTTGGGAGAGTTTTTGAAGTTATTAGCTAGTTTCTTTATCACAAACCATTAAATAATTTATCAAAAACATTTTTCTACGCTTGTGTTGTATTAAAATATATAGAAATACTTTCTTAATAAGCATTTTAACTGAAATTCCCTTGATCCAAAAGTCCTTCCTAGAAAAGCACTTCAAACTTGTTTACTTAATGGCCTGTTACGTACGTGGTGCTCTGTTAATGGCCTCACCCTAACCTCAAACTCTGCTGTAGACCGCCTAATACGAACAATAGCTCCAATAGTCCAATCAATATGTAATCTCTTTAATTATGAGAAAAAAAATTAAAAGTACATTTGTATTTGTTATAGTAATAATTATTCTGTATATAAATATTCTAGATGCATATGTCGGCATCTTCTAAAATATGATTTTAATCAAATTAACAATGTTATTTTGCACTAAATCTAGTGTAATTTATTCAAATTTGGACATTGTAACGTCGGTAACAATAAAAAAAAGAAAATAACATCATTAGTTAGATTATCTCGCAGCTTTAATCCAATGAATAGTAAACTAAGCTAAATCTACATGATGAAGTGCAGATGGTCACATCCAGTGGCCATGATTCTGCAAAAATACACCACAAGTGAAGAGGGCCATGGGTGTCCCAACGGCCAACATAGTAGAAACTGCTGGTTGGATTAGGTGGCCAACCCTACCACCATCTAATCTCACTGTACCCGCCAGAATTCAAATCTTCATGCTCATGCGTGTAAATTAACCGATATAAAATATAAATTATTGTTAAATAATTGTTTTGCCTCTTATCCAATTAAAGTCTTAAGACAAATCAACTTGAGTTTAATATAACAAAATATCTTTGCTTTTATCAGACTTGCAGAGGTAGGTTGATGCTGCTACACATCATCTTTGTTTTGCTTTGCTTTGCTTATTTCAGAAACAAAAACCAGAGGGACGTTAGGCCAACAGTTAGCTTCCCTCCAAACCAAATCTTTCAGCTTCAGATTCCCTTGGAATCAAAGCAATCAAGCAAAAATAAAAACTTCCCTCACTTTCAGCAGTTGATTCTTGGTCACCATCTGAAACACCCGATCTCACCTTCCTGTCATATTCTCCTCAACCATAACTCATCTTCTTCTCTACTCCTTTCCATATAACTATTCTGTTTTTGTGTTCATATTGAGGCCTACCCTTAAATACCAACTTCAGTTTCAAGCCTCAGATGTGTGCTTTGAGCAAAAATTCAGGGTACTGACTGGTTTTGGCTTCTGGGGTTTTCTAGATTTTGTTTGTGCTCAAAGCTTTGAGGCTTTCCACTGCAGTTGTAATTGAATTAAGCATGAAAGTTTTGAGGAAGGATGTATTGTGAGGCTTTTAATCAAACTTCAGAACCAACGTCAAGTCCATCTCTGGTGATTTTCAATACAGTTTTGTGATTTCCATTTTGAAAAATTCATGCTAGTATCTCTTATGTATAGTTGGATTTAGCACAGTTTAAAGCTCAAAATCAATTCCAATGAATACCCGGTACTTCTTTCAACCAGATTCGTTATGCAATTCAGCTGCCACAATTTCGTATTCCTCAAGTTCTCCATCTGCAGAAGATCGAATGGCTGTCAGTGCTCGAAACAGGCCTCCTCGTGCTCCTCTTTCATCGTTCATGATAAGAACAGCCATGAGAATATCAAGAGCAAGATGGTTTAACTTCTTAAGAAGAGTATTTCACTACCAGAATGGATCAAGATCTGATCTTGGGTCTAATCCTTTCAATTCCAGCTCCTGGATGATGCTGGAGCTCTTAGCCTTGCTCATTCAAATAAGCATCATAACATTCACTCTCTCCATTTCAAAGAAGGAGAGGCCCATTTGGCCTATGAGGATTTGGATTGTTGGATATGATATTGGCTGTCTCCTCAGCCTGCTGCTCCTCTATGGCCGTTACCGGCAACTTTTTGCCGCTCAAGTAGATGGTTTCAGCCTCTCTGATGTTGAACAGCAGAGAAGCAGTGAAGATTCCAGGTACCCTTTTCACTGCCAAATCCAAAGAACATAGCCTTTTTTGTTTGATGCCGTAAAAGAGTTTAATTTTTTTAACTAAATGGTGACTTAATATAGTATTGATCTCATTTTTGACCAAAATAACAAGTGTTCAAAACAATCACGTGCTAACTTTTTTGTCATTTGTCTCTATTTAGATTTGAGGTATGTGCGAAGTCCTATCTTAGTATCATATGTCAATAAATGAAGCCAAAAATGAGAAAAGACTTAAGAAATGTATTCTTCATCTAGTAGATTCATGAGAATTGAAGAACTTTATAATCTTTGTGGCTGATAAAGTAAGCTTTTTAATATCTTCCATAGCAAATCTTCATCTAATTAATTCACTGAAATCATACAGGTTCTCACATTTGATGAACAAATGCCGGACATCACTGGAACTGTTCTTTGCGATATGGTTTGTGATGGGTAATGTTTGGGTGTTCGATTCGCGATTTGGATCTTTCCATCGAGCTCCAAATCTACATGTGCTCTGCATCTCTCTGCTTGCCTGGAATGCTCTCTGCTACTCTTTCCCATTTCTGTTGTTCCTTCTGCTCTGTTGTTGTGTTCCACTCATCAGCAGCTGTCTTGGCTACAACATGAACATGGGTTCTTCTGATAGAGCAGCTTCTGATGATCAAATTTCCAGGCTTCCCAGCTGGAGGTACAAACAGGTGGACAACAATCTGGAGCTTGGCAACTCATCTCCTCCGAATGAAGATCCTGTAAGTCATCATGATCTTTACTTTACTAAATAAAAAAATCAAAGATTCTGAAAATCCATCAGAAAACCTGAAAATATATTTTGTTTTCTTTGACAGGAATGCTGTATATGTCTAGCCAAGTATAAAGAAAAGGAAGAAGTGAGGCAGCTTCCATGTTCACATATATTTCACCTCAAGTGTGTGGATCAGTGGCTCAGAATTATATCCTGCTGTCCTCTCTGTAAACAAGAATTGGAGAGATGAAATTTTCTGAAATCTCACAAGTCCTTTGATTTTGATGTTTTCTTTCATAATTTTTCCCTCCTCTTTAATATGTCCTATGATTTTTATATATTTACTCAGTTTACTTGAGTGAGTTTATTGCTTGTACAGTGTGGCTCACCAGTAACTGGAACAATTATACCAACACATCTATATATATATATATATACACACACACACACAGAAAGTGGTGTGTTATTTTTATTTATTTTTTTGGTTTTATTAACGAAAAATTCCCGATATCATCGATGATAGAATCGGACGAAATATCGAATATGTACAACAATTTTCAAAATCTTGTATATGAGTATTTTTTTTGGGAGAATGTCCAATATTCTGTTTTTTTTGTCCAATATTCCATTATTCTCTTATATTTTTTTAAATACCTTATTACTCTATTATATTCCAATTTTACCTTTCGATAATTTAAATATTTTCAATTTTATCATTTGTAATTCAATATAAACCAATTAAATTGAAAGATAAAATAAAAAAAAATAAGAATTAAGAAGGTAATGAGATATTAGAAAAAATATAGGAGGTGATGAGGTTATTGATAAAAAAATTAGAAGTATTAGGCATTCTCTTGTTTTTTTTTTAAATTTTTTTATTTATATTCTTGATTTTACATGTATTTGAATTGAAAGAATACAAGAAATACGTTCCATATATTCCATAATATGTCATTTTGTGCAGTCATTGATACAATTATATACCAATGTTTTAAATACATTTCTTAATAATTTAGTTTTATTTATGATTTTATTTTTTATATATAAAGGACATATCCTATATCCTAAACCCTTCATTCTCTTTTTTGTTTTAGTTGACTCTAAATTTAATAAAATAAAATTACATTTGGAAATGATTTTAATTGTGCCTAACTTATTTTAGTTATTTTATCACATGTTGAAAAAGATGGTATTTTGTTGACTCGTGTAAAATTACACTTCAAAAATGTTTTCATTGACCTCAATAAATTTTTTTAGTTATTTTATGGTATTTTGTTGAAAAAAAACTTATTTTTTTCAATCTAGTACTACTAGAAATACAAAAAATGTAGTAAAATTATTTTTTATATATTTTTTTATTCCGCCAAATGTTATCACACTAATTTAGATAGATAAATAAAAACGAATTATTGCAAATTGTATATGTAGTAATATATTCTTTAAAATAAATATTCAAAAAAAATGTTTTATGAAAAATAAAATTACAAAAAAGAAATTACACCAAAACAAGTCTAAGTAATATTCTCTAACTGAACGGTCAAATATGGTGTGCATTGAAATATGTAAACACCAAAAAAATCCACACAAAAAAAAGGACCTGACGCCATAGAAAAGAATAATCAAATAATTAATTAATGAAAATAAAAATGAAGGGCCCATGCAAACGTATGGGCGGCCCATGACAAAGAACAGTAAGAGCAGAGAGCCTACCTTCTGTATTCAAAAAAAGTCGGCTGATCTGCTATAAAAAAAGAGCAGTGAAGCAGCGCACAACACAGAGAAGAGCCGGTTGTTCTGTTTGTGTTGACTTGTTTTCTCCGGAGTTTACTATAACAACAACATCAACTGCCAGTTCCAAATTAAAGTATTCTCTTTCTCTTCGCTTGTCTTTGTAAGAAAGAGATCAGAATATGAGTGATCTGCATTCCAAATTCCTGGAGTTTTACCCTGTCTTGAAAGAAGAGCTCCTCAATGACCCTGCATTTGAGTACGATGATGCTTCTCGTCAATGGGTCGAGCGTGTAAACTCCCACTTTCCCTCTTTCTATCTACTTTTCTGTTTTGATTTTCTTTTTTGTGTTCTTTTTTTTTCGTTTTACTGCGATGGCTGTTTTGTGTTGCTATTGGTTGCTGTTGCTGGTGTCTTATTTGTTTTTGTTTCGTTGAGTTTAGCTGTTTTTGATATGGATTTGAATGGAATTTTTTTTTTTGGTGGTTATGTGATTGTAGAGAAAAAATATCAGTGGATTTCTCAGATTTGGAACTGTTTAGTGTAAGAAAGGTTCAACCTCTGGTAGATTTGTGCTTAGCTTTACTACATTTTATTTACGCGTGAGATTTGTATAATTTGTCGTGCGTTAACTGAATTTGGATTTTAGAGGAAAGCCCAAATTCAGATTTCGGGTCAAAATTTGGTCGTCAATTTGGATTCAATGAAAAAAGGAAGGTGTCGTTAATAAGGTTGTTTTCATTGTAAGCTTCATTCAATGAAAATACGTGTTGATAATAAGGTTGTTTTCATTGTAAGCTTCATTCAATGAAAATACGTGTTGATAACAAGGTTGTTTTTATTGTAAATTTCATTGAAAATTTTTGACGGTGAGAATCTTGTGATATTTAGACAAGTGTTAGACTAAAGACAATAAATTGTGTGGTCAAATATGGACTGAAAATTTTGGCTATCTTCCATTTAGTGAAAGTCAGTAGTGGTGGAAGTAAATATTTTTTTCCAATGAGGATTTAAGAATATAATAGTGAAATTAATACTGAGTCTCGTTTGACTGCTCCGTAAAGTTTCATTGTGAAAAATGATGGTTAATATGAAGAAAAAATGCAAAGCTGTTGGTTGAACTATTTAGATGGCAAGACAAAAGTGAATCTATGAAGATTCAAAATTTAATTGATTTATATACACACTATATACTAGAAGATTCACAGACAACGTAGTGATGATTCTAAATTGGTATGAGATCTGTTTGAAAATTTTGTTGGGATAAAATCATGAGCCCTCTTTCCATTAGGTGCTAATTCATCAACTGTTATAAAAAACATCTACTCTCCTCTGTTAATTGGATGTTGTGGTGTTTGCTTAAATAGTTTATCTTTGATCATGGGGTGGTACAACTTTTCAAATGAGTTTAGTGTAGTAATATTTTGAACTACTTTAGTAACTTCGGACATGGTATGGTTTGGGGTCGTTCTGCTAGTTGTAAGGATGCAAGAATTATATCTTGCTGGATATTGTAGAATTATAGAGTGACAAATACAGACTAAGCCCTTATAAGGTTTAAATATTTTGTATGCTACAGTTGTCTATGATGATCTGCCTTAGTAGCTTATGAAGATTTGCAAGTCCTGATCATCTCTGCATGCTTTTTTGTTGCAGATGATGGATTACAATGTACCCGGAGGTCAGATAAAAGTGTTTCATTTTTACATTTTAATAAAGTTCTTTTCTTTGTTTTTTGTGCTGGGTGTGCTGGACATTCCATCTTGCAAGGAAGAGGAACTACTTTTTGTTTGAGTACAAAATATAAATATCCTATTACTCTCATCATTATTACTTCTGATATACTTTGCAGGAAAGCTGAACCGGGGGCTATCTGTTCTTGACAGCTACAAGTTACTGAAAGAAGGAAAAGAACTAACGGATGATGAACTTTTTCTTTCATCTGCACTAGGCTGGTGCATTGAATGGGTATGGTTATTGGTGATTCTTGTCTCTATATTGAGCCTGATTTTGTTAATTAGGATAGTTACTAGCAGCTTTCCCTTTTTTCTGCACTGAAACTATAAACCTGTTTGACAATGAGTCCTGCAGCTTCAAGCATTTTTTCTTGTTCTTGACGATATCATGGACAACTCTGTGACACGCCGTGGTAACCCTTGCTGGTTCAGACTCCCCAAGGTGTGAGCCCTTAGCAAAAACTTTACATATAAAAGCTTGCTAATGTTTTTCACTGTTAAGGATGTTAGGAAGTTCAAATTGTTTGTCTCGATGCACATTTTAATTGCTGCAAAAGTTTAATCTTTTATTGATTTTTGTCACAGGTTGGTATAATTGCTGTAAATGATGGTGTAATTCTACGCAACCATGTGCACAGAATTATTAAGAAACATTTTAGAGAAAAGCCTTACTATGTGGAACTGGTGGATTTATTTAATGAGGTAGAGTTGTCTTTGAATCAACTATAGAGCAGGACTAGTTACATTTCATTATAACTTTGTACCTTTTATTGATATTAAACATGGTTATCCAGGTGGAATTTCAAACAGCTTCCGGACAATTGATAGATTTAATTACCACACATGAAGGAGAGAAAGATCTATCAAAGTACTCATTGACAATGTAAGTTAGAATTTTGAGATGGTTGTGATATCAAATTGGTACCTTTTTGTAACTTTAAAGAATTGTATGTTGGTATTTCCATGCAGTCATCGTCGCATTGTCCAGTACAAAACCGCTTACTATTCCTTTTACCTTTCGGTGAGTTAATTTCCTCATTTTATGCTTGCATAACTTCTTTTTCTCATATTGATTTGCATTTATTTAATAGCCCAAATTTCCTTTAAGAGGCTCTCAACAGTAGTTCCTTTAGATAAATTTGTTGATCTATTATCACGTAGACTTGTTAATATCCCTTCACATTTGATCATAACTAAACTTCTTGTTTATGGAATTTAAGATGTTACTATGATTTTACTTGTTATATACCTGGGTTTCTCTTCCTCTCCCTCTCTGGCATTTCGTCTCACGAAAACCTTACCAAATAACTCTTATACTCCTATTATATGTATGTGCCTGACAAAATGTTTGTTTTTTGTCAGGATTTAGTAAATGCATTATGTTATTTTATTGCTTCTGATCTGTCTATGCTTTCAGGTTGCTTGTGCATTACTTATGTCAGGCGAGAATCTTGACAATCATGTTGACGTCCAGAACATCCTTGTTGAAATGGGTGTCTATTTTCAAGTACAGGTAATGATTAGTTTCATATAGAAAATTCTTGTTCTTAATTTTGATTTCCCAGAAATCATATGGAAATACCATTTTCTTTAATATCGGAAGTGGAAAGTAACCTTGGAACCTTGGAACTGCAGTTAAAAAGTTAATTATCATAACTGAATTTCAATATATTTTTCCCTTGACTCCTCTACAATCAGTGAGGCTTATCAAATTCTTTGCCTGATAATGTTATAGAATTTGTACCGTGTTACTGTCACTGAATTCTTGGTGTTTTCTGTAGGATGATTATCTTGATTGTTTTGGTGCCCCAGAAGTTACTGGTAAGGTAATATACTTGTATGGCCTGTGGTGATGTGCTTGAAATGGATACTTTTGCCTGTTTTCCTAGAGAATGAGAGACCTTAATGTTGATGTTTTGCATAATTAGATTGGAAGTGATATCGAAGACTTCAAGTGTTCTTGGTTGGTCGTGAAAGCTCTGGAACGTTGTAACGAGGAACAAAAGAACTTGCTATATGTAAGCAAGGATCTCTGTCCTTTGTACATTTTACTATGTTCTGGTATTTATATTTGAAGGAGTTAAATTTATTATATTTATTGTTTCCCAGGAGAACTATGGGAAGGCAGATGCAGCTTGTGTTGCAAAAGTGAAAGAGCTTTATAAAACTCTTGATATTCAGGTTTGTTCTTAATTTTCCTTTCTGCTTTGCACATTTGAGGAGCAGACATTTCTTTTCAAATGTAGCAATTCATCCACTACGCAATACAAAAAGCAAAAACTTGTTATATCTGAAAGTATATGAAAGTTATTGTGCTTAGAATTTGGAACCCATCTTTGGCCCTTTTATTTGATCGTTGTGTTATGTATGGGGTTACTTTGTAGGGTGCATTTGAGGAGTACGAGAGGGAGAGTTATGAAAAGCTGACAAAATCCATTGAAGCTCATCCGAGTAAGGCAGTTCAAGCTGTGTTAAAATCATTCTTGGCAAAGATATACAAGAGGCAGAAGTAAGAACTTCAACGGACAAAAGCAAATTGGACAAGAGTTGATGTCCAAATCTTCTCACCTACTTAGGATTTTTAAACTCCAGATGGAGAAAAATAAGTGTTTGTATCACTTGAACATTTAGTCACAGTTGGTTCTTATGTTTTAACTTCCACATTCATCTCCCTCTCTCTATAGAGATATGATCAGCTGGCTGCAGCTTCTCGGCTAACTGAATTTCTGGGAATTTATTGGAAGTACTTAAAATTGAAGGCTCTTTGCTGTTGTAACCCATGTAACTTTTATTCAACAAACTATGCTTTGCAAGTTGGATTTATGTTTTATGATAATATCATTAATGTGCTTTGATCTGCTTTATTTACTTTACCACCTGAATTTAAAGGATATGTTAACCATGAACTAAAGAAAATATGTGACAAAAAATAAGCAATAAATTAAATGCTTTGACCACATCAAAGCATCTACTAACCACATTTGCGTAGCCCATTTTAGGAGTTCATTTTTTTCGTTTCCAAGTTGAGGTTTATTCACCCAAATTCTATAGAAATGACGACTAAACAAAGGACATGTGTCTTCTTTGCAGGTGATGCAATCTGTTAAGAAAGAAAATTAATGGCTGTAAATTGGTGATAAGGTGTCTCCACATATTTAGAGCTGAAAATAGAAAATTCAAACCAGAATTTTAGCAATTAACAACTCTTTAACAGATTTGTTCACATCTCTCAATTTTGAGTCTTTGCTATTGCCCTGCCCTGTGCAAGAACTAATAACAGATTATCTTCCAGGGCTCTTAAGATCCTTTCTCCTGCATCCATCCTTGTCTCTACCAGAACCCAATTCATTTTCTTTCTGCAACAGCTAAAAGCTTTCATTAGCTGCACTCAGAAATTATGAGGTGAAATATATAAATTCATCTATCATTCTTTATTATTTCATCTTTATTTTACATTTTGATATTCTGCATTATTAAACTTTACAATTATTGTTTTCTCAAGTTTGAACAAAGAAAACAGGGATGAAATTCAGGAGCAAGCAACACCTAGTGCAACTCCAAGGATGAATATAGATACCAAGAATCCTGAGATGGCAGAATTCAGTTTTACCGAATTCAAAAGTCAGTCATCATTCCCTGGGTCACCTAGATCACAAAAGGGGATCCCAAAATCATCAAGTGCAAGGTGCTTATGCTCACCAACAACACATGCCGGATCATTCAGGTGCAGACACCACAGAGCTCTTGGGATGTCTCGAGCAGGCTCACTCGGCTCAAATCTTTCATTACTAGGAACTAAATCAGGGCAAGTTGCTGAATCCAAACTCAATAGAAGCCTTTTTGATTGATCAAGTACTTTTGTGTGCTAAAAAACCTGAAGGGTGATGATAATGTCTTTTTTATTTTTCCCAAAAACAGTGTATATATGAATGTGAAATGTGGCTGGCTGCAGAGCAAAGCCAATTGTATGTGTCAGTCTTGAGTCTAATGTATGGTTGGTTGGTTGATGTTATGTATTCTTTATGTTTGTGGCGAAGGACCCAAACAAAAAAAACACAAAACCAATTTCCTTTTTCTAGTTCTAATTCTAATTCTTCTGTTGCAATTCTTGCCTGCCTTCTAGTATTTAATTTTTAACAAATACTTAGTCACAATATATAACTTTTTTATTAGCAAAGAATTCTCGAACTCATACCAGTGGAATTGAAAAAAGTTGGAGCATTTATAATTACTTACAAATAATATAGACAACGTAAGTATTATCTAAAATGAAATAGACGAAAATTAGATGATTGAATAGGATTTAAATTATTTAAAGAAAAGTTTTTTCTTATTATGAAAATTTGTTAAAGAGAATTTGTTTGGTATTATTTTTATGAATGAATAAGTTAATTATTTTAAGCGTAAAATTATAATTAACTTAGAAAATTTAAAAATGATGGAAAATAACTTTTTTTCGCCTTTTAATTAAAATTTTAGAATTTGTTTTTTTCAAAATGAGCTATGCAAAATGTGCAATCAAACACTTTTTTATTTTTTGAAAATAAAAAATAACTTTAAAAAATGTAACCAAATGCACAATAATTAAATAATTGGCCGAAGTTCTAAAGATGTTAATAATTAGATATTATTAACTAAAAATAATATTTAAAATTTTAAGCTAATTTATATTTATATTTTAGTGCCACACCATAATTGGTATATAAATCACATGTTAATTGAACTAGAAATTTTTTTTATGTAAACGAAGTTTTTAAAATTAATATGAAATTATTGTGATCATATTTATTTATCATTATTTTTTATTATGTTAGTTTCGTTTAGAATTTATCATGTACAAATAAGTTTAACGAAAATATTATTGATAAATATTTTCTAAAAAATAATTTGTTAGGTATAAAAGTAAAAATTTGTAAAACAAAACGGCACTCGTTTTAACGCAATGCCATGGCTGAAACGACCACGTTTCCTGGACATAATCACTCATTCATCATCACCATCACCGCCTTGTTGGCTATATAAATCCAAAATCGCCAATCTGGAGAAAATCTTGTTATTCCGTCTGTGTCCCGCGGTGGATAATTTTCGAAGGTGCGAACTTTGTGCCATTACTTCTGGTTTTTGGTTCGTTTTAATCCTGAAAACGCGAGAAAGGCTCCCTAATTTAGACCGATTACTTTTTAGGAATTTCTTGTTTCCTTTTGTTTGCAACCCGGCAAACAAAACTCGTCTTCCGACTTCCGCCTGAGTCAGCGTTTTGCCTGGATTGAGGTGAAAAAGTTAGGGTTTTCTTATTAGAGATAATAATTTTATTTATTATTATAGGTCTCTTTCAGAACAAGAGACTCGAAATTATATTTAACCGTACAGTATTTTTGTTCTTGAATTGGTGTTCTTACTGAATTAAGAAATACGAAAAGCAATTCCAATTTTTTGAGGAGGAATAGAGTCTGATGAAGACGACTATTTATGTTCCTCATCTGTATATGATTGGAAATTGGAAATTTATGGTTGCAGGGATTTTTTTTTTTTTTGTTATAGAAATTATATATTTGTTTTGAGATTATGTTCTAATACAAGCAGCTATATTTGCAGGTCATTTCATCGAAGTCAATATGCCGGTGTCAAATGCAATTGCCATTGCCACATCGCCTGTGTTGATACCAGGTATTGAATGTATTCCCAGTAACTTATTTGTGTTTGTAGGTATATGCGTATACAAATGTGTCCTGCTTGTCTATGTTGCTAATCGTGTCCGTCTTCTGAGTCCATGGATAATTGTCAAGGAATTGCATTGAGCCTATTAGCTTTCTGATACAAACTATGAAGATGAGCTGGTCTATTGGCTGTTTATCTGTATAATGATCTACCAAGCCTTTTAATCAGGGAATTAAAGAATGCAGTCGTACTTCTGATAAAATTTAAATCTAGACAACTTTTCATGGGTTGGCAGCCATGATTAAACACAACCTTGCATCATAAAACCACATCAACCTTCTGATAATTTAGCTTTATGTGACATTTTGCCTTTTACTGTACGTTCCTTAGTTTTCCTCTAATACAAATTTAGTAAGAGAGATCGAGAGAAGAAAATAATTCAGTTATTGTTTTTTCTGCCACCCTGATTTGATTTCTAGACTGATTATATTTAGTTTGAGTGCTGCATTTGCAACATTAATTTGTTGTGATTGGCCTGACAAGATTTTCATGTTATAGTTACGACTAACTTGCTATTCTCTTCCAGGCAAAACGAGCTGGTGCAAGGAGCATATGAAGCTTTCTGAATATCAACCAGTCAGACTTTCCATGGGATATAAACCTTCCATTGTAACTCGTGGGAAAATTAAGCTTTCTGCTCCAGGTCCCATTGGGCTGGGCTTGCAGTTACGTCCTATTGATAGAAGAAGATCACTGTCTGCTTGTATAGTCTGTGCTTCTGCTTCGGTAAGTACATATTTAATTTCCTGCTCTATATATTTTTCCCTGATCATTTAATTTGATAGATGTTTGAGTTACTGATTAATGAAAGTCATTTTTTTTTTGCTTTGTTAGTTAATGATTCAGGAGAGAAACTTAAATAGCTTTACTGATAAATATCAGTGCATTAATTATCAATTTCTGGTTGGTCTATTATTTCTTTATGGACATAAGAAATCATATTTCTCAATTAGTTGTATAACTACAGAAAGGCCCTGAAAATAAAAATTATATGTATTCCATGCATGTATATATGTGTGTCCATGTGCACACACAAAGCTCTTCCATGATGTTTGTAATATACTAGCTAGAAAAATGGTGCGTACAATGTCTTGATCTTTTTTTTCACCCCTGCAGGGGCAGACTCAAACTGTTACCCGTGAGGCACCAACAATAACAGTCACCAAGGCTCCTGGTAATAGTCAATTCTATTTATTACAGAGTTATCAAATTTCCTAGTGTAGTCAGGGCAGCAGTTTGATTAGTTACACCAGTGACCACCTGCATACGTAGTAGATGAGTTAGGAAGAAGCTTGTTCATTTCTTTAATGTATACCATTTTCTAAATTTTTTGAGTTGCTCTTGCTTGTGGATAATATATTTTCACAATTCGCATATCACTGTTGACCATTGTCCTTGGGGATTAAACTGGATGCAGTTAGCTGAACCTTCTTTTGTTAACAATTTTATTGCTGCTTTGCGACAACCTGCCGTTGTCTAGAGTTGTTTAAGTAATGCCGATAAGTTTATGGTTTTTATGTGTTGTGTGTTTGACTGTAACATGGTGCTTGTATATTCTAGGAGTTGTTTTCTAAATATTATGGTGGAGTACGTTATGTGAGTTGGCTAACAATAATTAATTGAATTACAGCAAATGAGAAATCACCGAAACTAGATGATGGTGGGACTGGCTTTCCACCCCGTGATGATGGTGGTGGTGGTGGCGGTGGAGGCGGTGGAGGCAACTGGTCAGGCGGATTCTTCCTTTTTGGCTTCCTTGCCTTTCTAGGCTTTCTGAAGGATAATGAAGGTGAGGAGAACTACCGGGATGGCAACAGAAGATGAGAGAATGATATGCAATCAATGGGAAAAATATTTGAAGCATATTCCAGGTTATAGATCTAGTGTCTGGTACTATATTCTTTATGACTCAACAAGTAACATTCTAAAATTATGTAAAAGAAGAGATGCTTTGGAGATGACTGCCCTACTGATTGTGCTTAGCAGATTCAAATTCAGTTAGTTTTTACAGGTCTAAGTATCGTTTATAAGGTTGAGTATCGTTATACTAGTAGCATAGGGTTTCAGTGCATTTAGCCCCTATGGGTTGTGAGTACCGTTAATGCCCCCAACTTTCTATTTAAACTCCTCGTGTCGAGTTTTTTTTTTTTTTTTTTATATTTTTATTTCATTTATCGAGATATAAATAATAAATTTTAACATTGTATACGCTGAGTAAACAGAGAAAGTAAGTAACCTATTGAAAAATTTTTATAGCTGTCTGTTCGGGTGCAGCATTTGCCAACAATAATTCAGTTCATATGGCAAAGCAATACCAATTTGAAAGATGTGAATACCCTTAACAAGACTTGAGGATTAGGATAAATTGATAAATTGTTCGATTTATGTCTTAGCTTAATTTATGCTGAGAAGGTTTTAAAATGCAAGGGTAAAACATAGCCTTGAAACCTGCTACTGCACTTTGCGCATAATGGAAAAAGGTGAAAAAGGAGAATCATGTAATTTACACTAATCTAACTCCATTACAAAGTTTAATATACAATATGCTTCTGTGAGATTAGTAACAACAGCCTCTCAAATCAAATAATTGCTTACTTTTTGGGTCTTGTCCATGTTGTCTTAGCGGTTATTGTATTTCCATAATAAACTTGCTTCGAAGTTTCATCCCAGTAAGCCTGAAATAAATCAACTATGAAATCAGACATTTAAACACAACAATTAAATTTAAGAATGTCACAGATCCCAAAGAAACATCTTAAAAAATGCACCTTCCAACTAGATGGGAGATCCCGAGAGATATCTTCCAAGTCAGGCTGCTGCTGCCGGTTTCCATCAGTTTGCACCTCAGATGGAGTCTCTGCAGCTTCCTTGGCTTTTTGAGCTCTCCTACGCTTCACTTTCTCACGCCTATCACAATAGGAAGATTTCAATGAGACATCAGTATTTAGCTCATTATGGGAGACAGGGAAAGAGCGAGAGAGAGCAAGAAGAAGAGTTCAACTAAACAGGTGAGGATCAAAAGCAGTGGTAGAATATCAAACAAGAAAGAGGATGAAGATAGAATGTATTGCAATGAAATGAATTAAAAACACCTTTTGCAGTTATTTGGATCAGCACTCCCATCTTGATTTCATGAACACAAATAGCTTTGGCTCAATTATACATTAGCCCAAAACATATGGAAATTTTAATTGTATATAGAGGAATAGTGGGAAGTAGTTTTAACTGAAATCACAAGAGCCAAAGTACTAATTGTTGAAGAAGTATAGAACACAAGACTATATACAATTAAGTAGAAAAGCAGCATTAGTAAAATTTATAAGATCACCTACCAATCGCCGCCCAGAGGCTGAAAATTAGCATTATCTTTGGCCTCTCCACTGGCAATTTGTTGAGCATACCATTCCTGCAAGCAAAGAAATATCAGGCTCCAAAAATGAATGCATCAGACATACAGTAATTTGTAACCAAAGATATCTGCTTACAAACCTCTATTTCCCTTTGGCGCTTCTTCTCTAAAATCTCATAAGCATTTTCAGGTTCATCTTCCTCGTTCTCATTCAACTCCTCTTTGGCTGCTTTCCACTAGTAAAAATTAAGTGTAAATGTTAAATGATTTGAAAGAACTAGAGAAGAGTATTCATGATGAGGATAAAGACCCTTAAAAGTAAAACAAGACATACAGGCAAAGAAAATACCTTGTCCACTAAACTGGAGACCTTCTTATTGGACCTCAGGGAGGGTGCAACAGCAACTGTTCGCTTTTTGGTGCGAACTGGTGAAAAAGACCATGAAAACACCACAACAGTTTTAAATTTAATTTGGTAATCAAATGAGTAAGAAAAGACGTTTAACAAGTTCAATCCAAGGAAACATAATTTAAACACTCATTACTTCGTACCCAGTATGGTAGACATATATCATTTATAGGAGGGACTTTTTGAATGATAATCAGAAGTGGACCACACATTAGACATAGGAAATAACTAAATATAACAAGAATCAATTGATCCATACGATACCATTGTGTTTGGAAATTTTACCTTTAGATTGGACTTTTGAGGTTGACAATGTTGTAGCAGCGGCTGCAGAAGAACCGACAGCAGTTATTGACAGAGAAGAAATGTTTTCTTTCTCCGAAACAATTGCAGGAGCTTGGATGGTTGCGGAAGTACTAGGAACCCCCATGGATCCCACATCAGTCCCGCCGCCACCAGCAGAAACATCGTCCTTTATTTTTGTTCCTGCTTCGGCCAAAGGATCAACAGATCCAACTTGATTACAAGCAGGGGTAGTGCCACTTCCATGACCAGATTGACTGTGGTTCTGAAAAGATTCTATACTGCTAGCCACAGGTACTGTCCCGTCTTGAAGCCTATAATATGCAACAGGTACAACAGGGTTAACCATAACAGAAGCAGTTCCATCATACGTGTTGGGCACTGCACCATAGTAAATTGATGCATGAGCTGCATCAATTTGAGATCCATCAGCATGTCCATAGAAATTACTTGGGATTTCAGTAACCGCATGCCCATAATATGTAAAACTAGAATCAGGATAGGGTAAGTTGTACTGGTCAGTGTAAGGTAGAGGCTGCGCATTCTTCATATAAGATGTGGTTGGGGGATAAGAGGGCTCAGGTGGATCATCCGGAGGAGGTGGAGGAACTTGTTCATTATCGGGTGGAGGTGGAGGAACTTGTTCATTATCGGGTGGTGGGGGAGGAATCCATTCATCGTCTGGAGGAGGTGGGATAATGAGTGCAGCCTCTGAAGGGAGAGATGGGTGATCTGCAGGTGGATTTGGCTGAACTGGTTGCTCTTGGGGAGCAAAATCTTTGGCGCTTGATGGGTCCCCAATAGATGTACTTTCAGCAGGAATCGGTTCTTCAACTTCCATGTCAACGTCCATATCAACATCTTCCTCAGCATGGTAACCAGGGTGAGAAATAAATTCATCAGGATGAACAGTCCCATTGACTTGCTCACCATCTACGGAACCACTTACTAAATGTCTTGTAGGTGATCCTGATGCTGGATTTTCAGCATCTACAGCAATTCTGAAAGAGTCCTCCTTGCACAAATCTTTCTCAATCCCTGTTAATGAGCTGGTGGTGGGAGAGACTTTAGAAATAATGGAAGTAGATAAAGTTGCATCGTTCTGGATTCCAACTGCTTGAGATTCCTGCCCTATTTCAAGAGATTTGTCCTCTCCTCTTCCGGGAGAAATATGTATTCCCATGACCTCATCCACTTGAGATTTAGCAATCTGATAGATTTCTTCATCAATAGCACCTTCCAGTCTTTTAAGCTGCCTTTCAGAATGCAGCCAAAATGGAAGCAACGATGATCCATATGCTACAAGTGACTTAAAATCAGAAAGTCTAATCTCTACTTCCAAAACATACTTTGACGTCCAGTCATGACCTTGCAGGTGGCCCTTCGATCTGAAACAAATATATAATTTGTAAGGAAGGAAAAAATAAACCATATGACATCAGTTCTAGGAGAAAAATAAATTAAATCAGGTAAGGATTACCCTTCAAATGACTTCAATTTCTGAAGCAATTCCTCACTTCGTTTCACAAGACTAGAACAAAGAGCGCTCATTGTATTTTCTTCATTAGTCATTGATCCCTGTATGTACATCCCAGGATCAATTAAACTTCTGTCACTGGAGACATCATCTGAAGCACCTACAGTACTACTTAATTCAATTTGGCTGACACCAGCAGTGCCATTTTCATTCTTCAGAACTTCACTTTTGCTTCCTTCAACCGTCTCATTTATTTGAGCTGCACATTCATATGCATCTTTACTCTGAGATATCACATTGGCATCCATAGCACCATCAACAACTGGTGCAGTTGAATAGTAATCCAATGCAACACCCATACTCGAATTAGACTCATTTGTGGCCACAGCAGTGGACTGTGTATTCTCTATAATAGTAGTTTGTTGATCATCAGTCAATTGGGTTGTTTGAGCCAAAAAATGAGGGTACTTCCCATGAAGTTTCCCCAGTTTCAATATTCCAATAATAATATTGGTTGCTCTCTTCATGCAGTACCATCTTCCAACCTAAAGTCACATCTCCAATAACTTGTATGGCAGAAGATCCAGTGGCAGATGTTTGTCCTGACAAACTCATTTCTGTGTGTAAATGGACCAAGGCAGTAGCATCACTTTCTGTAGAGACAATGACCTCTGGATTATGGAAATCATTGGGCGAAATAACATATCCTTCCTCAAGTTGTTTGACCTCCAGAGCAGCAAGGTCCTTGCCTGTATTTACATCTTTATCTTCACTTTTTTCACCAGATGGTACCTTGACCTGATCAAATAAAGAAGTTAGCATTTAAAGGGAATAAAGATTATGATGACATGTCAGGGCCGAAAGAAAGAACGCTTAAATATACTTACTTCATGATAATTGTGTTGTCAAAAAGCTATTAACACCATAATAAGACAACATTTAGTGTTGGTCCAAAAAAACAATTTGACTAGTGTCTAAGTAAATGGTCTAAACTTAACAATGTCTAAAGATGAAAAAGTAAACAACAGTTGCAGAATCCATCAATTACCAGGCTTTCATTGTCAACTGACGAATTCTCTGCATCAGCACCTTTAAGCCTATCATCTGATTGCTCGTCCATTTCATCATCGCTATATTGCCCAAGTAACAGAAGAGGATTCTGCTGCTGTTGACCTGAACACAGGACGCTATTATGTCAAATACCTTTAAAACCACCGATTTATCCATGTAGCAACAACAGATATAAACATAAACAAACAGATGCATAAGAATATTCATGTTAAAACAAAGCAAAGTCAGCCGAAATAAGAAAGAAAAAATGTCGGCATGGGAAAGGATGTGATAAATTTGACAAGAGCATTTCAGGAGCAATTCATCACACCCACCTGTCAACACATCAATAAAAATGTCAGTGCAAGGATAAGCAAATAAAGCCAGAGACATACGAACCGATATAAAAATATTCCAGAAGAAATCTCCAATACGCTCTGATGCCGTGAAAAAGGGCATATCAGATAGGGACTCATTCAAACTATCACAGTGACAGGGCCCGACCTGATCTCATATGAATGTTCCCAAGACCACAGCCACCCTATAATCTGAAAATAAATTCTTGGTACAAACAAGATAATATTTCTTGTACAACAAGTTCCACAATTCCACCAAAATAATGTTGAGCACTCATGTCCTCTCTACAAAGTAGTCCTTTTGAAGAGAACTGACGGAACCCACCTGAAGAAGATGGTGAATTGGGTAACCCAGCACGTTCTTTTGATTCTGTATCCTCTCCAACATCATCATGAACTGAAGAGCCACCCAAATCTCCTAGAAAATAAAAAGAAAAAACAGAAAAAGGAACAAACATTACATCAGCTGGTACAATACAACCTACGCTTCTAAGCTTAGAAACATTACAAAATCAGAAAAATAAATTCAAAACCAAAAAAATGTAAAAAGAAACCCTATAAATCCCCATGACTTGTTCGTCTTTGTTGAAGCTATAAATGCTAAACTTTCATTTAGCATCAGATATTGTTTTTTCTCATTAAACTGAATTAAAAACCAATTATCTGGCGAAGAATACTTTCCCTAACCCTAAAATAAATACAAACACGCAATTTGCAACAAATTAAGTTTAAAAAAGAAAACGAAACCCTACCAAAACCGTAAACCGCCATAACTATTAAAAAAGAAAAGAAAAGTTAAAGCATTTAAGACAGAAACGAATACATATACCAATGAGGATGAGAGAGAGTACCAGAGGGTTCCGCTGAGAGGTCGAGCTTGACGCGACGGCCAGCGTTGCTCATAGCGGCAAGGACGCGATCTTTTCTCTTCCCCATCGTTTCGCTGATTCGGATATTAATTAATTAATCAAATTAATTATTGGAACTTTTTCTTATAAATTATTTTGAAATTTAGTGATGTTGGATTTGTTTACAGGCTGCTCCCTTCTCCGTCGATCAACTGTCAATGGATTTGTTGTGCGCTTTTTTATATGATTGAAACGGCGGTTGCAGATGAAATAAATAAACCCACTTTATATTCTCCGGGTCAAATATAAGGATAATTTTTATTTTAGAAATTTAAATTATTTATTTAATATAATTTTTTAAAGGGTAAAAGCTTTTTTAGTCCAAAGGTTTGGTTAAATACTCTCATAAGTCCTAATAATTTTAAAAAAATCCTTAAAAATCTTAATTTCTTATAAAATATCTATTATATCCTTATACATACTATTTAAAAAAAACTAATAAATTTTTTAAAACTTAATAAAAGTTCTAACTTTATATAAATTATATTTATGTAAAATATATTAATTAATAAATAAAAATATTGGTCGCTATATAATATATTAATAAAATATTTTTATTGTAATTTATTGTAAGAAATTAAATAATAACAAATTACATATTTGTAATTATTAAAAATTAAATACAACTAAAACATAAAGTATTAATTTATTAATAAAATATAGATTTATAAATCTATTTGTTTTATAGTATAATAAATATTTATGATTATATTATAATTTATATAAAATATATATATAAAAAATATAATTAAAATAATAAAACTAAAATAATAATAAATAAAAGTTATAATATGTTAATAATAATTATATAAAATATATGCTATAAGATAATTATTTTATTTATTTATTAATATATTTTACATAAATATAATGAATTTAAAAAAATTATTAGTTTTTTTGTTAAATATTATGTATAAGGGTATAATAGGTATTTTATAAGAAATTAGAATTTTTAAGAGTATTTTTAAACTTATGAGGGTATTTAGCTAAACTTTTGAGATTAAAAGGATTTTTACCTTTTTTAAATATTATTAAATATGAGTTAAATATAAGATAATTTTAGGTTATTAAATTGTCTTTTTCCATAAATTTTTCATAAAAAAATTTTTGAAGTTACTATTAAATGACTTATTCAAATATTTATATTCAACGTTAAATTAAAATTTTAAAATATAAATATTATCAGTGTTAATAAATATATTTTTCAAAGTTTTTAAATCCAATCATATATTAATATTCAGTAAATATAACAGACATATGATGAATTTATTTAAACAATATTGATGTAATAATTAACAAAAATTAAAGCATTTAATAGATATCTCTCCCTCTTGCTTAAGTTAAAGTTAAAATCAGTGATTTCTCGCATAAAACGAGATTAGTAAGTTGAGAAGATTATATCCTTTTATGAACGTATTAAATATCAATCTCAATTATTATATAAATAGTGACTTAAAATTGGTAGCAGAAAAAATTAAAATAAAAAATACTTTTGAATTTATTTAAAAATATAAATATAAACATGGACAAAATCTTTAATTAGTTACTAATTAGTTTTACCAAAACCACATGAGCTATAATCCAGCAAGTAAACAGTTATGTATTTGAGTGCTAAGATTAAGTTGCATTACTAAACAAGATAATATAATAAATAATTTAAAAATTAAAAATGTTATTCACATGTTATTTGAGTTTATAATTTTGAAAACATATTATTGATTTAATCTAATTAACATAACATAAACTTCTCTCAAAAAAGAAGATTTTGTTGAGCGTGTCTATTAAAAGTAAAAATACACTACTTTCAAATTTATATACAGTAATTTTTACTTTTGTATAACGAAAAAGCAGTTAATTACTATTAAATTTTTATATGTGAAGTGTTACTATTAATACAATAAAATATTTTTTATTGAACGCGTTTTGATTTTCGAACACTCAATTTTCATAACTTTGTTGAGCCCAAAGTTTTATGTTTTGTGTGCAAAGATTAGTTGAAAGTACTTTTGTTAAAATTTTAAATTTTAGGCTAATTTAGTACAAAAATTATTAAAAAAAAATTATTGTGGTAAATTTTCAATAACATTTTCAATACCAACAAATTTATTTAATATATTTGTCATCTTCTCCAAACTTATAAGTTACATCACAATCATATCCTAAAAAAAAACATTGAATAATAACTCTTATCTTTTATTAATCAAAACACAATTAAATTCTTTTTTCTTTTGATAAGTTTTTAAATATGTTTATATTTTATAACAATTATAATTAAGATTTGTTTTTAATTTGTGAAATTTCTTTCACTAATGCGTAGGGCATTTTTCTACCATATACGAAGGTATTCATGCATTGTGTGTGCGTAAATCTCTAAGATGAGTTACAATAATATGTATCTAGACTTTCGGTAAAATTTTAATGTAAATATTAATAGATATATATGTAGTAAAAAAATATAAACTATAATATTAATATTTGACTATTATAAATAATCCTCTCCTCGGAGATGTCCCATGTGATAGAATTGAAAAGGATGATTATCAATTAAAGGACTTGAGTGAGTAATTTTAAAATTTAGAAGACCTAATTGATAGAATCTCTAAAATATGTAATTTTTTGTGATTTTGAAGATGGAAGAATGCCTATATTCCCCTCATTATCCCCTATATTTTTTCTAATATCTTATTATTTCTTAGTTTTGATTTACTCTTTACTAATTTAAAATATTTTTGATTTTTTTATTTATAAATATGAACCAATTGGACAAAATCATTGAGTTGAACAAATTTTTTAAAATTACAAAAAAAGGTAACATTAAATGGAGGCGAATCTAAAAAAATTTTTTACCGCTTCACCAAAACAGAGGGGAGAAAGGATGCAAGCGGGAAGAAAGAAGCGGGAAAGGGAGAGAAAGAAAGGGGAGGAAGAAGAAAGGCGAGCAAGAAAGCAGAGCAAGAAGAAAGGGGAGGAAGAAGAAAGGGGAGCAAGAAGAAAGGGGAGGAAGAGAAAAAGGGAGAAGGGAAAAAGAAGGGGGGAACGAGGAAAAGGGAAAAGAGGGAAGAGCACGAAAGGAGAAAAGGGGAAAGGAAGAAGAAGGGGAAAAGAAGGGGAAGGGAGAGAAAGGAGAGGGAGGTGGTAAGAGAAACATAAAATTTTAAAATTATTAAAATAATTATTAAATTATTATCATTGGTAATGTTTCAAAATAATTTATAAATATAAAAATATTTTTATTACATTAATAAAAATAATATTTATTTTAAAGATAATTTATTATGTATTTTTGAAAAGAAATATTTATTAAAAATGAAAAAAAAATATAATGAAGGTTAATTGGTGTAGTGGTAAGGGTATCAATGTGTTTTACCTTGTTATAAGATTCAAATCTTTACAATTTAATTTATTTTTATAATTAAAAAAATTGGTTCATTTAGTTATAGTTCAACTTGATTTAATTGGTTATGATTCAATAATTTATATTTAAATTATTAAAAAATAAAATTAAAAAAATATAAGTGTTAAGGGATGATAAAATATTAAAAAAATATAAAAAAATAATGGGATATTTGAGTCAAAAAGCAAGGGGGAACGAATATTCTCCCTTTCGAAAAAGACAACAACAAGGAGCTTTCCGTAAATTACCCTTATTAATAAAATATGAATACACAGAAACATCTGTAATTAGTATATATAAGAAAAAGTGAAAAATAAAAGTACAAGTCATTAACGAAGTGGCAGTGTGCGTTTCCTTGCAGAAATCAGGAACTCTTGGCAAAATCAAATTTCTTTATATCAACATCTTCATGTTACGTAAAAATTATAAATAGACAAAAAGAAAATAATAATAATAATAATAATAATAATAATAATAATTTTATTTATTTTATATATAAAAAACAAAAACTCTATAATTAAATAAATCATTCCTTCATTTTGCAGACGACAGAGAACAGCCTTCATTTACTATCCTCACGCTCATCAATCGTATTGTGTTTTGTGTCTCTGGAAAGGTAACAAGTAACTCTATCGTCTGTTTGGTTCCCGAGAAAAAGGAAGATGAATATTTTCGTTTATTTTTCCTGGCGGTTGCTCGGCGGTCGAATAGATCGTTAAACTCCATTGTGAATTATAGTCGTTGTTGCTAGATCTATTGATTTGTTTATCCGCTTTGGTTGATTGACCTTCTCGGGTAATCTGGTTGAATTTGTGGTTGAATTACGTGATTGGATCTTAGATCGTTTTCTTATTCTGATTGGTTGCGGATATTTGTTTTAAGCGGTTATTTTGTTTGATGTATAAGTTGATTATCTATTTGCGGTTGTGGATTGTTTGTTGTATACACGAATCGTTGTTGGTTTATATTTCTGTTGTTTCTTTGTTCTAATTTCTTCAATGTTTGGGAGAATTCTAATTCTGTTTGAGAATTAAGTAGATATTGATATGGTCAAACAAAAATTCTTTTCCTTTGCTCGCGTGTAGATATTCTTCTTGAAACGTGAACGGGCGGAGAAATTATTTATTGTTCTGATTATCTATAATATTTTACTTTTGCTAATTGAATCTGTCGAATTTACTGCCGCATCATTAAGAAAATGAAAGTAGTTGTTTTTGTTAATACTATTGTTGTAATCTACGCTTTCATCTGGATTTGATTTGTGTCATAACCAAAAGATTGGTGTTTATATCTTGATATTTTAATGCTTTTGCATAGTTTGTTTGCTGATGAAATATTGGTTTTATTTCTCAGTACAGATTTTTGAGTGCTCAGTTTTAACAAATCTTGGTAGTTGGCCGATTATCAGAAGAAACAGGAAATGGTTAAAAGGTTGACTCTGTGCTTTGCACTCTAAATGGTTCACTTATGGGTGGGAAAACTGAATAGAAGTTCTTACTCTTTAAATTGCTGTGCAGGTATGGAGTGTTTTGATGTGCAGAAAATATCATGTTGCAGTGCATAGAGGGATTTAAGCATTTATTTGCTTCCCTATTGCGGTGCTGTGATCTTGATTTGTATAAACAATCAAGGGGCCTCGAAGATCCTGAAGTTCTTGCCAGAGAGACCGTGTGTATGCCATCAATTTCCTGTTTCTGAGATTCTTATTATATTATTCTTTGCAATACTCGGGAATATGTAAAATACAGGATAATTAGCTTACAATCTTGTCAGATTTAGTTTAGTTTTTGGACGTCACTGCTGCTAAATTTTCTTGGACCAGTATGCATTTCAAAACAACATTGAACGCTGGCTAAAATTTTTAATTTTGCTGACTTGAATGCAGTCAGTGTAAGTGAAATTGAGGCACTTTACGAGCTCTTTAAGAAGATCAGCAGTGCTGTGATTGATGACGGGCTAATAAACAAGGTTTGTTTAAAAGGTTTTTACTGGTCAAGTTGAGCAGTATTTAAGGTAAGCATATGTTTGTTCATATATTTGATGATCTCTTTGTAATCATGTTACAGGAAGAGTTCCAGTTAGCGTTATTTAAGACAAACAAAAAGGAGAGCTTGTTTGCTGATCGGGTACTCTTTGCTCCCTTATTTTATATTAAGCATCTTAACTTTTTCATTTGAGTCACTGTAATTTTATTGCCTAATCAATTGCAGGTTTTTGACTTGTTTGATACAAAGCACAATGGAATATTAGGTTTTGAAGAGTTTGCTCGCGCTCTCTCGGTTTTCCATCCGAATGCCCCTATTGATGATAAAATTGAGTGTATGGCTTTATCTATTAATCTTTCATCATTCTTTCTATTTACTCCTTGGAAGAGAAGTTGTGGTAGTCTCTTTCTTGCTTCAAATTGACTGGCTATCTCATATTTGCATTTTGCTAAACTTGAGTTCTTTGTAAGTTGATGTTTGCAACTTTGCTCTTCATTTCTCAGTTATTCATTCTTTATTAACCATTTGATATCATAATGCAGTCTCTTTTCAACTATACGACCTCAAGCAGCAAGGTTTTATTGAAAGGCAGGAGGTATGCATCCCGGATTTGATTTCTTGAACTTCTGTCTTCTTTTATACAAATTCAGCTTTTGCATTGACTTTTCAATATATATAGGTTAAGCAAATGGTAGTAGCCACACTTGCAGAATCTGGTATGAACCTTGGGGATGATGTTATAGAAACTATAATAGACAAGGTGGTCCTCAACCTGATTTTAATTTTTCATTTTTTTCTTTATAATTCGTGCTGTTTTTTTCTCTCTTTAAGGCATGGATTTTAATTTGTTTTGTGTTATGACACTTTGGTTCAGACCTTTGAAGAAGCTGATACAAAACACGATGGGAAGATTGACAAGGAAGAGTGGAGAAGCCTTGTTCTGCGCCATCCATCACTTTTGAAGAATATGACCCTTCAATACCTCAAGTGAGTTTAATTAACATCTTTCACGTCTGCCCTGTAAAAATAAAACACTGGTGGAATATTCCCTGCAAACAGAGAAATCTAATGGGAAGTTACGAAACTAAAAATGGTTTGGAGTAATTTATTCTTTTGTTTAAGAAAGTTACTAAAGGTTTGAATGAGATTCTGATCTCTTTGATATAATTGAACAGGGACATCACCACAACATTCCCGAGCTTCGTCTTTCATTCAAGAGTTGAAGATACCTAAACTCAAGAAGATTCCGGTTCTAGCTCAATAGGAGATTGTTATTTCTATTTGATGTTTTGTTTGTTTCTAGACAATATGGGCCTTTCACATGCGAAGGGCCTGGAGGGTTTCTACATTGTATTGGTTGCTTTTTTGGAAATGTTTGGTTTTGTGCATCTTTATTATTCAAATACTAAACTTTTACCTCCTTATCATTATTTGTGGGTTTTAAACTCTAATGTACATTCCAGTTTGTATTTTTGTGTTTCTCCTCCTGTTTTGAGTCTCAGTAGATTCCGAAATGTTCTATCCAGCAACAGTTTACCCAAGGTAGTAATGGAAAATATAGAAAAGAATCCATGAAGGAATGATGATTCCTCTATTTTTTCAATTAGACAACGCCATATTAGTTAGTACTCATACCACGTATTTGAGTATCTGACCACATAAATTGATTTCCTATAGAGTTCTACTTTCCTCGGCTACCATAAATGTTTATTTTTCTCTCTGCAATTCATTCATTCTACTCCTGAATTCCGAACAAATTGCATATTTAATTTACTTTAAAATTCCAGACACAATCAACTTTCAGTTTGTAAACCGGGTAACTTGATCCTTCTCAAAGTTTTCACTCTTTCTTTACAAAGAGTGCTTGATTTCCGCCTGCTTATCACCCTTTACTACTGCAAATTGCTCGTTACTGAAGCGAAATTGTTTTTATCACTTCCCTCGAGCAAATAACAGCCCCAACAAATTACTACCAAATGTGTAAATGCTAGAGACGTGAAACACAAAAGCAGCAGCTACTGATTAACCAAGATAATACTTTCATGAAAACATTGGACTGCAAATATAAAAACTGTATAACATAACCATTCGGAAAAAGCATACTTTAGCATTTGCCAAAAAATAACCAAAAACCTCTAATAATAACGGAGAAGAAACTCAGTAAATAAATAGAAACCACTACTGAAGTACCACGACATGACAATAAGAAAAAAGGAAACTAAAAGTTATAAAGAGTTCAAATATGATAGTTAAAAATTAAAAAGACTAGCTTAATCAACTTCCTCCATCTTGCTGCCCTCAGCATCATCAGCAGCTTCCTCCAGTGCGGGCATCTCAGCATCAGCATCAACAGCTTCCTCATCGATGCTGAGCCCAAGTTTCAACATCCGGTGGATTCTGTTGCCAAAAGTGTTGGGGTCATCAAGGCTGAAACCAGAAGTCAGTAGAGCAGTCTCAAAGAGCAGGAGAACAAGGTCCTTAACAGACTTGTCATTCTTGTCCGCATCAGCCCTCTTCCTGAGCTCCTCCATGATGGGGTTCTCAGGGTTGATCTCCATGGTCTTCTTGCTGGACATGTAACCAGCCATGCTGTTATCTCTCAAGGCCTGAGCCTTCATGATCCTTTCCATGTTGGCTGTCCAGCCATATTCACCAGTTACCAAACAGCAGGGAGAATCCACTACCCGGTCAGACACGACAACCTTCTCCACCTTGTCACCCAATACATCCTTGATCACCTTGCAGAGACCCTCAAACTTCTCCTTCAAAGTTTCCTTCTTCTTCTTCTCATCTTCACTCTCGTCAAGCTTGAGACCTTCCTTGGTTGCTGAGACAAGCTTCTTGCCTTCAAATTCCTTGAGCTGACCAACAGCATACTCATCAATGGCATCAACCATGTAGAGCACCTCATAGCCCTTCTTCTTCAATTTCTCCAGGAATGGGGAGTTCTCTACGGCCTTCTTGCTCTCACCAGTGATGTAGTAGATATCATTCTGGCCCTCCTTCATTCTGGTCACATAGTCTTTCAAACTAGTCATCTCATCGCCACTCTTGGTAGAATGGTAGCGGAGTAATTCAGCAAGTTTAGTCTTGTTGGTGGAATCCTCATGGATACCAAGCTTGAGATTCTTGGAGAAGGCCTCATAGAACTTGTTATAATCTTCCTTGTTCTCTGCAATTTCAAAGAACAGCTCAACACACTTCTTCACCAAGTTCTTACGGATGACCTTCAAGATCTTGTTTTGTTGGAGCATTTCTCTTGAGATGTTAAGAGGAAGATCCTCAGAATCAACAATACCCTTAACAAAGCTAAGGTATTCGGGAATCAACTCCTCACAGTTGTCCATGATGAAGACACGGCGGACATAGAGCTTAATGTTGTTGGGCTTCTTCCTTGTATCAAAGAGATCAAAGGGTGCCCTCTTGGGAACAAAGAGGATGGCCTTAAACTCAAGCTGACCCTCAACAGAGAAGTGCTTTACAGCCAAGTGCTCTTCCCAGTCATTGGTCAGACTCTTGTAGAAAGCTGCATATTCTTCCTTTGTGATCTCCTCAGGTTTCCTCATCCAAATTGGCTTTTGCTTGTTCACCAATGACCATTCATGGGACACCTCCTTGATCTTCTTCTTTTTCTTCTCTTCCTTTTCTTTCTCCTCATCAACATCCTCAACTTTACCCTCCTCATCCTTCTTCTCTTCCTCATCCTCATCATCAGAAATCTCCTTCTCTGTGGTCTTCTCAATCCAGAGAGAAATTGGATAGCTAATAAACTCAGAGTGCTTCTTAATCAAATCCTTCAAGCGGCGCTCCTCAAGGTACTCAAGCTGGTCCTCCTTAAGGAAGAGGGTGATCTTTGTACCACGGCCAAGAGGCTCGCCAGATGTATCTCTGGTTACAGTGAATGAACCACCAGCTTGTGACTCCCAGACATATTGCTCATCATCGTTGTGCTTGGTGGTAACAATGACCTTCTCTGCCACCAAGTAAGCTGAGTAGAACCCAACACCAAACTGACCAATCATGCTCACATCAGCCCCAGCAGCCAATGCCTCCATAAACTCTTTAGTCCCAGACCTTGCAATAGTACCAAGGTTGTTGACCAAATCTGCAAACAATTGAAACGATTATTTAGCAACAGTAACCCCAATGGCTATACCAATAAAAAAACCAGCTCAGACGATTGTAACAACTAGTATAAATTAACACTCACCAGCCTTGGTCATGCCAATACCACTGTCAATGATGGACAATGTGTTGTTAGTCTTGTCAGGGACAATGTGGATGAAAAGCTCAGGCTGGGCATCTAGCTTGCTTTTGTCTGTCAAGCTTTCAAAACGGATCTTGTCCAAAGCCTACTCACAATATTTTACATAAGAAAATTAGAAGACAATCCATAATGAACACACAACTAACCAACCAATAACAAATTGCGCACAAGCACCAAACTATATATTGTACACCAGCCACCCAAAACAAAGCACAACTCTTTACAAACATTAAGATTAATGAATCCATAGAAACAATATAGCACAATCGTTATAATTAAGACTATATCTACCGCGAGAATTAAACTATGACAAGTTCAGAACTAGCATTAAAAAACAGAATAAAATAAACCTATACCACTTTTCACCCGAATCCTAACTTCTGCCATGCCAACACTAAAATTGATCAACTTTATAACAATAGACATAGCAATATCAATATTGCTAGTGTTCAAACCATATTGTAACCATTGCACAGCAAAAAAGTCAACTTCTTATTCTATAAGGAACACAAGATCATTACTTTAAACAGGAAACACTATGACAATAAATAAACGCATATAAGCCGATCCATGAGTCCTTCTTAAATGCACTATAGCATTCGGCAACCAACACAAAAAAAAAATGGCATAAAACGACTTCAAAAATTCATAAACGACCACATATAAAGACAAAGATACATACATCAGAGGAGTTGCTGATGAGTTCACGAAGAAAGATCTCCTTGTTACTGTAAAAGGTGTTGATAATAAGACTCAACAGCTGGTTGATCTCCGCCTGAAAGGCAAACGTCTCAGTCTCTGACGCCATCGCAACAAAGTCGTCGCTCGTTCAACCGTCCGATCTACGATTTAAATTCTAGGGTTTTAGAAGCGAGAGCGAGAGAGAGAGAGAGGAGAAAGAGTGAGGCTCAGGAATTGGTGGAAGTAAGCTTTATATAGGGAACCTTGCTAGGGTTTCTAGATCCTTCTATTTCGATGATATTATTTGTTAACGTTTCATTACGTTACCGAGTCAGACGATTTGCTTCTGTGGGATTTGGTGTCATTGGTTGCCACGTGTGCGGTGAGGCGCGCTTTGGTGTTTTGTTGTTCAATCACGTTTGTTTGTGAGCTCGTTAACTGACCTTCTGGTGATATTATAAAGAATATCTGTACGCTTTATCCCTTTCTTCCTGAAAACGCTGCGTTTTATTGAAGCCCAATTTGTGGGGCACTATTTTATCTTAACAATTAAGATATATAATACCGAATAAGAAAAAAGTCCACATACTTACCCGAGGTTCGTAGAAATTTCAATATAATAAAAATTTATAAAAAAATATACTACTTTTTCCTATAAATAATAAATTTATTAAAATATTTTAAATTTAATTTTTTAAAATTATAAAATAAAATTACTAAATTTTAATAAAAAATAATAATATTTTAATCATTATAACAAATATATTTTAAATATATATTTTTTAATTTTTAATAAATAACTTTTTTGAGAATGCATATTTAATAATTTTTATAATAATTAAATTATTTTATTATTATAAAATTTATAATTAAAAAAATTTATATAATAACTTGAGTTTAAAATTATTATCAAATAATAATAAAATTATTTTTAAATAATTATTAAAAATAAATTTAAATGATTATAAAATAAAATTATTTTAAAATTAATAATTTTAAAAAATTATTTCTTAAATAATTGTTAAATAAAATAAATTATTTTATTTTAAAATTTTTAAATAATGATAATTATTTTAAAAATTTATAATTTAATGATAATAATATATTTAAATTTAAGTTATAATATAAAATTTTAATAATTATAAATTTATTTTTGAATTATAAATTTTTTATAGTAGTAAAATAATTGTAATTATTATAAATTTTATTATATATATTTTTAAAAGAGTTATATATTATAAATTAAAATATATATTATTAAATTTTATTTTAATATAGTAGTTAGGGTATTATAGTATAGTGGTTAGTATAGTAATTAATTAAAATAATTTTATTTTATAATTTTAAAATAAATTTAAAATATTTTAATAAATTTAATATTTATAAGAGAAATTTGTATCTTTTTTTAAATTTTTTTTATTAAATTGAGATTTTAGGAAGACATGTGGACTTTTTCCTACAGAATAATAGGAAATTGACTTTGTGAAAATGTGGTGAAAATTGATTGTTTCAATAAAATCAAAGTGGGATTAAAATTTATTCTCTCTTTTTAAATAATATTAACGGATAAACACATTTGCCATAGTTTTGTTCACAGACAATGCCACCCAAGCCCAGCAGCCCAATATCCTTCAACAAACCACTACATTTGACATCAACTTATCCATTGGCGTTGATGATATCAACTACATCTGAACTTTTTCCGAGAAAATTCTATTTGGGAAACTTTCTGAACATGGAAAATCTTGCATTTCAGGTCTCACCGAACATCCCACGTGCGTCCAAATCTCCAAGGTAAGTATTTTAACTACCTCCTCCTTCATTTATCACTGCTTGTGTGTTAAATATTGTGTAATTACGTAATTATTAGCCACTTCTTCAAAATTCTTTCCTGCAAACTCTTCAAATAATGTTAATAATCTTAAAGAAAAAACTTGTTATTATCCAACTAGTTTAAAAGGGTAGGAGAACAAAATTTTGCATCTGGGTATGATAGAAATTGCCATGGTGATTTATTTATTTATTTATTTTTTAAAATTTTAGTGTAATCTGATAAACTGATCTAGATGAAATTACAAAATGATGACTTCTGGTATAATCTTAGGTTGTCCATATTGAGAGCAGTCACTGTATTGTAACGAAATACCAAGTTTGCAAGTATTCCAGTTTCTCCATTAGCGTATTTATTTGACCACGTTGCTATGTTGGCACACAACAGGAGCGTAAATGATAGACGGCCAAATGATGTCGTGACGAGGAACTTGCACGATCGATTCTCTTCACTAACAGTCAAAAGATTGCCAAAAAGGAGGGTACTTTTGCTGTCAATAGGATATAGTTCCATATTGTTACATATAAATCCTGTTTTTGCTGCTCCAGTTCCAGATATGAAGGAACCTGAAGTAATTCGGTAAAAATGTTGTATGTGTTATCTTTCTTTTTCTTTGCTTATTGTGAATTTTAATTTATTAATTTTGTAGTTACTGATATAAGGTTGTTATTGTTGTCTGAAGAATCCAGGACATTAAAGCTTCCCAATGGAGTAAGAATTCAAGGTATAAGTTTCTTAAACCTAATGTATAGTTATTACGATAAGAATCACATGGAAAATTTATAGAACCTGGTAGTGTCTTAGTGATTATCTACTTTCCGGGTTCCGTTTCCAGAGATTATTGAAGGGGAAGGACCGAAAGTTAGTGACGGAGACTTGGTTGAAATAAATTATGTATGCCGCCGTTCAAATGGATATTTTGTTCATAGGTACTTTCAAGTTTGCTTTGACATTGTCACTTGCGAACTTCTTCTATTACATTGTCTGCCTTAGAAAAACTCTGTATTTAAATGCAGTACTGTGGATCAGTTCAGTGGAGAAAGTGCACCTGTCATCCTTCCTCTGGATGATAATCAGGTTAGTTCCTCTTTATTTTTTACCTGATTGTAATCCAGAGAACTTTGAGAACATGCTTCAGGTAACTTTGTGCTATTTGACAGATTATAAAGGGCCTTAAGGAGGTTTTGGTTGGCATGAAGGTTGGAGGTATGTAATGATGCTTTAGATCTCGTGAATGAAATTGACTTTCTACAGAAGTTACTAGCTATTTACAAAGAGCCCAGTCAGCAGTTACTTTACGGCAGTCCTACTCCTTCCTATTTTCAGTATTGCCTCATTTGCCTATATTTTCTTACTCGCTTTGCCGAGGCTTATGTTTCTTCAGCCATTCATTACATTTTCCATTGAACATTTGCTACATGTCTCACTCTTTCTGTCAAACCTGGCTGGTAAGAAAGATAGTCTCCAAAAAGTTGTCATACATTATTTACAAGTATTTGTTTGAGATTGACAAATTCATCGTAATGAACTTAGTCATGAATCTTTTCATTTCACGATGGAGTGAAGGATTTCTGCTTTGATGAGATTCAAATGACTTTTATATCTTTTGCAGGAAAGAGACGAGCACTGATACCACCTTCGGTGGGATACATCAATGAAAACTTAAAACCCATACCTGAGGAGGTTTCACCTCTCATTTAACTCAGAAATTTTGTTCTTCAATTGACTTGGCTCTAATGTGGTCTTCCTCCTCCCTCTTTTCCTTTCATAGATTTCTTTCTTTTGAAATGATTATTGTTTTCTTCTTTCAATCAAGGAAAAGTATGATTTACCTTGCTGATACAGTTAACTGAGCTACATTTATGGTTGTTGATTGCAGTTTGGCCCCCGCCGTAGCCTTTTGTCTCACGCGAATGAGCCTCTGATATTTGAGGTGCAGCTCTTGAAAGTACTATGAGTTCATTTTACATATATGTATCCGAATTCTACATTAAGATTGATTTCTCTGTTGCACTGATTAAATTGTTTGGAGCTTCTATGCTGTTGGTCTGATGATTGGACGCATTCATTCAGGAATGAAAAATTTCATCGATTCTTATTGAAGATCTGTATTTAATAAACATAAATATCAAACTTATACAGATGGAGTTAGTTATAAAAGTCAACTTACAATAAAATATTTGAAACTGAGATTCTTCCCAAGTTTCTTCTGATACTAATTACGTACTTGTGCTGCTAGAAAAGTTGATTAGATAGAACTTGAACCAATGGTATCTATGCTTACCATCGGAAAGTGGAAACCAAAGTAAATGGTTGTCTACTAGCCATTTTCATATAGATCAGAAGTACATTGACATTGCAGAGTTCTACTAGAAGCATATGTATCTGCACCAGCTGCTGCTGCTGTGGCTAGTATTACTGCTGTTTTCATTTCAATTCTATGAAGACCATCTTGATCCCCCTTCAGGCAACACTAGAGTGGATATATATATTGGTTTGGAGCAGAATAGCAGATTAAACATAGTGCTTTGGTTCGGTGTATAAATTTTCTGTCGATAATACTTAAAAGAGCACCTATCCCTCGTATGTACAGATTACTCAAAAACATGATGGGCAATTGTGGATTAACTAACTTCTATCTTATAATGTAATATAAAAGAGTTGTTCATTATCGCATTGATGAGTATCTTGTAGGAGTTTATACAACTTTAAATTAATCGAAAAGATGAATTCATTTTCCATTTTTCAAATGGTTTCCGAATTATGAACGTGGGAAAATTGTGTTACAATGATATGATGTATGTGGAATGTGTTCGAAGTCAATATTCAAGTGGATTCATTAGTTCTAATGCAATATTGAACCATGGACTAAGGGCAGTGGGAGTTTAATTTTAAAGTTGTAACTTTTGGTAAATAATTTTTGTTATTATTCGAAACTAGAAATTAGTTATAAATCCAACTAAACCTATGTTAAAGATAAAAAAAAAAAACATTGTTTAAAATAATTCAAAAATAGTATTATATAACCAGACCGATATTAAACGTTAAAAAGAACTGTTAAAATAATTAAAAAACGGTATTATATTATATACGCAATCTCATTCATAATAATGACTGATTATGCTTGAAAAATGATTCGCATAGACGGCGCCGTTTAATCTGCACTCGGACATAAAAGTTTCCTTAATTTTCAAGCTTTTCTCCCGACGACATTGTTCTTTCGAGCACTAACCAAGCTGCCCGATGGTGCTACCAGCAAGAGAGAGCTGATAATTTACACAACCGAAATCCCATAATTTTGTCTACCGTTCCTTTTTTTTTTTGGTTCGTTTGAGTTGGTGAGTGTTTGTTTACTCGGAAAATGCAGAAAATGACACAAGGGTGGTTCTCACAAAGTAGCGGTGGCGAAGATCAGCTGCAGAAAGCGACGTCGTCTTCCTCTTCTTCTTTACTGGCTGATTGGAACACTTACGCCGCCTCAAGAGACGATGAAGATGGCTCCGTTTCCGCTTTCGGATTCGATCTTGAATCAGCTGTTAGGTCCGCTAATGATACGGTCTCTGGAACGTTCAATGTGTAAGCATCATTTGATCTCTCTACCAGTGGCTGTATTTGCTTAGTATTATTAATTTTTTTCAAGAAATATTGTAGTATCATGTGTTACGTGTTATTCATGAATTTGATCTTGGGGATTTCGTTTTATGTATTATTGAGCTTGCTGGGTTTTGTTTAGTTTTGTCAATAGAATTATGTATTATGTACTCAAGAGCATAAGTCTCATGACGTGGACAATTTGGGTTGTTCATTTATTCATGTGTCAGTCTATCGATTTGATTCTGGGGATGCCTCTTTGATTTAGCACTTTATATATCTGGTTTGGTCTATCTTGGCTGATCTAATGATGGGTATTTGGAATTACGAGATTTGGGGCTTGGAATTTAGTGGGGTTTTGGAGATGTGCTGATTATTTACCCTATTTTCTTAATTTTCTTTTTTTGTATGTTGGTACAATCTGGTGGGCTTTTAGGTTTTCTGATTTGACGTTTGATTTATGCTACGTCTATGGAAGTGATGATAGAAACTGTGTTTCTCCATTTGAGTAGCTGAATTGGTTTATGGGGGTCTAGTTGATGGATAATAGGGTTATGGAAATAGACATGGTGTTTTCCTTTTTTCTGAAAGGTTGTGCTGATATTAGATGATTTGAGCTCCCTTTAGTCATTTACTGTAAGCATTACTGAACAAAAATTTTTTTTTAGTGGTTTAAATCATTCATGGATTCTACTTTCCACTGTTTATAGATGAAGGGATAATGTGCTGAATCTAGATAAATTGGCCAAGTGCATGTGGTGATGAGGAGTTTGGTCATGCTAGCAGCAGGAAGTTGTTCTAAAGGATATGTTTGTGTAGAGGGGAAGGGAAAAAGTTTGACCATTATAAGGTGTAGAAACAAAAATATTTCACGACCTTTCAGTAATTTGTTGGTTTTAATGGTGCTCTGTAGTTGTTACTCCACTTTCTATCCCTTCCTTGTCTAAGCAGTAAGGCAATACTTGATCCTGAGGACCAGCTAAATAAAGCTAAACATTAACCCCTTGAGTTAAACCTGAGTGGGGAATGTTTTCAACCTGAATGTTATGGTGTTGGTTTTGTCAGTTTGTTGCCATAAACCTTTTAGACTTAACCATTTTGAAGAGACTGAGTTTTAAGTGAAGCTAGCTGAGACACTTGTGGATCCAGATGTGATATTGAATGTGGAGGATGTGCCAATATGTTAACTCCTAATTGTATAGACTTGTGGATGAAAGATATTATAGTAGTGTTGAAAGAAAAACTTAAAGAGTACGTGGGGTGTTTCAGTCGATGTCAAGGCATGTACTTTGAGATGCTTCTCTCAGGAGTAATGGGGCGAACAGTGGTCTTAAATTGTTTTGTATCCTAAATCAGATTGGGAAGGATCTATGACTGATGCAGAAGTTCTGACTGGTATTGAATTTCTAGTTATGTGCTCTTCACGGTGACGTCGTTGATGTAATGGTATCCATACCTAGCCTCAGAAGACTATTTCAGTTTTGCACATTGCACGATAACTACAAATGTGGAATGGTAAATAAGTTCTGCTAAATCATGAGTTACAAAGAAGTTTCATATCTGTCTTGTTTTGTTTCTGTCTAATAATTTAAACTCTGGTTAAGAATCATTAAGTATCTTGAAGTTGTCATTATTGGAAAAAGAATTTGTAGCAACAAAATTCTGAAATTTGGATAGTGTGGCTCCAGGTGGAGAAAACACATCAAGGCTAGAACTTGATTCAGAAGCTTAAACCCCAATCTGTGTTTCTATGGTGAACTGTAAATGCTGAGTTACTTGTTTAGATAATGCTCTGATAGTAGTCTCCATTTAATTTCTTACTAAATGCTTATTTACTTGTAAAGATAATGCCCTTACCTAGCCATATTAAACTCTGTTTGGTTTCTTTCTCAATCAGGGTATCAAAAGGAGTGAGAGATTTGCCTGGAAACCTCCAATCTGCCACTAGTAATGTCCCTTCAGGAAAAGCACTTCTGTATTTTGGCTTGTTTCTGGCCTCAGGAGTGTTCTTCATTTTCATTGCGTTTACCATGTTCCTTCCAGTCATGGTGCTGATGCCTCAGAAATTTGCTCTCTGCTTTACCGTTGGATGTTGCTTTATAATTGGGTCATTCTTTGCTCTTAGGGGTCCACAAAATCAAATAGCTCACATGTCATCAAAAGAGGTATCTCTGCTATTTCAATATACCTTCTATTTCATCTTACAAGGAGTTCTCTGATGTGTAAGATGATCAACTACTTAATTCAATTGTACGTGTCTGATTCTTTCTTCTCCTTTTCCTTTCCTCTTTTGTCATTGTTTATCCAGAGACTTCCATTTACATTGGGATTCATAGGCAGTATGGTTGGCACCATTTATGTTTCCATGGTGCTACACAGCTACATTCTCTCTGTGCTCTTTTCTGTTATTCAGGTATGAAATATCATGCTTCCCTTATGCTAAACCAATTTCATTTTCTTAGAAGTACATGAGCGGTTGATTTATATAACGTATTTCTGAATTTATCCATATATCTGTTGGTTATTGATAAGAAAAAGTTAATGGCACATTAAATATCAAAATATTTAAATGTTCAATCAAAATTTGAAACTGCTATTTCTGTGGATTAGGTTCTCTCGCTCGCATACTATGCCATTTCCTACTTCCCTGGTGGATCTGCAGGGATGAAGTTCCTCTCTTCTGCGCTAACCTCTTCAGTAATGAGATGTTTTGGGAGGTGACCTTGGCACCTCTTTTATGGAAGTTGTCCCATGTAAATTTCTCATCTTCTTCTGTAACACACAGTACTAATAATGTCCTATTTTTATGTGCAAAATGATTTGCAGTTAAATTTGGATTGACTGTAGCAAAAATTTTCTCAAATGTTGGTCTTCTGTACCATTACTGTCTTTGTTTTCACCTTATGAAGATGCAGGGTTTGAGATTGTTGTTTCTTGATGTGGATAGATGAGCATGTACCGTGTGAATTGTCATGGGTTTTTTTTCTTTTTTCTTTTAGAAGATGAGGGGTTTTGGAAGTTTTTGTTGCTGAGGTGTGAAAGATGAGTATGTACTCTTTATCAGTTTTGCAATAATCTGTACTGTACCACAAGAATTCTTATAGTAGAAATACTGATTAACCTTTGCTAGCGATTTCTTGTCTAATTGCAATTGGAATCCTATTGAAACAATGAAACTGACCTGTAAAGAATATACAGGTTCTTGGCAATGTACTGTTTTCTCTATGTCAAGTATCTATTTGCTAAACATGTTTCAAATTATAAACTGATTTGATTAAATCACAAAGAATTAGCCAACCAAAACAAAGTCCAAATTCCTCCGACAGAGAACCATTAGGCTAAAAAATTATGTTGATTTTGAACCAACTCTTAACCACTCCGGACAGGTAGATCCAAACCCATTTTAAAAATTCATTAACAAAGAGGAAACTGAAACCTTGACCTCACCCATGTTGCTATCAAGGTTAATGTTATTTATTTAATTATAAAGGACCAAAAAGCCTAAGTCCACAAAGTTAAGTTTGACTGTGGAGAGATTGATTAAACTTTGTTACTAGTCGTGTTGTGTGTTTTGCCGGCCCTTTAGGCTTTACCTAAAGAGGGAGAATTTTATAAGTCAGTCCAAGTGTTTCCATCTCCTTTGCACCCATTACCACTCTTACAAATATGATATCACCAAAAAAGAGAGATTAAAAAATGTGTTTGGGAACCCAAATCCTGAAATTAAGGAGGAATTAGGACAAGAAAGTTGGTTAGGGGACATTGATTTGACCTTTTTTGTGCTTATACATCACAAACCCTTCATTTTAATACTACATTATTGAAAGCAATGGGTCATCTTCTACACTATCAAAAATAAAAGTAGCAAATTAAGGGACTTGAACGTCTAGTATGACATAATTGAAACTATATTTTATAGCATCAATAAAAGAGAGAGTCAATATAGTGTTCAAATTATTGAATTCTAAGGAATATCATATAAGTAATATTTCGAAAGTTTAAAAGAAAAAAAATAATTATAAAAAAAAGATATGTGGTCAACTATAAATTAGGTATCATATATTATATGATTAGATGAAAGAATAAATAAAACTTTATTAAATAGCACGATTCAATTGAAAGTGATTGATTTATAAATGCATTATTTAGATACTTTATTTATGATTCATTCATGGTACATGCATGCTTCTTCGTTCTATTTATTTTTTATCCCCATTTTGTGGTATTGTTCAAGAGAATAATAGGAGTCAGCATAGCTAGTGCTTGATACTAACTGCCATTCATCTCAATTACACTAACTTAGTTTTTTAAATAATCAAAACTCTAGAAATGGATCAAGTGCTTGGACAAAAAGGAAAAAAAATTGAGAAAGAATCTCACAACATCAGCCAAACAAAAGCATTTAGAAATCTCTTCTTCTAAACTTTAAATTATGAAATTTTAGCCGAACAAATAATTGAATAATCCAGATATAGAAGATGGGACAATTATTATCATTACTATTATTATTATTATTTTTGATAGGAGTCAAAAATGAGGGAGAAGTGCTAATAATGTGCATCAAAACTTATCAATTCAATTGATGGGAATTGATTTCATCATGGACGGTCATGTACAGATTGAAATTGGGATATGGGTTGGAATTGATTTAGGAAATGACAAATCTTATTTTAATAAATAAATACATATTATATTATATTATATGATTGTGGGGTTGCATTCATTTTGAATATATATATATCTCCAAATTTCCAACTCAATATAGTTGCACGTGTGGAGTGGCCATCTCCCATCAACAAAAGGTGTTGTGATTATACATACAACTTTAGGTCCATTCTTAGGGGCCACCACCACTCCTTTCTTATTTCTTCTTATTTGTATATTTATTTATAATTTTTACATTCATTTATTTGTATTATTACTCTAATGGGTAAAATTTAAAATCATTTTTGTGAAGTATTTAATACAAGGATATATTGTATTGTATATGTATGTTTATTTAATGAAATTATATCATATATTTAATCACATATTTAAAAAATAATCAAATAATTTTGAAATTAGATAAACGTACAAGCAAAACTTTTCTCTTCTATCTCTTGCATGAATGAATGAACATAACATGCACATGTACATGTAGATGATGATGATCTTTAATTTAATGTTATTAGTGGGATGACATTCTTCTATGTGTTTGTTTGTTTAATTAATTACCACAAACAAGTTTTAAAACATGGTTAGAAACAACAATTCCCCATAGCATTAATTAATTTTAGTATATGTATATATGATAATCTTACTCCAACTTTTCACCACCCCTCTTCCACTAAACATACTATAATCTATATAATGTTACTTTAAATTTAAACTACACAAACAAATAAATAAATAATGTTTATGTCCATATACATTTCTCTCTCTCATCCATGTGCAAACTCTCATGTTACAACCCAAGAACTGACAATGAAAAGCATTAAAAAATTTGCTACTCTAAATGTGAAACAACATTAAGTTTTGTTGATTAATAGTAATATTATAAACTAATTAAGCTTAAAACCTAAGTCTTTCTACTATCTTTACAACACCCATTATATATTTTTCTACTAACATTGCAGTTAAATTTGTACTTTTGTCACAGAAAAGACTAGCAATATTAATTAGGTCAAGTCATGTGCCCTCCTTTCATTTCTGCGATTAAAACAATTATCCTTCATTTTGTTGTGAAGATGAAGAGCATGATGCTGTATGAATGAACATGCATATGAGATCAAATTCATGTGATGGGATCTCTTATTATCTCTTCAGTCTATGGCCATATTGTGATGTAGATTTAGATCCATCTGAAGTTTCTTATATTTGTATTGTTCGAAGTCAATTGTTGATATATGCTAACATGGTGGGGTGGTGGCTGGAGATTAACTTAATTAATTACTATAAAATCACTTTTGGGAAGTTAAACTGCCCACAGAACATTATTGTTACCCCATTTTGTGTATCACAAAGTGTTAATTTCAGATCTTACAAATGTACCCTTTATTGATTTCCAAGGCAGGAAAACTTTTTCAAGTTGCATAGCATTCTACCCAAAAGTTTACAATAAAAGATGGGACCATTTTTTATTATTATATAAATTTTTGCATTTTGCTCTTTCTATCTGTGTATATATAATGTTTATGTATTTTTATATGGGGTCCTTAATTTGTCTCTTCTTTTGATGTTCTTGCTGTCCCTTTATTTACTTGTTTAATTGTTCCTTCTTTTGGGGTCTCATTGATCCTCTCTTTCAACCATCAAATGTGCTATTTGCTTTGGTAAAATCATTTCAAGGGCTTATCAACCGTGCATGCTGCTGGCTACATTTTACGCTAGAATTTTATGATGTTCATATTTTCAGAGAAACATGGTGGAGGAGGATGAATAGTTATTCATCTTCCTGCTTAATAAAATTCACAACTTTATCATACTTACAGATCAAGATACAAATTAAAAATTAATAAAATTATCAAGTTTTAGGATTTGAAATAGATCCCGTGACCCAATAATGCTAACTGCAACGGCATGAGAGCTGATCCATAATCTGCAAATTTTGAATATACATGAACAATCTTTTAGCTTTAATGGGTTGATAAATGATAATATATATTAATTAAGAATTCTCAGTTGGTGTAATGTTGTCTCTTCCACTCAAGGCCAATGTTCATTTTCTATGTATTCTTTTAATCCTTTACAGCAAAGACTAGCAGACAGCATGACCAGGTTTTAAAAACCATATTTTATTTTCACATATTCCTTACTTCCATGTGCACTTCACTACTCTGATCAGATTCTACAAAATTAAAACTTTGATCAACGGTTCTTAATATTCAGTAAATATATCTACTCTGCTTCCATAGAATAACCGATCCAAATCCCAAAAATTCACTGGAATTTGCTGTCAATATATTAAGAAATAACCCAATTGTTTAAACTATGTTTTTACTGTAAGTTGAGTTTGTGCTAATTTACCTTCATTAACGGTACTCAACAGAGGATGGGTTTAAGCCAAAAACTATCCGACAGAATAATGTTGTACATTTGGCTGTTAAAATGATTGAAAAGACTATTGCAACACTGCATATGATAAAACAAACACATGGATGGATTGTTCAATTTGTGACCACAAAAATTGATGGACCACCTCAAGCTTTTGGCTTACTAAAGAAGATATGATCAACTTGATTTTACAAAACATGAACTAAAACATTCAATGGTTGGTGAATCTGGTATGGTTTGATCATTAAGCTATCACTATCCAATAGAGTTAATCCATCAATCGGACCACCGATATTGATAAGAGGTAGATAAACCCAGTATTAATATGCTTTTTAATCAGTTTCTGAGGCTACTTAAGCACATTTATCAGCCTCAAAAATATTTGATGGAAATCATTTTATCTCTTGACTATGACAACTTGCAATTCTATTGAGGGTGACAACCAAATTGACTAAAAAAAAGGAAACAAAATGGTAGAGCTGTGAAAAGGTGAGGTAGAAAATGGAAATTTTCTAGATGGTATTAACCACCAAGAGTTTCATTTATGATAGTTGCTCATAGTAAAAACTATTATAGGGTATGTTGAGAAAGTTACAAGCAGAAATCCAGTTCAGAAAGCAACAGCCAAAAACTCTGCTTAATATTGACAGCATAACTCCATAAAAAGTCCACTTAAATAAACAAATACCAAAAATCCATCTGCGTCACCATTTTTGAATTAACAAGTACACCAATTAGAATAATAATAGAAAAAAATAGAAAAGAAAAGAAGGTGCTCTTGGATCCAGATCTTCTGCTTTTCTTCTATAAACAAAACATGGGGTTCTACCCTCAACAATCCCAAAACAGATCACCTGTTCTCATCTCTAAGCAATGCCTGCAACTCTAAGGCATCTCTTGGTCTCTGCAAATATTTTCTCCATCTTATTGCTTATCTCAATAAACACTCTTTTCTTTTCTACTTGTTATGCCATTGATGAACAAGGCCAAGCTCTTTTAACATGGAAGAACAGTTTAAACAGCTCTACAGACGCATTAAAATCATGGAATTCTGAGGTCAGAAGTCCATGCAAGTGGTTTGGGATTCATTGCAACTCAAATGGACAAGTGGTGGAGATAAGCTTGAAAGCAGTAGATTTGCAAGGTTCATTGCCTTCAAATTTCCAGTCTCTGAAGTCATTGAAGACACTTATCATCTCATCATGCAATTTCACCGGCAAAATTCCAAAAGAACTTGGAGAATATCGGGAGCTCAGTTTCATTGATCTCAGTGGCAATTCTCTCTCGGGTGAAATCCCCATGGAAATATGCAGGCTAAGGAAGCTGCAAAGTTTATATCTCAACACAAACTTTCTTGAAGGGGAAATTCCTTCTGATATTGGAAACTTGTCAAGTCTTGAATATTTGACACTCTATGACAATCAACTCAGTGGGGAAATTCCAAAAAGTATCGGAGCATTAAGCAAGCTACAATTACTTCGAGCTGGCGGGAATCAAAATATGAAGGGTGAGCTGCCTTTGGAGATAGGAAACTGCACCAACTTGGTTATGTTGGGACTAGCTGAAACCGGCATTTCTGGAAGTCTTCCTTTATCAATCGGAATGCTGAAAAGAATTCAAACCATTGCCATTTATACATCACTGTTGTCAGGTCCTGTCCCAGAAGAGATTGGAAACTGTAGCAACTTGCAGAATCTGTACTTGTATCAGAATTCGATATCTGGTCCAATCCCAAGGCGAATTGGTCAGCTCAGCAAGCTTCAAAACTTACTCTTGTGGCAGAACAGCTTGGTGGGTGCAATCCCAGATGAACTTGGAAGCTGCACAGAGCTCGCGGTCGTGGATTTCTCAGAGAATCTTCTAACTGGCAGCATACCAAGAAGTTTTGGAAACCTTTTGAAGCTTGAAGAGCTTCAACTAAGCGTCAATCAGCTGTCAGGTACCATTCCAATTGAAATTGCAAACTGCACAGCATTGACTCATCTGGAGATAGACAACAATGAGATTACCGGTGAGATTCCTGCTGCTATAGGCAATCTAAAGAGCTTGACTCTATTCTTTGCATGGCAAAATAAGCTAACAGGCAATGTTCCAGAGAGCCTTTCTCAGAGTCAGGAGCTTCAGGCTCTTGATCTGTCCTACAATAATCTCTTTGGTCCAATACCAAAAGAGATTTTTGCTCTGAGAAACCTCACCAAGCTGCTTTTACTTTCCAATAATTTATCTGGCTTTATACCTCCAGACATAGGAAACTGCACCACTTTGCGCAGGTTAAGATTGAATGTCAATAGGCTCTCCGGTACTATTCCATCGGAGATTGGCAACTTGAAGAGCTTGAATTTTGTTGATATGAGTGAAAATCATCTTGTTGGCGGAATTCCTCCATCGTTATCTGGATGTGAAAGCTTGGAGTTTCTCGACCTCCATTCAAACGGGCTAACTGGTTCTGTCCCTGATACTCTGCCTACAAGCTTACAGTTTGTAGACTTTTCAGACAACGGGCTTACTGGTTCATTAACCCGTAGCATTGGGTCACTAAAAGATTTAACTAAACTTAGTTTGGGAAATAATCAACTAGCTGGTAAAATTCCAGCTGAGATATTGTCCTGCAGGAAGCTGATACTGTTAGACATCGGGAACAATGGTTTCTCTGGTGAAATTCCGAAGGAGCTGGGGCAAATTTCATCACTTGAAATCTCTCTCAATCTCAGCTGTAACCAGTTTTCAGGAGAGATTCCATCAGACTTCTCTGGCCTTACCAAGCTAGGAACACTTGATCTCTCTCACAACAAACTATCTGGGGATTTAGATGTTCTTGCAAGCCTGGAAAACCTTGTCTCCCTCAATGTCTCCTTCAATGATTTCTCTGGTGAATTGCCTAACACTCCATTTTTCCGGAAACTCCCACTTATTGATCTTGCTTCAAACCGAGGTCTCTACATCTCTGGTGGAGTTGTAGCTCCAACAGATGGCGTAGGATCTGGTCATGCCAGACCAGCAATGAAGCTAATGATGTCGATCCTCATCAGTGCCAGTGCAGTACTTGTGCTGCTAGCAATCTATGTGTTGATTCGTACTAGAATGGCTAACCGTAGGTTCATGGAAGATGACAATTGGGAGATGACACTGTACCAGAAGCTTGAATTCTCCATTGATGACATTGTTAGGAACCTAACATCATCTAATGTGATTGGCACTGGAAGCTCTGGAGTTGTGTACAAAGTGACAATCCCAAATGGAGAAACACTAGCCGTGAAGAAGATGTGGTCATCAGAAGAGTCCGGTGCATTCAGTTCTGAAATTCAGACTCTAGGTTCAATCAGACATAAGAACATTGTTCGTCTTTTAGGTTGGGGTTCAAACAAGAACCTGAAGTTGCTCTTCTACGATTACCTTCCTAATGGAAGCTTGAGTTCACTGCTCCACGGGGCAGGCAAAGGAGGAGCAGATTGGGAAGCTAGATATGATGTTCTTTTGGGTGTAGCTCATGCACTTGCATACCTGCATCATGACTGTGTGCCTCCAATTTTGCATGGAGATGTCAAAGCAATGAATGTTTTGTTAGGTCAAGGATATCAGCCTTATCTTGCTGACTTTGGACTGGCTAGAACTGTGAATAGCAAGGGAGATGATGACTTTTCTGGACCAAATCAAAGTCCTCAATTAGCTGGTTCTTATGGATACATGGCTCCAGGTGTATATTTATTTTTCTTCCTATTTTCAATCTAGTTTATTAATCAGCTGAATATTGTATGACTTATCAGTTTTGCTTTTCTGCTTTGTTCACAGAACATGCATCAATGCAGCGGATCACAGAGAAAAGCGATGTGTACAGTTTTGGCGTAGTTCTTTTAGAGGTCTTAACAGGAAGGCATCCACTGGACCCAACTTTGCCCGGTGGTGCACACTTGGTTCAATGGGTGAGGGACCATTTAGCCAGCAAAAGAGACCCAGCTGATATCCTGGATCCCAAGCTCAGAGGCAGAGCTGACCCAATAATGCATGAAATGCTTCAAACACTAGCTGTATCATTTCTCTGCATCAGCACAAGAGCTGATGATCGTCCAATGATGAGAGATGTCGTAGCAATGCTCAAAGAAATCAGGCATGTTGAGGCCACAAGGCCAGAATCTGACATATCAAAGCCTCATTTGCCAGCTCCTCACTCATCACCTCCGGCTAGGATTGTAGTTTCACAAGGGTCTTCTAACTGCTCTTTTACCTTCTCTGATGAGTCGGTATAATAATAAAATCATCAGAACTCAGCAAAATATTAGAGGGAATTTCAGTATTAATTTTATCTCATGTCCTGGAATTGTAATTTTTACTATGTCTCCGCGTTGTTAGCACTATTTCCAGCTAATGTAGTATCTTATCACTTGTAACAAAAATAAGTGTAGGCTTGAAGGGATAGAAAGCTCTGTTTTTAGGAGGAGATTATCTTGGAAATAGAGATGGCAGATGTTTTGGAGGCTAAGAGAATGACTGCAGCAAATGCAGATGCTGATGCAATGATTGGTAGTTTTGTATTTATGTAATTAAATTCATTGCAAAGCTAGGAGATTCTCTCTCTCTTTGTCTTTATCTTTCTGAACCAGTCAGTCTTAACAGCGGTGTCTCACATGGTCCCAGCCTCCCAGGCTCCTCAAATCACATGTTCACGTGCTGTCTGAGAGAGACTTTCCAGCAATTTAAAGACTCTGCTAAATGCTAATTAAAGAATGAATCATAGCCTTAGGGTAGAAGTCAGTATGTCCTAATCTCAAGCGCATGTGCCACAAGACCAGCATACTTCATCTATAAAATAAGCATTTCCTAAACAAACATTGCTTCACATGCAAAGGAATTAAGGTCCCATTTTGAGTATTATTGCAGATCTACTATTATCATTAAACTTAACTTCATCCACAAGAACTGTAAATTATGCAATATTAATGCTTTAAAGTTCTATTGTCCTTGTCAAAAGAGGTTAACCCAAGACATTTTCTCCAACAAGTACACATTAACAAGAAGACAATTGTGCCAACTGAAACAAAGAGGATTATCGTTGAAATAGTTAATCAATCTCCACATTCAATAAAAAGGTGCTGATCTTATCAGTATCAAAGCAGTGCCACTAGTTGTTTTGTCTTGGGGCTAAGTTGTCAAAAAAGCTTGACACAACTATACTTAAGGCACTAGTGTAGGCTGACAAAAACACAACTTTGGCACAGTTATGGCTACAGTGACCCTTTTTTGGGTTTGCTATTGCAACATGCTCCAAACAAGGGCATACATATCCTTTCTAAATATAACTTAGATTTCAGTTAACCGGATAAGGACCATCATTCCCATTCATAACATGCCCATAGGGAGAAATTACTGTTCTGCTTTAGGGAGGATACAGGGATTCTAGCTTCTTCAATATGAAACTTGTTACACCCCAGTTGAAACCACGGTACTGAAGCCAACGAATAATCCTCAATTTACGCGTGTCCTTTGGTGCATCTTGACTTCGAAGCCATTGTTTTGAGGCCTGAATAAATAGCTGATCCATTGAAAGCTTCGACATGCCAAGTTTTGATTCTTGGTCTTCATCGCATTCACCATCTCTAAAAACGACTTTTATAGCATTGTCTGCATCGTTTCCACTTATTCCCTTGTTGAACAATGCCTGATCCAAAAATAATATTCAACATATTAGTGGTCAACATCTTCCCTTAAAAAGAAAAGAAATTAAGAAGAAAAAACCACCATTTTGCCCCATTGCATGGCCTTTTGTTTAACTGGTAAAAGATACACTTACTGGATATTGTCCATTCAAAACATACCTAGCAACTGCATTATAATTTTATAATATCTATAAGGGTAACTACAACTCTTGTCCCAGGTTTCCTGAAAGTTCTGCTGAGCTTGTACTACATATATGTATGATGATATTTAATGTTCACACATTTCAAGTCTGCGACCATGTTTCACAACTGCAAAATTTCAAAAGAAAATCATGAAAATTTTGTGTGGTCTTTCCTCTGTGATATCACTTTTAAAGTCAAACTATGAAAATATTCAAATCAGAATTTCTAAATTTTCTAATATTAGTCTAGCTTCCTACAGCTTGAGACTTGGGAAGATGATCTCTGGAGAAATCATTTAAAGAACATAACCATCTCAATCTTTTTCCCGAAAGACAATGTCTAAATTTGGGATAGGAGAAACAGTAAATGAAATACAAATTTATGCAGGAAAACAATTGGCCGTACAGAAAAATTCTAGCAAAAGGCAATAGCTTACTTGCTTGATCCGTCTAGGTCCCCAGCTGGCAGAAGACCACCTAGACCGAGAAAATGATTCCGCATACAAGCTATCATTGATCAACCCTCTACAACAACCAAAAGGTCAAAGAGTTTTCAAAACCAGCCAACCAAACTTTTCAAAAATGGTGATGGTGGTTCCAAAATGTAGCAGAGAATACCTTCTAAAGGACAATATCTTAATACTGTAGTTATGTACCTGCTTTGGAAATTGGTTATCACAGCCTCAATCACATGAGGAGGAAATTTCTTTCCATTCAGCTTCTTTCTCATCTCAACTGCTGTAAATGCTCTATAGATAGGGGAAACAAGCTTAAGAATTTCAGAGCACTTGAAATAATATGAACCTGAAAATAATACTCGTATATTCTCAACGAACTAGAAATAGCACCTATAAAGAAGTCAGCCTTTTTCCATGAGAAATTCAAACTTTGACAAATAAGATACATATTGCAAAAAATTAAATGATGAAAAATCGGGAAGCTAAATACTTGATATTATTGAAACTATGTCCTAACCTTGTTGCAAGTAATTTGATTGCAAAATTCTCAGCATCCTGCATGGCTCTACCTGCTTGTAACATATTCTGGTAATGGATATCTTTTTCTTGAGGAATTTTCATTTCCTCCACAACCTCCCAGGGTTCTTCAAATACCTCATCAGATTCCTCAATGACCCCATGCTCACAATTAATTTCTTCTCCAAACTCTGAAAATGACTAAACATATAAACCATATTGCTTGACTTTAATGCGAAAAGAAATGAAATGATAATGATAATAATTATAGAACTAACAAAAAGAATTGCAATATTTTATAGCAAATATCTCTACATTAAAAGGCTCCCACAGAATCAATCTATAAAAGTTTTTTTATCCATTCACATTAACAAAGGTAAGAGTTACTAAGTATTGCTTCTTCCTAAAAGCTAAATGACTCACCCTTTACAACCAATAAAAAAGACAGCCAAGATAACAACAAAATGATAGGGAAAAAAATTGAAAAGTAACTACACCACCCACTAAAGCCTACTAGGCAACAGCGTCTATTCTTTTCAGAACTACTATCATTGAAATAAATTCAAATAACTCAATACATGCTCTGCAAACCAACGGAATATACATTGCAACAACTCTTCTACAAACAAAGTTTTTGAATGTAACAATCAGTGCTCACATAAGCACAAACATTCTGAATGATTAACAATTCAATCCCCAACATTATTTGCATACAACATGCATATTAACAGAATGATCATATCCAAGTCCATTTAAAAGAAAATTCCAACTTTGTTTTGAAACATGTTCAAGTTAGAAAACAACATATACCTTGTTTAGCATCTTTCAACAATAAGCTGCTCTTGGTCATTCTATTTTGATTTTGGAACTTCCTATCTGGAGTAACACTTCTCTTTACTCCTCTCCCACTATTTGTAACCTCAATTCTCAACTCACTTGCGTCTGAACTTTTGCGTAATTCATTTCTTTCCAAGCCCTTTATTGGCAAAAAATTTTCCGATTCGTTAATCTTTAAATTTTTCTTGGGAACATACCTAACCGGAACAGATGAACTGTAGTCCCTTCCTTTTGCACATGAAATTGCATTGTTTTTACCGAACCTACACAAAAGAAAAATAGTGAAATGAAAATAAGAAATTTATTGCTATAACTAAACTAAAATTATAATTTTTCCAAATTTCGGAAAAAAAAATTTCCTTCTTTTCTCGCAATTTGATATTCTGTTCGTTAGCCGACAAAACTAGGAAAAGAGAAGAAAAACATGAAATTTAAGCTTATAAATAAAACAAATTGGGTAAAAAAATTAAAGCAAAAAAGAAAAGAAAGGTAAGAGAAGTTGAAGCCAAATTTTAGAGGGAATCTCACCACGGAATTAACAAGACGCGAAATTGAAGCGGAGACGAGATTTTGAACCCGATATTTCCCGCTAGAATTGCCATTTCAAATTTCCGTTTCTAAGCTTGTGTATCGCTTTTTTTAAACCCTAGATTTCAATCTTTCATCTCAGTAGCGCGTGTATTCGGCGTCTCTAAGCAGAGTAGTCGTTAGTGCTTTAAGAAGCTAGTCGTGGACCCCACTTTTGGCGCCGTTACCGAACTTTTAAAAGAAATTATTATTATGATGGTGATTGATGATGATGTAATTATAGATTTTGTCTGCAAAAGAAAATAATTTCTGCCCAAAAAAGAATTTTGTGTTTTTTTTTTTAATTTTTTTCTTAAATTAATAATTTCTTGTATAACTCTAAAGTCAATACAATATTCATTGATCCAAGTTATTTTCTTCGAAAATAATGATAAGATTGTATTTAAAAAATAGAAAGAATATTATTTTATTATTAAGAATGAAGAAAATAAATTTTTTTGTGACCATTTATATGTAGGCTCATTGAACTTACAAGATAAAATAGATGTACAAAAATAAAGGACCATAAAATAAATAATCATACTTTTGCTTCAAAACTACATGGCCCGCTGATAATTTTTCCATTCCCTCATTCAAGTTTCCAAGCATAGAGAATGTGGCAAAATCCTTGGCCTGAATCATATATATCATCACTTCCATCGCTGATAGTGGTTGGATTGAAAATGAATAATCCATAGCTTGTGCTTGATTCATTGAACAACCAGTCATGGACATCCCAAAATATTTGTAACGTTGTGTCATTTACTGAAATAGTCTCATTTCCTCTAAATCTCCAATGCAAATTTAGAATGCGAATTGTGGTGATCCCATCTATGCTAATCCACATTTCAGGATCTCCAGGACCAAGCAGAGAATTCTCAATGACAATGTCGTGTTCTTTGCCCCCATCGCCTAGGATGGATCTAGTGCAGAATAATTTTTTGCCATATACATTCTCTTTCTTGCACAGCAAGGTAGCCTCTGGAAATGCTGGTCTTTTTTTAGTTCTCTTGTAAGCATCATTCTGCAAATCCCCTAGCAATAACACAATCTCTTCTTCATCCACAATAGCAACATAATAATCTGAGGTTGGTGCAGGACTGTCGCTGGAGAATTTGGCCTGTCGAAAATCCCAGTAAATGTAAACCCTTCTACCATCTACTTCAAAGTTTTTGAGACCCTTTTTGTTCCAAAACTGAGAAGCTTGTAAATCAATCTTGCAGGTGCAATGGTGTTGATCATCGGAAAGATTCTCCACATTGAAACTAATGTAATGTTTAACAAGGTTCTTGCACCATGTCACTGTTATGTTTCGGAATGAATCTGCAATCTTTGCTTCGTAAATGAACATTAACCAGGGTGCAGTTTTGTTTTTCTCTTCATTTCCAGCTGGAATGTAAGATGATCCCGCTTCAGAAAGATGTTTAGGCATTGGATTCTAAAGACTTAATGATATTGCAAAATATGATATCAAGATGGAAACTCAGTCTTGGATTTGAAAACTTGCAACAATGAGAAGGAAGGATCAGGATAAATGGTGGGAGGTTTTAGAGAAGTTGCCATGGAAATTGCTTTGGAGGAATTTGCATTTAAGCTGTGGCTATCAATGAAGTGTCCTAGACAGAAGCTTTCCTGTTTTCTTTTACTAAATATAGATAGGTTTTGTTAATTAATTTAAGTTTAGGAGCCTTGCTGTTTTGAGGTAAATATGGCAAATTCTTGAACCACCTTCATATTTAATCTACCTTTAGTAAAAAGAAAACCTTTCTAGAGAAATTCATGTAAAAAGGTTAAGAAAAGGTTATATAACAGCTGATAGGTGATTAAGATAGTTTTGTGCTGTTCTTTACATGAACTTTCTCATAATCACAGATTTTATAAGTTAATTGGCAAACTGCTCTTAGGTTCCACAATTTCGTTTCCCATAATCATCCTCAGGAATCCGCTCGAACAAAAGTTTACAACTCAAGACACCAACATACAATAAATTTACAAAAAATTCAAATATTAGTGGAAATAAATAGAATCTCAACTGTGTCCTGTAATCCTCAAGGTAAAACTAAAAACTTCCCACGAGGTGAAGATCGACTCCTCCTAAATTCAGGCATGGATGTATTGCTGCCTCCTTCATTTGCTTGGTGAGTTGTACCATTTGGAAACTTGTTTTCAAGTTTCCAAGACACAAAGGGTTCTACCGACTGCTGCACTACTCCTCTGCACATATTGGACAATGGAACTTTGTTTTAATAATTAACACATGAAGATACTGATATTAACTATTAACAAAAAGCAAATAAAATAGGATGAAGTTTTAAGAATACCTTGGTTCAAGATTTTGTGAGTTCCTTGAGAAGTTTTGTCGAACCTTCTTCACCTTCAACGAGCTGTGCGCTGGTGAATCAAGAAGTGACTGCTCATTTTCTGGCTCAGAAAAATCACTCTTTCTAGCCTCCTCCATCTTTTCACCAGCATCCAAATCAGAAAGCATGGTTATCCCCGTATCAGATTTCTGGAACCTGGCTGGAAGTTGATGTTTTGCCTTGGCTTTGCTTTCTGCCTTACTTTTTCTAATGCCACCTTGTCTTATATTAAGAGCTTGCCTAAATTGGTCATCTTCATGTTCTGGGTAAACTTTCCTGTGACTGCACTTTTGGAGGCTAGCCAATGCATCCAATAAGTTATCCTGCTTTGCTGGTTCTTGTGAACCTAAATTTACTCTTGAATTGTTATTTTCTGCTGATGATGTGATCACTGGCAATGCAGCAATGGATTTATTGACTGGTACTCTAGCAGGAAAGGGTATTTTTGAAATTGGTTGGTTTTCAGTTGTTTCAGTCTTGAGCCTGCTTCTGATGACAGCTCCTCTGTCAGTGGATATTGATCTCCTAACAGAAGGGGACGGTGATCTAGGCTTTGCAGATCCTCCCAATCTGTCTTCAGCTACTAAAGGAATCCTTGGCAATGTCTCCTTTTCTGTTAAAGAGGAAGGAAATCTTGACCTTCTCTGCTTACCAGAAGAAGAGCTTCTAGGCTGAAAATCAAATGCAACAGCAAGATGGGGATAAGGCATCTATTAAAGATTATCATGAATTCAACTTCTAGATTATCACCTTAAACACTGACAAGTTTTAGAAATTTCATTAGAATGAATTTATTCATTCTGCCAAAAGAAAAAATTGATATAACCTTCTACATTGTGTTTTCTTTTACCTCAAGGTTTCTACTGTCATCATTTGGTTGCTGATTCATCCCAGGCTTCAAGCTAGCGCTAATACCGTATCTTGGAACATGGAAAGGTGAAACAGCTCTTGCTTTCTGAGATTCTGTAGTGATTCTTGCATTCCCACCTCTCAGTTGTTCCAATTCTGCTTCCTTTTTCTCTAGTGTTTGCTTAAGGTTGGATATCTAAATAGACAGTTGATTGTCCATAAGTTTCCAGCATGGGAAAATAAATCATGAGAAGAATTGTACAGGAGTCATGAAAAATAAACCTCTTCTTTAAGGTCTCGTATTTCACCACTTTCTTTGTTAGAACGAGCAGCTCCAAGTTCTATGGTAGAAACTCTCTCAGCAAACTTAAGTGTGCTAATGGTCTCTCCAATAGCATTAGGTTCAGGATTTATGTGTACAAACATCAATGTTTTAGCATGCCCACCTATACATAAAATTAAAGCAATAAAAACAATCAATTATTGCAAATACAAAAATGGAAAGACTGACTACTATTATCAAATGAGAAGGAAGTAAGTCTATACATACCCAAAGAATCCTGCAAGACTTGAGTAAGCTTGCTGTTTCTATAAGGAATATGTGCACTCTTTTGTGCAAGCGCAGAAATGACATCTCCAAGTGCTGAAAGTGATCTATTAATATGTTGAGCCTCCTTCAATCTTTCACCGACAGCTTCTGATTTATCAACTCTCTCACTTCCAGCTAAATCCACCAGATGAAGGCAACCCTTGAGAATAGATCCAGTTACCAACTCTTTTCCGAGGACATGAACCGTCAAAACACTGAAAAACGATGGATGGATTGACAAAACATTACTAAATTACTTAGTAGCATTCAACTGAGTCCGACTACAGTGTCAAATGTCTATAACTGACATTCTTGCTATAAAGTGTTTGGTTTCATGTGATAAGCTACAGTATAAATTTTGAAGAAAGAATATCTCTCTACCTGTGAGAACGGCTACTTCGTACATTTAGAGCAGTAGCACCAACAGCACGATTCTTTTGGCCAATCCTCATCAATTCAAGAACATCTACAGTACTGGTAACTGGAATCAAACTTGCATCTGGTACATTAAGGCCATTTGCTTGAGCAGTGTTACGAATATCTAATGTACAGATTGTTAAGGTATATCAATGATCTGCAACTATTCAGCTCAAATTGCAAAGGGTATATGAAGGCTTAAAGTCATTAATTGTACTGCAGAAAGTAAATTTTCCAGGAAGGATATCTTCTGTTAGAGCCATCACTGACTAATAAATCTCTCACTTGTTCATTATATATTTCAATCATCTGGACTCCAACCTCATACTTTATCATGTCCACCCTTGTCTTTGATATTTGAAACAAGTCACGTAGAGCTCGATAGTTCACACCCCATGTTTCCTCAGTTGTCAAATCAGGGCCACTCTGTCATCAGAAATAAAGAGATTCATAAATCAATTTTATAAATCAAGGTTGAGAAAATATTTACCGTGCTTCAAGTTTTGATATAACATACTGAAGTACTTTCACCTAAAAGAATTCCTGCAGCTGTTAAGTAGAGTAAGTTCAGAATTACCATCGTGTATGTCTTCCCTGAGCCAGTTTGTCCATATGCAAATATGCAGACATTGAAACCATCCAGAACAGACCTGATCAATGGTTGAGTATCAACATATATTTGCTCTGCACATAAAATAACAAATCATCAGGAGTCTGTAAAAGGCATAATTTGATATTGCATGCTAAGTCTCATCATTTTATTATCATTGATTAATCTTTTCTATAAAAATCACTATTACTTCCGAAAATCTTTAAAAATTGACTCAGATTCCAGAATCTGTTCAGCTTCATTAGAGTGAGGAGCTTGTTGTATTGAAGACAATAAGAATCAACATAGAAGGAGTACCTTGTGACACATTAGGTGAAAACACCTTATTGAATAAAAACATCTTTCTTGCATCTTTCCCTTGTTTGTAAGGATTATTAACCATGATATTTCCATTTTCACCAATGTAATCTACAGTAGATTGTCCACTTGATTGCCCTGGTAAAAAGGGTCTTACTCTACAATAAACCCTTATTGTTCCTGCATCAAAGTCATAAAGTAAGCACCTTGTATCATAAGACTGAGTTTTAACTAGAGAAGTGGGAAATACCTTTAAGATCTTGGACTTGATTGTACAGCACACGGTTCTCCTCTAAAACCTTTTGGTAAGAGGAGGCGGCCACTTCAAGATTCTCAATATAATGTTCTGCAATAAATTAAATGGAACTTCAATGGATTTTCTTGTATTGGAATTTTTCAAGCAAATATATGATAACCAAAAAATAATGTGTGATCATTTTGTTTTCAAATCCTCACCAAGTCTATGAAGTTCTTCCTCCCAATTTGATTGAATTTGTTGGATTTCTCCTTTTGTTTCCTGATAGTGTGATTTTAACTCCTGAAAGCAACAAGTTATAGGTTAAAAATTAAACAGAAGATACATCTAATTCAATTTCTTTAAAACAGAAAATTGCTTGATGGTTCCAATGAAATCATGTTTGAACCTGAAGTTGTTTCTGGTGAAGATCCATTAGTTCTGCATGATCATTAGAAGGTTGAGTAATGGTATGCTGAATGACTTCGCGTTTCCCACCACAAATACAGAATTTGGAAAAATCGCCAGATACCAAACTAGCTTTCCGACCAAGGTATTGTGAAATGGCTTCCATAAATTCAGCTTTCGATAGAGAACCAACTTCTCCCTTCAAAATTTTCTTCAAAAAAAGTCCAAGCTGCAGATAATGTAAAAGGACATCAGCTACTTCAGTTAAGTGAGGATAATTGTAAACAATCGGTACTCATTGAAACATCAAGACCATATAGAACTATGAAAGATGTTGCAAGATTTTGGTACCTGAGTGCCTTGAGAGACTAGTAATGCTGAGAAATCCTTAACTACCTTACTGAGCAAAGCGTCAATTACCTGCATAGTTTCACATGAAAGAGTGGAAAACTTGACAAAAAAAGAAAAAGAACACATGAAATAAAAAGCAGATTTCTGAGCAGGGTATTTAGTACTTCGATATTTACGTACTTCCAAGACCATACACCCATTTCCATGATCATTCAAATCCAAAAGATGTAAAGGAATCACTTCAACTTGATGAAAAGACTTCCGGATGCCAGTATTATAATAAGAGTAAATATATGTGTACAACAAATTGGAAAGGATCTTACCTACCATTGCATTCAAAGGAAACTCTTCAATCCCATTACTCTCTCTAAGGTAAGCCTGTAGAAGTCGAAGCCCAAAACGATCGAAAAGGAATGCTAGAGCATTTGCAGTTTTGGATTCTTCAAGTGAGACCTCGTGGGAGAGATGGAGGAATTCTAATAATTGTTCATATTGTGATGATTCAGATTCATCAAAAGACTCATCAGCACTTTCACTACCAACTAAGGATGGAGACCTGTTCGGGAAGGATGTGATCTTCACAGTCCCTCCATATCTCCAAACGCCAATTCCTCCTGCTTGCTTCCACTCATAATATCCTTTCAGGCAGAGAATGCAGTCTACCACTTTACTTGAGGAGCCTCCCTGAATCACCAAGTTCCTAAAGCTCAATTAACGAATAACATGCTAGACACATAGAATCACCATTGAAGCACTCACAAAGAGAAGTGATAGATGAGCAGGTAAAAAAGATAACTGCATTTCAAGAATGTGTGTAGTGTCATAACATTTAACTTGCTTGACATGCCTAGAAGTTTGCCATACATGCTATGCTGCTAAAATAAAATTGCGAGCTACATTCGACATTTTGACAAAAAGTCTTTGCCTGACAAGAAAAGAATTGTTTCAGTGTTGTCATCACCATTTTCAGCGATATCTGTTGGCATTTACTATTATCATTTAGCCGTAACATCTTAATCTTCCAAAAACTTATCACTGATTAGAAATGGAGCCAAAACAATTCTAGTTGAGTGTATAGAGATGCTAAGTTTCTGAGGTTTAATGATCTAAATGGATCACCATGCATATCAAACTTCATATAAAGCATTTTGGGAAAGACAATACACCTTTTCCAAGTCAGATGCTTCAAAAGTCAAGAGCTGCATATCTTTAACAGCCACAAGAAAATTCCTCATGTTTTCAAAATACTGGATGGCAGACTGTGCTGCTCCCTCTGTTGACTGAACTGCAATAATTGGATTTTCCACCACCTATTCTCATTTCAAAAACAGAATAGATAATAAGAAATGATTGAGCACTTACAAGAACTTTGAAATTAAGAATGTTTGCTTTTCATTGAAAATAATAACATAAATATACTATTATAATCAGCAATGCAGTGGGTACCTTAAGAACAGCTCCGGGATTGACTTTATTCAGCACATTGCATAAGATGAGGCCATTGCGGAGGGCCAGACGAAACTCTTCTTCAGAGGGTTCTTTAGGCAAGGTTCCTGAAGCACCTTGGTCCATCTGCCTTAGCCATTCTGCTGCTTGGTACCTCCTTGCAGCTGGAAACATTAAAATGAATGTAGTTAATTAAATTATCTCTATTCACTAAGAACTTCTATCCTTTTTGCTTTTCCTTTTTTTTTTTTAATTTAGAATTAGATAGAACTGTTATATTCTTTATTTCCTCAAGAAAGAATAATCCTATCATTAGACAAATATAAATTTTAATCAACTAGAAGCCATCAACAAATACAGGATTATGTTAACATGTGTATTAAGTGAGCACGTTTAGGGAGACTCTTAAAGAGCCTTAAAAAGGATGGCAATGTGACTACAATCTAGTTGAATATACTGAATTAACCCTTTCAATTCTTAATTTCTTTCATTTCGTAAAATGACACGTAGGCTTCAAGTTTCCACCCTTAGTACTTCTGGATGGCGTTAAAGCATCTAGGTACTGTACTAAATTTTGGAGCTATAAAGCTGAGAGGTGTGCACTAATGGTGAGCGGTGTGTAGTTTATAAATTACAACTGCTTGCATTTATGGGGTCCTGAGCATCAGAACTGGGGCCATCTTTACTCTTCTTTGCCACGAGATATAGACCCACAACTTACTGTCAAGTACTTCCAACTTTCAAGTTTTGCAGGTGAAACAACCAGATGAATGTATAGATTTGGAATCTGGTGATTTTACCCAGCATATTACAATTGCCAGTATCTGAACGTCAAGATTTAATCACAAAGTCTAATTGCATGTTTTTCATACCAAAAAGAAAAAATGATATGATTAGATATCATCATCTGATAAGAACTTTTCAATATTTCTCAATTACTTTACTGTGAGATGAAAACATCTGCGGTTATCTCAACTATTTTTATCTACCATACAAACAAGTTGAGAAATGGACCCCTATCCATCATTAGTTGCAATGTTTTATTCTCTAAACACCCAAAGAAAGAGTGGAGTGATTGTAAAGGTAGGTATAAACAAAATTAGGATTCATACAATCGAGAGTAAACAAATAAAATAAAAATGGGACTAAATTGATTTAATTTCTCCAATCTGGACCCATATCAGCATAATTAGTGATGGGGTACCAAACCCTTTTCAGTTTTCAAAATGAGATCACCCCACATATTGTGGAAGGAACATCATGATGCCAAATTTTTTATTCTTTTTCATTTTTCATTTTCTCTTCTGAAATGGGGAATATCATATGACCAAACAAAACCCATAAAAAAATCACTGATATACAATAAAAATCCAGAGATACTTATTTTTTTTGGGTTGGACATTTTCCATGAAAATTTCTGTTTTCTAATAATTTTTTGAGTGAAACAAACAGGAAAATTAGCGAGTGTGATGTTACCTGCTTCTTCAGCTTTTCTTTGAGCTAATTCATAGTCATTGATGATCTCCTCAGTGTATGAAGCTTCATTGTTTGAGACCGCGGATTTCAATCCTCTCAAGTTTTTGCAAGGAGAGGTGTAATTTGTTTCTTGTGGCATGTCTATGGATCTCTTTCAAAACTATATTATTCTTCAGCCAAAACTTCAATACTCCTGGTTAAATTCACTGCAAAAACAAGAATAAAAACTGAACAAGGTCAGTCAAGTCTACTAAATCCACTGCATAGCAATGGGAATTTTTTTTTTTTTTGGAAAAAGAAACGGAAAGAAAGAAAGAAATGCTGTAATCTATGAAAAACTGAGAAAGAAGAAACATATGAAATCATGGAAAGAACTATGAATGACAAAAATAGAAAGGCATCAACACCTAATGCCACTCATATCAGGGAGTTTCAACTCAAATAAACAGAAGCAAACAAGTGTGTTTCTGAATGTGAAGACACTCAAACTAGTCACCGGAAACAACAGAAAAAAATTCTTGATTGGAATTTATGCAGCAATAGACGAAGGGTCTTAAAATTCTGTCAAATCCTGGAAATTTGGAGTAAAGGAAAAGCTGTAGTTGAGGTTACGAAGGTAATGTGATTACAAGTAAGAAGATGATCAAGAACTGTTGCAGAAGTATTACTAATGGAAGATGAAAGAATAAGCTTCCCGTGAAGAGTGATGATAGACTACCATTAATCAAGAAAACACGAGCCTCCTCATTAAATGCATTTCTACTTCAATGAAACTGATGAAGAGAAAGAGAGAAAGAGTTGTCTAACTAGAGAAATAAAAAGTCCAATGGAATTGAAACGTTACTGTCTCCTTTCTTTCTTTGCTTTCTTATTTTCTTCTATAAGAGAATATTACTACAAAAGCAAACTACTAATTCATTATTATTATGTTTTAAAGGGGTCATGACTCCTCTTTCCTCCATTTTTTCCGATTCACTGATTAATTTATTCACGTATAAATGTAGAGATACAGCATTAAATATGAACTCTAATCCAAATGGCATGCAATAAAAGGCAAATGAGGAAATGACAAGTGTGGAATGCCGTGGGACCCTTCATCCGTTGGACTGCACGGCAAGGTCTAGCCAAAATGATGGTATAATTTGGGTGCTTTATAAAGCTAGCTTTGCTATTTTGTTTTCCCTAGTGGTAGTGGATGTTATTATATTTCTCATGCTCATCAGCTCGTGCTCATGCATTTCCCCTCTATAAATTGCCCCATTGCTTATGATGGCAAAGGATAATCATATTTCATTATAAGTAGGATTCCATCTTCATTTCATAGTAAAGTTTTGTATGCCATTAATTAAGCATGTTCATGTGCTATATGTGTGGAAAACAAGATTGAGAGATTAAATTAAAACCCCAACCCAATGACTATAAAACAAGATGCTTTCACATATTTTTCCTTTTCTAAGATCCTAGTGTTTGGTGAAGATATAAACAATGTTAGGTGAGAAATATTGGCAGTAGATTCTCTTATAAAAATTAAAGCAAAACACAGTTTCCCTCCGCTAATTTCTATTGTTTTCTATACTTTTGTTTTATCTTTTGGTGGGTCTGATTGAGAATGAGTGATGATAGCATCTCACTTTGAGACCCAATAAAGTCAAAATTAAAAATAAATATTGGTAAATATGTACGTTGGGTTTTTGAAATGAAAAAGAGGCAAAGTTGAACCATTTGTTAATTGTGGAACGTTGGATCCCCAAATTTAAATGATTGCAGAGGGTAACTTTTTTCAATTTGTTCCCCATTCAAGAAGAAGGTCTCCTCAATCTGCTGCCTGAAATTACTTTCCCTGCTTTCCTTTTTCTTTTGGATTAGTTGATAAAGGTTGTGAAAACTTGTTTTATAAGCATTATTTTGTTGCTTCTAGAGTCAAATTTGTTACAGTTAGAAAAGGTGTTTGTCATACGGTCAAGGGATTGATAGTAATTATCTTTTCCTTTCAAGATTTTACTTCTTTTTAATGGGAAAAACTGACCCTCATTTTATCTTTTTCTTTTATCATCAAAATTATCAATTGTATAAAATATTGAAAACTATTTTAAAATTATAGTCAAAATATATTAAAGGTAATTTTGAGTAACTAAGAATTAATTTTAGAATAATTTTTTTATAAAACTAACCTCTTTATTTATTGAGAACAATAAAATAGAGAACCAAGATCCTTATTAGAACAATTTATAATATGAATTATATTGGATCCAACGCTGTGAAAGGTCAAATGGGATTAGTGGATCTTGTATGATGTTAAATAATTACTATTATATTTCTCGAAGAACAAATAGAATAGTCAATTGATGGGTTGTCGATTATGATGTTCCATATAATTCCATTATTTATTGTTTGTAAGGATTATGATCATGATTATAAAGCATATGTATTTTCATAATTATTATTATCATTTTGTTAAATAAAAAGTATGAGTTATTAACTTCTCCACTTGAAAATTGGTCGGTGTAAATGCAATGCAAATGCAACCACACAATTAATTACAAACCCATTTCAATAACTCCCATATGTACCATAACCCCAATACGTAGATATAATATAACACACAAATTTGTTACATTTTAATTGCTTTTTGTTATCGGACAGAAATATTATTACATTATTTTTGTTTGGTCGATATGTAAATATAACACAACATGCGCAATTGGAACCCATATTGATTGTTTGTTTGGTCCCCTCCATTCATTCACGCGTGCTATTTGCCTATGCCTACCTTCTCCTCCACTGTGTTTGTGCTTATATTCCACTCCAAATGAAGTCTAAAGTTGTGTTGTAATTGGTGTTTTTCTACTTAATTTTTGAAAATGTAACTTTGTTTTTCAATGTTTGTTTGAACTTCCTAGATTTCAGAGCATAATTATTGAAGCAAGATGGAGATACATACGGTGAGACATTAAAAGCTCGTATTAAAGAGACTGACCGTTGCAGTTTTTATGAATTACAACAAAGCAAAGCTTCCTTGGATTTTACAAGTCTCCAAGGTTTCAACCAAAATTGAAGGGAGGACATGCAAGCATGCTTATGATTACCAAGGAAAGGAGGTTGAGAAATGCGAGTTTCATTCAAGTGCAAGGCTATATCCAACCCAACCCAACCCAACCCCCAAGGACTCAATCCCAAACTCAAGGTGGCTCAACTACTATTGGATGTAATACCCTCCTTGGTTTGCTTTGGCCAGTCTCAATTTTTATACAAAAAATTATCTCCAATGTGGGTTGGTTTCTAGCATTAGTGATCTGCATGCCCTACTAGGACAACATTAATGTCCTGCAAAAGAGCATTGGGCCTCGGTGTTAAAGATTTTAATGGGCCAGAATCATTAGAGTTTTAGGCCCAATTGGATAATCCTAAAGTGGGCACTAAAAAAATGTTCTTCTAAGGGTCACTTTCATTGATTCGGAAATTGAGATTCCTCGGCCAATCTCGTGCGAAATGAAGAAAAAAAATGTCTCTTCGGGAGGACAAGCTTTATGCAACAAAGTTTTTCCTCACATCAACAATGTGGAAAAAACAAAGTTTGTTGGATAATGAAAAAGCAATCACATTAATTAATTAATTAATTAATACACCACAACAATCCCACCATCCAATTGAATTTTTGAAATCCCATCTCACCCATCCCATATCCTAATTTCATTTCAATGCTCAAGGGTCCTACCACATTAATGTCTTCGATTCCCATTAATATCACATTCTTGCTGATATTTTCTATCCCAAAAAAGTAAATAAAGATAATTTAAAATAATACAATAAAAATCTGATTAAACGATGATGATGATGAATGATAATATTCTCTAAATAAATTTAGATTTAAAAGTTATTGGTCGAAGAATTTTACCTTGTTTACGCGCAATTATTATTAATAAAAGACTTGCACATAATCACTTTTAACACTCAAATCGAATTTTACTAATAAAAAGACAAATATATTGTCACAAAAAAATTACACTAACAACAATAACCACATTACAAAATATGTTTTTGGACTGGGTTTTATAAAATTCTTGAAAGAGACTTCTCTACTCAATTGATAATACGTAACACCCACAACATTATTTATTTATAAATTATAATACCATATAACGTATATGAAAAATGAATTAAGAATCCCTTTATATACGCAAACAATATCATTGTTGCTGTCGGTCCATCCCTTGACAGCAACTTAACAACGTTGTGGAATATGATTTTTTTTTTTTTTGGGAAAAAAATTCTTTTTAATTTATTAAAAATCAAGAAGATTATTAAATTAATTTTTTAATATATTAAAATAAATAAATAAATAAATAAGCGAGTGAAGGAATAATATGGGATGGGCGGATGTGGAACCGATGCGGCATTAGGATATATATATACATCACATGTACATCTTTCAGACAAAATCAATAATGTGACCACCGCAACACGACCGCCCCCATCTTCTGTCCCACTATTTTATTGTCTTTTTAAGCACTTTACAAGGAACTGCTTCCTAAATTATTCCTTAATTTAATTTAATTTAATTTAATATTTGCTACCGGATCTAACCTTTGTTCATATTATTAAATTATTTATCCAATATTTTGTTTTTTATTATTATTATTATTGTTAGTAATTTGTTCACGTACTTGGTTTTTTTTATTTCATGGAATAATATTTTAAATTTAACCTAATTATTAACCTATTTTTTAAAATATGTATTAATTTTTTTAAATTTTTTATCAATCTTACTATATTTGAGAAATCTCAAAGAATCATTAAAACAAAATAAAAGAAGAGATATTTTTATTGATTTTATGGAATAACTTTTATTTTGTTATTTTAAAAAGAAAATATATAATATGAAATTTTAGCAAGTACAATCATTAGATTTGCATAGAGTATTTATTAATTATATAAAGAGCGGAAGTAAGATATAATAATTTATGCATAATAAGAGAATATATGATGTGGATGATGATGATGATGATGATGATGATACATGAATCATATCTGAACATGGAAGATTCTTTAAAATTCTGATTTCCAAAAAAAAAAGAATAAAAAATATTTTTTTAATATTAATGAAGTATTCCAGAGGTGGACCCACAAGAAATCAAATGGTTTCCAGCCATTCAGATACTGCATTAAAATTTCACGGATTTATTTAAGAAAAGTATTTATAGATCGGTTATTCAAAAAATAATTATTATATTTTTATATTAATAACAATTGTATAATAAAAATAACTATAAAATATTATAAAATATAACATATTGATCTAAAATACATTAATGAGATAAATAATAAATATTATTTTGTAGCATATTAATAATGCAATATTTATTAATATATAATAAATTTATTTATCTTATTCTTTATATTTTATCTATATATAAATGTATTTTATTTAAATTATAATATATTCATAAATGTTAAATTAAATATGTTATAAAATAAATAAATTTATATTTTAAATTTTAATATATTCATAAATATTTATTGTCAATAAATACTTATTATTATGACTATTATTATTAATAATAATTTTAGTTATGAGTTTGAAGAAATTCTTAATTAATTACTATTAAATAGGAATATAATAATTATCTTTTTAATACACAGAGATCCTTGCAAGTATTTTTGAAATAACTGAAATTAATTAGTTAAAAACTTTAAGACTCTGTAGGTATTTTTTCCTATTTATTTATTGTATCACTAAATGTCGTGGCCACACACAATCAATCAAATAATATATATATTCTTAATTTATTTTTTTAAATATAAGCATGAAAGTCCAAAATATTAATAATATTTTCTTTTTAAATTTGTAAATATATTTGATATAAAAATGGTAGTTAAATGATGAATAAATCCTAAATGATGGGTAAATGAAAATTTATGTGAACTTGGAGTAGCAAAATGAATTAATATTATTTATATAGTTAAAATAATTAGTATAATGATTGACATAAAATTATTTTAATAAAATTTTGATGAAAGTCATTTTTATTATTTTAAAAAAAAAATTTAGCACAAAAAAAGGGGCAATTATGATCTATCACTCATTATTAAGGAATAAAAAAAATCCCTATAAGATTAAAAACAAGTCAAAATTTTCAAGTATGGTAATAAAGGGAAATATTCTTAATTTTGTCCTTAATGTAAAAATCAATAAAAGGGCAAATATAAATGCAATCAACTTATGAACCTAAAATTCATTAAAAAGAAAATGGAGAAAAATAATAAAAAAAAAACCTACAAACCTAAACACCTTTTAATTTAAAAAACCTATGAACCGAAAGCAAAACATTAAATGCATTATGTAAATAAATAAAAAAAAACTAAGAACCTAAACAACTTTTTAAAAAGCCTACTAACCGAAAGAAAAATATTAAATGCACATATAAATTCAATTTTAGTTGTCATGGACCATTAAAATAATTACTAGTTTACATTGCACTTACCATTCTTTTATTATCATATGTAGATAATAATGTCATAATTTTTTTTTCAAATTATACATATTTATCTTAAATATTTATATGCATCAATATGTTTAAAAATTTCACATAAATTTACTATGAATTGAACTTTTTTCTATTTTTAATATCAATAAATTTGATATTAAGTTTTCTTTTTTAATATGCCAATATTATAATATATTATAATATAATTAGATGTCGATCACTGATACATTTTAAAATAGAAAATTCAGATATTTTTAAAAGAATGAAATAAATATTTTGGAACTTGTGTGATCATTTCTCAAACATGTGAGGTTTATGTGATGAGTTTTAAAATGTTCAGAACTTAAATGTACTTTTAGCTAAATATCGGGTTTAACGGAAATTGTCCCGGACAATTGATATTAATTGACTACGCTAATGCTCAAAATACAGCTCCAATATATACATAATGGGCCCCCCATCTGATTTGGTTCTGACGTGTAACCTCGTTAATCTAATCTAAAATCTACAACACAGTTTGAGTTTTGCTTTGCATTGCTTGCCTTCTACTACAAAACCCCAAAAACACATAGAACAAAAGACAAAGTAAAAAAAAAAAAGAAAAGAAAAGAAATTTCCAAGATCTTCAGTACCACGGGGGAAATCGGGGACTCCATTGTAAATAGCTCAAAAAATTAAGCCCATTTTTCTAACCTAGAATCTCTCCCTCTACTATATATAGCTCAGTTCAATTCTCTTTCTCTCCTTGTGAAATTTCTTCCCTTCAATTATTACGTAAACACCAAAAGAATAACAAAAGTAAAAAAATCCGTGTTTATAATTCTCTCTCTTACAAAGTTTGCGTTTAAATCTATCTCTTTCTCTGATAATTATTGGAGCTTATCAGGTATCTTTTAATGATACGCATTTGATGGTATTCTTTTTCTTTATGAAAATATATGTAGTTAGGTGATCTGGGGATAGTTAATGAACACTGTATGCGTTAGCTGAATCTGAAATATGGTTTATTCGATCTGAAGTTATTGTTTTCCGATCAAAGTTGGGTTTTTTATTGAATTCATTGAGTGATCTGTGTAATTTTATGCTAATTGAGTAATTATTTATTGATAGTGCTCTAAATATCTGATTTCGAGTTTATTTTTAATCAATCTGTATGAATAGTAATACTTGCTGTTTATGTACACGTGTTAGTTTAAACCCGGATGTAATGCAATGTGTTTAAATAGTTGATCTTTTGGAGCTGAAGTAGTTTGATTTTTAAGGTGACCCAGCTTTTGAGTTGTGTTCAATGGGATTAGTGGTACACGGGGTTTGTTTTATTTGTCCAAAGAGAACAAAAGCTAAAAGACATGGTTTTGGTATTTTGGTATACGCAACTGGAAGTAGGACTATGTACGGCATTTGCTTTATAATATTGCTTATGGTTTAATCTTAGTTGGACAATGTAATTGAAGCATTGTATTGGAGTTGCCATGATTGCTAATTCTCGTTTGCTGTCCATGACTGAAAATGCTTAACCTTTACCTGGAAACTCTTGAATTTGACTTAGTGACATTGATTGGCGTCTATGGTTTTTGTTGCAAAGGAATAAAAAGGTTAATAGCTTGATCTAGATTCCCTTTATTATGGCCTCACCTCTCCTTTTACTTGTACATTAAATTAGCAGGTAGTTGCATTCTATGGATTCTAAATCAGTTGTGGATATGATAGAAGCCTCCTCGGGGGTCCATTTTTCTGGGTTTCATATGGATGGTTTGGAGACAAGAAATACAGAAATGGGGCAACCGACAACTTCTGCGGCAGACATGTTTAAACAACCTTTTGTCATTGGTAAGTGTTATGTTAAGTTTTATTGCCTACTTATGACATTTGGTTTAGGATATTTGAGTTCAAAGTGCTTAATCACGCTGATAATTGGTATTTTTGTTAAAATGTATATAAAAGTGTAGCTATTTGCAAGATAAATTATTGGCTTGTTTTTGCTTGCATCACTGCCAGAAAAAACAGAAAGGAAGACATTTCAGTCTTGGAATTACATCTGAAGTGAGCAAGCTAAAAAGGATGAAAAGAAAAAGTTCTTGTCACTTGCGTTTTAGTTTGAATGAAACACCATTACTTTTAGGAAAGCCTCTGATTTGTAAGGGACATGGTAAAACAACAAAGAATCTGTGCATTGCCTTCCGTTGATTATGTCTTGATTATTCTAGTTATGGCTTTAATGTTTTCCCTTTGCTGCAGGAGTTGCTGGGGGAGCAGCATCAGGGAAAACCACTGTTTGCGATATGATTATTCAGCAGCTTCATGATCAACGTGTTGTACTTGTTAACCAGGTAATGTTTTTCCTGAAGCCAAATAGAATTTGATGTAATAAAGATGAGTATTCTTAAAATTTAAATCATAGCTCCCCCAGTTTTGGCGTTTTCTTTTTAAGTTTTATGTACTGCAAAGCTTTTTAAAGGAAAATTGTTGCGAACAACTTACTGTTTAAGGTTCTCACACACTACCGAGAATGCATTGCTTCTCTCCATCTGCCATTAAATAAATCAGGTATTGGTAATAACTTGTTAGTGTTGAACCATATAAACATGAGAACATTCTCACTGGTAAACAATGTATCCATTTAATTTGGTTAATATTTAGATTTATGTTTCCTTTGGTTATAACATACACTAAACTTTTACTTTTAGAACCATCTTTTAAAATGTGGTGCTGTTTGGCTGGTTATTTCTGGCTTTTCCTGGTTCATTCTTAGCTCTTTACTGAGGAGTAATAAATCTTGGGCTTTCATAAACTTGATCAAAGAATGTACCTCTTTTTAAATCCTTGTTTTTTTTTTAGTTTATCTGGTATTGCAATGCTTTAGTAGATATTCATAAAATGATCTTGTGGTATTTTACGTGAGATGAGCGTTTTTCCTTCAGAAATAAATATTTTAATAGGAAGAATGTGGCAGGATTCCTTTTATCACAATCTTACGGAAGAGGAACTTGCTCGAGTTCATGAATACAACTTTGACCATCCTGGTGAGGGCATCTCTGTAACATCAATTTGAAGTACTAATCACTGTGCTGAAATTAGATAAATGGATGACCTAAGAGCTGAAGTTATTTGCAATTATTGAATCCTGCAGTTTTCTTGTCATTTGGTTGTATCATCTCCTGAATACATGTTATGATTCATATGTTGCAAATGCATATAAGCAGTTCATTGGCAAAACTGAAGGCAAATAGAATTTGATTGGAGTTTAAACAATAGAAAGCATTAATGAATTATGGTGTTCCGAAGTTTATGTTGACATGTTTTAACACAAAATTGCTCTTACTGTCAGATGCATTTGATACTGTGAAGCTATTGTCTTCCATGGAGAAATTGAGGCATGGACAAGCAGTAGATATTCCAAACTATGACTTCAAGAGTTACAAAAATAATGTTTTTCCTGCAAGAAGGGTATGTAAAGTAATTTTTACTGTGTCTTCTGCTTCTCTGTCATATCATCAATTGTTCTAAATCCTTTTGGTTCAAAAGATCCAATTTGATGTGTAAATACTGATATTTTCTGCAAGTACCTGTTGCAGATATCAATAACAAAAGGGCCTTGTAAAAGTAGTTTTTACTGTGTCTTCTGCTTCTGTGTCATATGCATAAAGAGTTCTGAATGTTCTGAATGTTCTGCAGGTAAATCCTTCGGATGTTATAATTTTGGAAGGCATACTGGTTTTCCATGATCCCCGTGTGCGAGAGTTGATGAACATGAAAATATTTGTTGATACAGGTTGTTTACTTTTCCATTTCAGTAACTACATGTTGTTGTTAGGTTATCAAAGTTACTAGCAGGACTAACTTTCTGTATCTGCATTTAATATGAGAGTGAAGTTGTGTATAAGGTGTAACTTCTAGAGTTATTACACTGGGCTATCTGCATTTAATATCAGAGCGAAGTTGTGTAGAAGGTGTAACTTCTAGAGTTATTACATTGGGCTATAAAAGTAATTTATGGAGCATTGACATTCCATAGCTCCAAAAGGCTGGCCAATTATTTGGATGGATGAATGGTTTACATGCGTGTTTCTATGCATATGAGTGACTGTTTTGAATTATATGGAACTAACTTGGAGTTGCACTCATAAATTAACTTTAACCCGGCTTTTTCTCCTGATATGTTGTACCTGAAGAAATACAAAATAAGTTATTGATATTTATAGTTGAGTGTTTAGTAATTTGGGTCTTGCTTTGGTTCTTATGATTCTTGTCGTGCCAAATCAGTGAAACTAACTGGTAACAGTTTTCATCAGGAGATTGAATTCTACTCGCGTATAAATGTATTGATACCGCTTCATTGTGTTACTAAGTTTGGCTGTCACTTCACATTGTAAAATTTTCAGTGCAGATGCTGATGTACGTCTGGCTAGGAGAATAAGGCGTGACACTGTTGAGAAGGGTAGAGATATTGCAACAGTACTTGATCAGGTTAGAACATTTCATGTTGTCCAATTTCAGACAAAGGTGGCATTAATTGTTGACGCTTTAGTCATACATGAATCATAGGAGAAGCCAGTTGGTTTAGCACTATTGCTTCACTCAAGCCAATTTTAATTTTTAACTTTATTTTTAAGATATTGTAAAGCCTTGTTTGAGGTTTGACTGTCTGTTGATAGTAAATTAATTTGGATGCAGTACTCAAAGTTTGTGAAGCCTGCTTTTGATGACTTCATTCTTCCAACAAAGAAGTATGCAGATATCATTATTCCCCGTGGGGGAGATAATCATGTTGCCATTGATCTGATTGTGCAACATATTCGCACTAAACTTGGCCAGCATGATCTCTGTAAAATATACCCTAATCTGTATGTCATCCATTCAACTTTTCAGGTATTATTTCCTAGACACTAATCTCTCAACTATTAGTAGTATATATTTTCTACTGCCCCAAGGTTTTTTTTTTTTTTGTTTTTGGCTATTATGACATAATTATATATTATGTTATTTTTTTTTTTGCTGGAGGTGTGCCTTTGCTTAATTTATTTTTGTTTTTATTAGGACATTGAGATTTTAATGATCGCTGCTGCTTTTGTGCAGATACGGGGAATGCATACCCTTATACGTGATTCTCAAACAACAAAACATGACTTTGTCTTTTATTCTGACCGATTGATTCGTTTGGTGGGCACACATTTCTTCATTTTGGTGGATTTATGTAATGGTTTCTTTGGTAGATGCAACAAATTCTTTCCTCTCATTTGTCTATTCATCAACCCTATTGCACCTTTATCAGGTTGTTGAACACGGTCTGGGACATCTACCATTTACAGAGAAGCAAGTGATCACTCCAACTGGTGAGCACATGTTGCTGCAGTATTGTATTCACTCTTAATCTCTAATATAGAGTTTCAAATTCTAGTTTTGATTTGTTTTTGCATGTTATTTGCTTAAATGTATGTGACGTCTACACCTTAATTTGTATCCTAACTGGTGCTTATTATTTTTTCCTGCACAATGAAAATTTTTTATACTTCCTACAAGATTTAACAGATTTTAGCTCCATTTTTTCCTCTTATGACTCAACTTGTTTTTTACCTTGAGGATGTTGAAAATGGTAATGCCAAGATCTGAGATGAGTCATAATATTATTCTGTTGTTTTTTGTATGCTTCATAATTTGTTGTCACCATATTTGTTATTATTGTGCTTACACTACTGCTTGGTTGTTTGTTATTCACATTGCCGTAAAAATTTAATCACTGATATGTTGGTCTTACAACTTCATGTCGTGAATGCAGGATCTGTATATACCGGCGTAGATTTCTGCAAGAGGTTATGTGGTGTCTCTGTTATTAGGAGGTAGATATCCGGTCTCAAATCTTGAAGTACAGTGTTACTTCCTATTACTTGATTTCAAAGGTTGGATACGCTTGTTCATGATATATATTAAATAGGATTATCGATGCTAGTTGGTTCAATTGGTAAAATCTCTTCGGATGGGGCAAGAGGTTTGGGATTTAAATCACACTTAGCCCTGAAATTTGGGGGAGGGTGGGTTTGAGTTATTTTCTTGTAATATTTATATTAATATGATTGTCTGCTTATGCTCTTTTGCCATGAAAATAATTGTAGCAACCTGTCATTAACTTGTTTGTTCTATGGGCTTTTTATCTTTTCTTGTTTTCTTATTTTTTTCCTTTATGTTTCCCCCTTCGTTAAGATGTTGAACAACTAGCTAATATTCTCTTTAATGATGCAAGTGGCGAGAGTATGGAGAATGCTTTGCGAGCTTGCTGTAAAGGTATCAAGATTGGGAAGATTCTTATTCATAGAGAAGGTGACAATGGTCAGCAGGTTCGCAAAGTTCCTCCCATCTCTACATTGTGCTTTTCCAGGTCTGTCTTAGGTTTTGATTTTCTCTTAATGGTTTAATGTTTTGGCAGTTAATCTATGAAAAATTGCCGCAAGACATCTCAGAAAGGCATGTGTTACTATTGGATCCCATTTTAGGCACAGGTTTGTCGGCTTTCATGGTGTCAATTATAAAATCTAGTCAATTTTATATGCTTTTTGTGTTTGCAACTTTGTGCATTGCCTTAATTAGTGCTTTGGATTGGCTACAAATAACCAACTACTTTTGCGTGACTATTAGTCATTAGTATTTATGCTGTCCTCGAGCTTACATATTCTTGTACCCTTCTGAAAAGTCCTTGCTCCCTGAAAAAGTTATCTGCAACTTATGTCACCGGGGCCATTGTAGTTGGTCTTCCCTTTTATATGCCATTCAATGGGTTAAAGATAATAGCTTGCTTCCAGAGATCCGGAGCTTCTTATTTTGAATAGCTAATTGTATGTTTCATAACTGCTGAGATTCACCATTAGTTATCTTTCCCTTCTTTTAGGCAACTCGGCTGTTCAAGCTATTTCTTTACTTCTAAGAAAGGGTGTACCAGAGTCCAACATCATTTTTCTGAATCTTATCTCTGTAAGTAATTTTAATTTCTAGTACTTATTTTAATAATTTTGTCAAACAAATTTCTTTTCATATTCCATCTTTCTGATGAATTTCTGTGAATATTTTCTTATCGACACTATTCTCTGAACCTCACCAGGCACCTCAGGGAGTTCATGTGGTCTGCAAAAGTTTCCCAAGAATAAAGATTGTGACGTCTGAGATTGATATTGGGCTGAATGAAGACTTCCGTGTCATACCAGGCATGGGTGAGTTTGGAGACCGATACTTCGGTACAGATGATGATGACCAACAAGTGACTACCCCTCCAAAATAGTTCGACAAGAGCAGATAATTGTTCAACCAGCCAATCATTACAGATCATCATCCTGCACTGAGCTTGAAGAACTGGCTTGGCTTAACTTCAATGTGTGGGGATTGCAATTTCAATTTTTCTACAATTTTGATACAATCGAATTTAGAGTTTTGTTTTTGGATATCTGCTTTTCATTTTTTGAAACTTTTTTGTGTTACACCTGGGGGGCATTGATTACATTTCTTCAAGTTCTTAAGATAATCATCTAGAAGGGTTCAAATACCAAGTTATTAGGTAGTGGACACCGTTTGTTACATTTTCTTGCCCTACAACAATGCTAGTCAACCCCCATATAGGAAATAATGCTTTTCATTTACATGGTTGAGGGGGGAATACTCTTGGGGACAAATTGAAACTGGTTGCAGCCTCCCCTTCATATATATGTATTTACAAACCCGAACAATATGAAATCCATGTTACATTTTTTGTTACTCGGGATTTGAATGTTCTTGGCCTATCATTTTGTTTTCCCAAACTGTTATCATTTTGCCAAATTTGCTGACCTGTGGATGGTCTTTTTCGTCTGAGTTTGATTATAATGTTGCTGCTGCTATGTAAAAGATCATGAATGGGTTATCAACTAGTGGATGAGATCATGAAATTAGTAGCATCCAGAAGTTGCTTTTTGGTATGTTCTGTATATAACAGGACGTGATGAATGAGCTTTCCCACACAATATGTATAGGTGCATTTGAGTAGGGATAATAATATTTTTATATATATCCATTGGATGAATGCCAAGTGGCAAGGAGAGTAATCACTCGTTTTCTTTATCCATGGATGATAACTTTCGTTGGGCTAATCTCTTGACACGTGTTGATGCATGACATCGGTTGGATTCTCGTTGGTATATGCCATGCTTAGTGATCTATATAGAGTGGTGCTTGTGTAGTTGGCTTTTGCATTTTCGTCCTGTATCTTTCCCTTTATCCAACACATTATCCAAAGCTTAAACCATGTCTGCTTTTGTGGGAAAATATGCAGGTATTCTCTCTCTCTCTCTCTCTCTCTCTGTCTTATGCCAAAAGGTTTATCCATGCATGCATGCTTTTGTTTCTTTTTCTTTGTCCTATGTAAATTTTATTCGAGTTTTGGAATTCTTTAATCTGCACCCAATACTAATATAAAACGATGGACGTGGGATGAGTAGTAAACTCAAACATCATGAACAAAATGTAGACATGCCCAGTTTTACACATTCATAACATCAAATGCTAAGTGTTTGTTTTCTTCAGATGAACTTATCCGGAATGCCAAGTACATTGCCACTCCAGGCAAAGGCATTTTGGCTGCAGATGAGAGCACGGGCACCATTGGCAAGCGTCTGGCAAGCATTAACGTTGAAAACATTGAGTCCAATCGCCAAGCCCTCCGTGAACTTCTCTTCACCTCTCCCAACGCCCTCTCTTTCCTTTCAGGGGTCATCCTGTTTGAGGAAACTCTCTATCAGAAGACCTCTGATGGGAAACCTTTTGTTGAAGTCCTCCAGGAAAACAATGTAATTCCAGGCATCAAAGTTGACAAGGGGACTGTTGAGTTAGCTGGAACGAATGGCGAAACCACAACCCAAGGCTTCGACTCTCTGGGAGCTCGGTGTCAGCAGTACTACAAGGCTGGAGCCCGATTTGCCAAGTGGCGTGCTGTCCTAAAGATTGGTCCAAGTCAGCCTTCGGAATTGTCAATCCAGCAAAATGCTCAGGGGTTGGCTCGTTATGCTATCATTTGTCAGGAGAATGGCTTGGTGCCCATTGTTGAGCCTGAGATTTTGACTGATGGAAGCCATGATATCAAGAGATGTGCTGCTGCTACTGAAACTGTGCTCGCTGCTGTTTACAAGGCTCTCAATGATCATCATGTTCTTCTTGAAGGCACTCTCCTCAAGCCTAACATGGTTACTCCAGGTTCTGACAGTCCAAAGGTAACTTGTACTTTTTTGAAATTTTGTTTATTTCAAACATACATATTCTGGAGGCTAACGAATATTTTTATTGATTCAAAGGTAGCAGCAGAGGTGATTGCAGAATACACAGTAGCTGCACTTCGCCGAACAGTCCCACCTGCAGTGCCGGGTATTGTGTTTTTGTCCGGTGGGCAAAGTGAGGAAGAGGCGACGGTCAATCTCAATGCAATGAACAAGCTAGAGGTGTTGAAGCCATGGACACTGTCATTCTCATTTGGTCGAGCTTTGCAGCAAAGCACACTCAAGACATGGGCTGGGAAGAAGGAGAATGTTGCCAAAGCTCAAGAGGCATTCTTGGTCAGGTGCAAGGCCAATTCTGAGTCCACTCTCGGAAAGTATGCTGGCAGCGGTGCCGGTGGATTGGCTTCCGAGAGTTTGTACGTCAAGGGTTACAAGTACTAAATGTTTTTTTTATATATATTTATGTATATTTGGTAGGTGGGAATATTATATGAAAACTGTATCATCTGTAACTTGTACTTTTCTTGTTAACTGTGCTTACTTTTGCCACATAATTCACAAATTGGAGTTAATTATAATCTTTTTCTTTTTCAATTAACTACTTCAGTTAATGTGTCATTCCAAGTTCCAATTATATATACATATATATATATTCTCATATTGCAGGTCTAGAGGCACATTTATTCAATTTGGATGTTTGATATGAAAGGCGGAACGACAGACCCTTTTTTTTTTTTTTTTTTAATTTCTTTCAGGTTTTTATGTCACATGATGTCCGCCCAGCAAAAGTGTAAAAACGGAAATATATATTCTTGTATATATCCTATTTTCTTGTGTTTTCATTCTCTTTTGTTGTGTGTGTATATATATATATATATATATATATATATATATATATATATATATATATATATATATATATATATATATACACACAACAAAAGAGAATGAAAACACAAGAAAATAGATGCGCCCTAAGCCTAACAGATACCACATGTTTTGGATTACACCATTCAGCTGGCTTTGTTTTACCTCATTTTGTTTAATGAGAAAGTCCAAATTTTGTTGGTTCATCAATTTGAATTCTTTCGACTGTACGTAGAGTATGTATATGGCATGTTCATTGCAATTCCATGGGATCTTACAAAATAAAGCAAAAATTACTTCTCTGTACTCCACACATGTTATTTCCTTACAAGAACAGTAAAATTGATTGATATGAACTATTTACAAAACGCTTCAACACATATTTCCAGCAGGTAAGACATTATTTTGCCATGTTTACAGTTCAACAAATCAGCATTGATTGGCTCAATTGATTATATACCAAACACTAAGCAGAGTCTTAAAATAATTGCAGAGACAAAATATGTGATGTAATTACATTAGAATGTACAAGAAATTAAACAGACCTGGGGTAACTGTAAGGATGAAATGTGTATTGCTTCAATTCTGGGCTGAAATGGAACTCATTCTTCCTCTTCTGGATCGTAGATGAATCTGTCATCTATCTTCACACAGGGTACGTGAGCTATCTTGGACCATTCGCGACCTTTATCTCTCTTGCAGTGTTTTTTCAGCACAGGACAATCATAAATATCTAACTGCAAAAGTGAGGATGGCAAGCCTACCTCCGGAAATGATGAGAGGTTTGGGCAATCATTGATTGTCAAACGTTCAAGACATGTCAGGTTCTGAAAGCCCTTGGAAGATAGGCATTTCAACTTTGGGAATTTATCAATGATCAAGTGAGTTAGAGAAGCTGGCAGAATCATTTTCATCTCCTCCTGAGGTGGAAAACACAGAGCATTTGGATCAGTAATTTTGAGATATCTCAGAGAGGTGAGCTTGTGCAATCCCCACTCAATTAGTGGCTTGTAGACATTCACATCTTCAAGTTTGAGTGATGTTAGATTGGTCGGTAAACCTTCTTGCGGAAATGATATGATACTTGGACATTGACGTAATGTTAATTGCTGAAGAGAACTGAGGCTGTGCAAACAGTTTGGTAAGGTTTTTAGCTTCTCGCATTTCTGGATTGAAACACTTAGATTGGTATTCGGAAGCCCTCCTTCGGGGAAGAAAATGATATTTGGACAACCTGATATCAGAATTCGCTGAAGACGGGTAAGATTGTGTAGGCCTTCAGGTATGGATTTAAGACTTGCACAATTGTAGAACACAATTTGTCCAAGAGAAGAGTTATTGTGAAACCTCTCAGCTATGAGCTCCAGCTTTGAACAACTATCAATACAAAAATATTCAAGTGCCTGAGGTAACTGCTCTTTTGCTGATAAGGTTATGAGCTCTGGGCAATTTTGAATGTGTAGATGCTTGAGTGTGGTAGGTAATTGGCATTTTGCCGATTTCTCCGGAGTAGATGTATCGATAACAGATGAAGATGAAGAAGACCAACTGTACTCCCTGTCATCCATTATGCACTGTAATTGCTTACAGTTGTATATCTCAAGTTTTTTCAAAGATGAAGATAGCTGACTTCTGGCAATGAATGTCAGAGAATGGCATCCTTCAATCCTCAAGTGTTCAAGACATGTATTATAGTAATCCATTCCCTCAGGTAAGGAAAATAGTGCGCTGCAAAATCTAATCTTAAGTTTCTTCAGAATGGGAAGAGAACAAACCTCAGGAAAGAAAACAAGGCTTGAGCAGCTTTCAATACTTAGATCTCTGATGGAGGTAAGACTATGCAGCCCCTTTGGTGGCTTCTCAAGGCATATCTCATTCTGCCACAGATGCATAAGCTCTTCACAATCGACAATCTTTAGACGTTCTACTTGTTGAAACCTTTGCACCAACCAATTTGTGAAATTGGGGACATCAGAAAGTGTCATTGACTTCAACGTACTCAAGTCAATTTCATTTCTGCAAATCATTCTTTTGCATCCATGTACTTCTAATTTGCAGAGCCTTGGAAAGCTTGAGACCGAAATCACCAACTTCCCACATTTATCAATCACCAATTTCTCCAGTGAAGGAAGATGGTCGGGTAATTTGCCAGAGAGTTTGGGGCATTTCAAAATTGAAAGGTTACGGAGTTGAGGGAATCTGCCAACATGATCATCATCTTCTTTGATAGGATCCCAATACTCCCATTCTTGCATACCCTCAAAACAAAGACTCTCAAGTGATTGAAAAGGTTTTGAGTTATGCTCCCCATAAATCTCATAACGGATGCTTTTTAAACCTCGCATATATTTGATTATGAGATCCTTCAGGGAGCTCAATAACCCAAGTGAAGGCAAGGACGTGCAATTTTCACAACCTTCTAATCTTAACAGCACCATGTTCGAAAACGATGAATCTTCCAACCAAGATGAAAATCTTGCACCACCATAGCATTTTATTGCAAGTTTTTTCAAATTTCGAGGAGGTTGCAACATGTCCAGTACATTCTTTTCTACTGCTGCATCTCGCGAGTCATCAAAATGAGACCCCCATTCTAGCATTAACTCATCTAAGTCCCTCTTATCACTTAATATGGCTTCACTTCTGTCTTCAGGATCAGCGACATTCTCCAATCTTGAAATGCAAAGTCCACCACAGAGAGATGCCAACTTCTTCAGGTCTTTCAAAGAAGATCCAGTACCTTTTCCCACGATAAAGTTAGACAATGTCTTCAGATATTTCAATTGTTCCATTCTCAATGGCATCTGTTCTATTAATTTTACGCCAGTGATATCAAGATGGCGTAGTTTGGTCAGATTTCCCATGTTAGAAGGCAACTTCGTGAGGTGAATGCAACCTCTTAATATCAAAATTTGCAAATTAAACAATGAATTTGTTGACTCAGGTAAACTTTTGATTGCAGTATCAGAAAGATTGAGATACCTTAGATGCCTCAAGCCTCCGATTGAACTAGGGAGCTCAGTGATATAATAGTTCCTCAAAGATAACGCCCTCAGTTTTTTGAATTTCGGCAACAAATTAATGAGAACCATCTGGCTTATGTAACGAGTATAACTATCATCATGCATCAGTACTGGTAAGAATGTCCTTAAACACTTAACTTCACCGAAGACTTCAAGCTTATTTTTGCCATCACAGTCATCACAGGTGTACGACGAATACCGAATCCTTTGAAATCTTTTTGGTCGCTTATTGGCTTCCGATTGATCTTCCAATCTAAAACATGTTTCTCCAGAAACCCATTGAGCAAGATCATTGATAAGGTCATGCATTGTAAATTTGGAACCATTATCATTGGCAGGTTGAAAAATTGATCTTGACAATAAATCACGAAAATACTGGCAGCCCAAATCTTCTGGTTGCTTATTGCCATTTGATTGTTGAAGAAGACCTTCCGCCATCCACAAAAACACAAGCTCCTTCTCTTGGAATTCATAAGCCTTTGGTAGGATTGCACAATAAGCAAAACATCTTTTTAGATGTGAAGGAAGATGGTGGTAGCTTAATTTCAAGACCGGAAGAATTTCACTTTCATCTGATAAATTCCAAATTTTGCTATCTAATATATGCTCCCACTCCTGAATTCGCTTAGAGCGTAGGAGACCACCAAGAGTCCTTGCTGCGAGGGGCAAGCCTTTGCACTTTTCAACAACTTTAAGATGAATTGACTTCAAATTTCTATGTGCACCAATATCTCTGCTGCCAAATGCATGCTTCAGGAACACTGACCAACAACCATCATCTGATAAAAGCTTCAAGTCATAATAACCACCAGGTTCTATTGTTAATGCAACATCTGCACTACGCGTTGTCACAAGTATCATACTTCCTGGTACTCCAGCCATAAAAGGAGATTTCAAGGTTTCCCACAAATCATAACTCTTGCTCCAAACATCGTCTAAGACAACAAGAAATTTTCTTCCAGACAGCATCTTGTTCAATTGAACCTGCACTTGATTTAAATCTTTCAAGTCGCACGGAGAAGAAGTGATTGATTCAAGAATTGTCTTGGAGATTCTCAAAATATCGAAATCGTCAGAGACACAAACCCATGCTTTCACATCAAACTTGAAATCTTCTACGGCCTTGTCATTGTACACAAGTCGAGCAAGTGTCGTTTTTCCAACGCCTGCCATACCAACTATGCATACTGCATGAAAATTGGCATCATTTGATTCTTCATTTATCGATATAAGTTGAAGTATTTTGGCTTTATCTTCATCTCTTCCATAAACAGCTGGTTCTGTTAACAAACATGTAGTAGGGGGTCTTTGCCACGCGGTAGTTGATGACCCACCAGCAATATTTTCCAATTCAAGATCAATTCTGCGTTTACAGAGTTCTTCCATCCGGCGATTGATCCCATTCATCTTCAACCTGACACTGACTTTGAACTTAACAAAACTTGGACTCAAACTAGCGAAACAAGCAGGAATAAGTTTCCCAACTCGGCTAGTAGTACTGCTAGTATCGTGATGATCTGCCATTAACTTGTGCCCCAAAGCTTCAGTCGCAAACTCATCCAGTATATCCTCCACATCATAAGCCAAGTCTCGAAGATCGTCCAGCCATATTTTCACGGCCATGTCAGTCAGTTGCTTCTCCTCTGCGTCACTGAGCACTGCCTGAATCATCAACAGTGTTTTTTCCCAGTTTTTAAGCTTTGAGCTTAGCCCTTCTCGAGTTGCAAAATTCAGCAAGTCACGGGACGCCAATCTATCAAAGAGCACCTTCAGGAAGGCAGAGAGAAAGATCTCTCCAACTGGCATGTTGGTTTTTTTTCCTTTTATTTTCCTTTTTGCTCAAAGAAAGGAGCGATCAGGATCAATGATTATCAATCACAGATAGTTGAAAGCAAGGACTAGAGACTGCTGGTTTTCTCTGTTAATTAAACAAAATTCAATATCCGCAAAGCTATCAATGATACCAATAAAACAATTATTAAAAAGAAAAACTAACAAACAGAAGGCAATAACATGACGTACTTAACACCTTCAATAGAGACTATATTATAGGTCAATGCCGACAAAACAAAAATATATTGCACGACTTTTTTGCATGCTTATTGTTTTATTATATTTAGATGTGATTGATCTTCAATAACAATTTAAAACTTGGTTGGTCTCGTCTCCTTAAATACCTGAATTGCTTAACGGTTGATAAATAGATTGCATTTTCCAACAATATATGCAAGCAAAAATTTTGAATTGTGTTTTAAATATATATTGCGAAAGAGTTTTGACTGCCAATCTACATTGCTATTCCATGGAGTTGTTAAGCGATAACGATGGAACCGTGTGGAATAATCCTTATGACGGGATTGATTAATATTGGTGACTTAACTAAGCTTTAATACTTTTTCGTAAGAATTTAATTGTAATTACCAGTGTTTTGCTTTGAAAGATACAGATGCTTCTGAAAAAGTTGACCTTTTTCAGAAGCAGTCAGGGATTAATGACAGTAGAATGGGAGAAAAATGGAGAACTTCAAAGAATTTCTGTGTTTGAATATTCATTTGTCGCGGTTGGAAGCTACAAGGAAGAGAGTAGCATAAAATTTGGAACAATCCTTTGGCAGCATACCAGGGATTAAAACCAAAATTCACAAAATATTAATGCTTCAATATCGAAAACAAGAATGTGAATGACATATGGCTAGGAAGAGGGGAAAGAAAGCAAATAGAACGCCTTTATTTCCTGAGATATAATGATAAATTTCCATAAATGATTAATAATTTAATAATTATCATAAGTTATTGTAACAAGCTTCTGATTATTTGACTTAATAATACAAGAAAATGCCTCAGATAATGGGCCAACCAATTTCCTAAATTAACCAATACACAAGAGCAAGTCAAAGCAATCCTGCGAAAGCAAAACACTTCGTCTTGATCTTGGCTTTCCTAGTTGCTGTTTCTTATAGAAATCCTGAAATTCATACAAACCGCAAACGGAGACAAATCAACATAGGCATTGAAGCCGGTAAACATACAATTTAAGTCTACATATAGGTTACTTACCACAAGCTTGATGAAGCTTAAAGTGCTTCTATTTTTATTGGTTGTGAGGAAAATCAACCAGCATAATTGTTCCAATTGATAGTGGTGCCTCAAGTTCAACCAGGTTTAATTTTCCTGTGATCACTGCCTCCTATAATAAACGAACTAGACAATATAAACCAAACTGTATACAGAAAGGAGAATATATAAGTTCTCCCATTATTGGAATCAGTATGTGCAGTTCAAAAAGAAACATGATAACTTATTTGAGCAATGCAGATAGCTAGCTAGAGTATCTTAATGAGGGAAGCTTGTTAGGTAACCTTCCAGATAATTTGGGGCATTTTCTAATGGAAAGTGCACGAAGACTAGGAAATATTTCAACAAATTGTTCATTTTCTTCAATAGGATCCCAATACTTCCATTCTTTCAGATCTTCAAAACAAAGAGTTTCCAGTGTTTGGAAAGGTTTTGTGCAATTCTCTCCGTAAAACTCGAAACCAATGTATTTTAGCCCTGTCATGCCCGTGGTGGTGAGGTCTTTAAGCGAGCTCAGCAGTCCAAGCATAGGTAAGGATGTGCATTTCTCACATCTTTCCAATTCTAAGAGCATGAGATTAGAGAATGATGGATCTCCTACCCAAGATGAAAATCTTGTGCCACCATAGCCTCTGATTGTTAGCTTCACCAGATTGGTGTGAGGTAGTAACTTATCAAGTAATTTGATTGCTCCAGCGTATGGATCTTCAAAGCCAGAGTCCCATACCAGAAACAATCCTTTTAAATTCTCCTTATCACTTAATGTTTTCTCCTTAGTGTCTCGTTGATCAGTCACATTCTCTAATTGTGAAATATGGAGGTGTCCATGAAGAAATTTTAAATTCTTTTAATCTTTCAAACTGGATCCAATATCTTCACCCACAATAAAATTGGATAACAATCGAAGATTTTTTCAACTTTTCCATTCCCAATGGCATCTCCTCTATCAAATTTGCACCTTCAATAAGGAGACGATGTAGATTAATTAAATTTCCAAAATTAGAAGGCAATTCCAGCAGACGAGAACAACCTCTCAACAACAAATTTTGCAAGTTGTATAATGAGCTTGTTGACTCGGGCAATGTTCTAATTAACGTGCCCGAAAGGTTGAGGAATCTTAGATGTTTCAACTGTCCAATTGAATTAGGTAGCGCTGTGATATAGTAACCTCTTAAGGATAGCACTCTCAGTTTTTTGAACTTTGGCAACAAATCAGAAAGAACCATGTTAGTTATGTAACTATTTTCTCCCCTCATGCGCATTGGCAAAAATGTTCTTAGCTTTTCAACTTCATCAAAGATCAAAAATTTATCTTTGCCATCATAATAATCAGAAATATGAGAAGAATGACGAACCTTTTCGAATTTCTTTGATTGCTTATTAGGCTCAGATCCCTCTCCCAGCCGCATAATTGTATCTCCCATAATCTATTGGGCCAAATCATTGATAAGGTCATGCATTAAAAATTTTGATCTAGTATTACTAGACTGTTGAAAAAATTGACATTGACAATAGACTACGAAATATTCACAACCTAAATCTTCCGTCTGCTTATTACCCTTGGGTTGTTGAATAGGACCTTCTGCCATCCACAACCACACAAGTTGGTTCTCGCTGAATTCATAACCCTTGGGCAGAATTGCACAATAAGCAAAACATCTCTTTAGATGTGAGGGAAGATGATGGTAGCTTAATCTTAATGCCAGAGGAATCTCACTTTCACTTGGTAGATTCCATATTGCACTATTCAAAATATCATTCCATTCATGATATGTCTCCTTGGAGCGTAGAAGGCCGCCAAGAGTCTTTGCTACTAAGGGAAAACCTCCACACTTTTCAACAACTTCGTGGCTAATCATATGTCTCCTTCGTGTAACAAAATCTTTATTCTCAAACAATGCATGCTTCATGAGCACAGACCAACAACTATCATCAGATAAAAGCTTTAGTTCATAATATTGGGTGGATCCCATTGTCAATGCAACATCTTTTTACGAGTCATTACAATTATCTTACTTGCCGGTGCTCCAGCTACAAAGGGAGATTTCAATATTTCCTACAAGGCGTAATTATTGCTCCAAACATCATCTAAGACAAGCAAGAATTTTCGCCCAGCTATATTCTCTTTAAGTTGAACCAGGACTTGGTTCAAATCTTTATATTTTTTATTAGATGATGATGGTGAAGCAATTGAATTGAGAATTGTCTTTGAGATTCTCAAAACATCAAACTAATCAGAAACACAAACCCATATCTTAGGGTCAAAATCTTCCACTGCCGGATCATTATACACTTGCTGAGCAAGAGTCGTTTTGCCGATACCACCCATACCAACAATAGATATTACACCCAAGTTGGCATGGCTTGATTCATCAGTTAACACCATTTCAAGAATTTTAGCTTTATCCTCGTGTCTTCCATAAATAGCAGGTTCAGTTGGAACACTTGTACTGGGGGGTCTTTGCCACACCGCAGTTGATGTCCCTCCAACAATTTCTTTCAATTTTAGAAGATCTATTCCTTCCCTAAGTACAGCCAGGCGGCTAGTGATACCCTTTATATTGGATTGTATTCTAAGGTTGAACTTAATAGCACTCGGGCTTAAATAATCAAAACAAGTGGAGATCAAGGTTCGCACCTTGTCAGAATGACGCTGAGTTTTCAGTTCCCGCCTTAGAGCTTCAGTGGCAAACGCATCCAGCATATCATCCAGATCATAAGCCAGGTCTTGGAGATTCTCCAGCCATGTTTTCACAGCCCCGTTAGTGAGTTGCTTCTCCTCTGCGTCGCTGAGCACAGCCTGAATGAGCTGCAAAGTTTGCCCCCATTTTTGTAGTTCTGGACGTAATCCGATCTTGCCAGCAATGTGCAACAATTCACGGGATACCAATCTGTCAAACAAAACCTGTAAAAATGCACCAAGAAAGACTTCACCCAGAGGCATGATTTTGGTTTTGAAATTAGGGAAATTAGATCAATTTGAACACAATGAATATGATGAGAGAAATAAAGATTGGTAATTGATTCAATAGATGCTTGGATAGCGAAATCCAAAGTTAATGTCGCCTTACAGCTTTATCAGCTCCTCCTCCTGTTTTATTCCTTTCTTTTCATCTGTCAAAAGAAAGCAAGCAATAATCTTAAATAAAAATAAAGGAGGATACCATTCCCAAGATTAGACGCAAGACATAAACAATTTAAACTCTCTATTGCTTAATGGAATTGCTAACAACTTTTGGGAAAAGCATATTGCAAATAGAAATATCTGTTGCTTTTATTGGAGTGCCTGAAAACATATTGAACTAAAATTCTCACTTAAAACAAAAGGTTATTGCCTCCATCCATAATGAGTTTTGATGAATCCAAAGAGAACAATATGTATGTTTAAGCAACTCATCTAACTTCTCTCCATACACAAAATATGAATTCAGACGCTGATGTTCAAACCCACTACAAGAAATGTTTGGTTAATTAGAGAGGTAAATATGTACGTAGAAAAACTGTCAATTATGACAAGGTAAGAATTTATTTTATTTTATTTATTGCAAAAGCTGATGAAGAAGCATACTATTTATTACCTTTCCTCGGAGACAAATCTCGAGACAGGTATTTCTAAGAGGGAAAATTACCCACAGGCAGTAGGAGGAAATTATTCCTACTGGCTAGTGGCTACCACTCCAATCCTATGCGTTATCAACTAAATAGACGACTCGTCGTTTAATTAAATAAAAGTAGACGACTTGCCGTTCCTGACGCGGACAATGTTCCTTTCTGTTAGTTTTAAAACTACTTGGGTTGGGCCGAATTCCTTTCTGGTTATTGTCGCCCATTATTGTCCGCACCTTCTCTTCTTATTTTTATTTTTTCTAAAACGGGACTGCGTTTCGAGCGGGATTGATATTGTTTTGTTCGTCTCCGGGGAGGGGAGAGTAATAGTGCAGACATCGTTCTCGAATCGTCCAAATCAAAACCAAAACAATACAGAGCCATGGCTGCTTCAATCTCTTATTCTCTTCGCTTATTCACAACCAAATCGATTTTGATACCAAAACCTCCCAAAAATCTCTCTTTCTTTTACAAACCCATTAGCTTCTCCAAAAAACCGCTCTCTCCATCACTTGTTTCTGTCTCATCATCATTATCATCAACCTCGACATCGCCACTCCAACCCGTCGAAGAGCTCCCGCCGAAGCTGCAAGAGATCATCAAGCTCTTCCAATCAGTACAAGAACCAAAAGCCAAATATGAGCAACTCTTGTTCTACGGTAAAAATCTTAAACCACTTGATGCCCGATTCAAAACGAGGGAAAACAAAGTGGAAGGTTGTGTTTCTCAGGTCTGGGTCAGGGCTTACTTTGATGAACAGAAGAATGTTGCGTTCGAGGCTGATTCTGATTCTGTTTTGACCAAAGGGTTGGCTGCGTTGCTTGTTCAAGGTTTGTCTAATAGGCCTGTTGAGGAAATTATCAAGGTTTCGCCTGATTTTGTGGTGCTTCTTGGGTTGCAACAGAGTTTAACGCCCTCTAGGAATAACGGGTTCCTGAATATGTTGAAGTTAATGCAAAAGAAGGCGCTTGAACTGGTCCTGGAGGCTGAGAAGGCTGGTCGGTCTGTTGAGGGACCCAATTCAGAGTCAAAAATTGATGATAGTGTTACAAATTCGATATTGGGAATGAAAGGTGATGGTGGTGGTCAAAATTCGACAGCTGGAAGTTTTGAGTCCAAGATTGAATCGAGTTCTCAAGTGAGTGGGGGTGAAAATGGGTCGAATTTGGGTGGCTTGGGGAGTAGAGGGATGAGAATTAGGGAGAAATTGGAGAAGCAGCTTAGGTCCGTTGAATTGGAAGTGGAAGACATTTCATATCAGCATGCCGGGCATGCCGGTGTTCGAGGAAGCGATGGAGAGACTCATTTTAATGTGAAAGTTGTATCAAAGGAGTTTGAAGGAAAGAGTTTGGTGAAAAGGCATAGGTTAATTTATGACTTATTGCAAGAGGAACTGCAGACTGGGCTGCATGCTTTGTCGATTGTGGCGAAGACACCATCTGAAATTGAGGGAAGATGAAGTGGTTTTTAACACTACTCGAAATTGGTTTATTTTTCCGCTTCTATTTGATTCACAAAAATGAGAAGTTAATAATGTGGCTGTTTTAATTAATGTCTGATGTACTTTTATAGTTCTCTCTAAAGGGTGTTAGGTTATGTAACTTATATATTGATGAATCTGCGGAATGAATTATACCACTTATGTAGTTATTTTTGTGTGAAGTTTTTTCACCTCCACTGCTGCTAAGACTTGGGATCAATTTTTAATTCACCTGTCATGTTTTTTTATTTGGGAGTTTATTGGAGTTGGTCACAGCTGAGCCTGAGTTGATCTTATTTTGCTTTGAGTTTTCTATTTACAATGTTCTACATGTCTTTTGTATGCCATTTTTTCTGCTTCATGTGTGCAGACTATGGAGGTTGGGGGTGATTGTATTAGAGGATAGCCAGCGAGTTTGGTCCTTGGAGATTGGAAGTAGGGAATGACCATTCTTGAGCCTACTCGAATTGGGCTTTGTTTGGCAGTGTAGTGCTTTTATTTTGTTCTGGGTGCAAAGTTAAAGAAGCGTTAGATAACCTTAACTTTTAGTGAGGCTCACATATTTTTTTCATTACTATTTGATATTTAGTGCTTTCATTTCACAGCAATTGTAGCTTTAAAGTTACTGTAGCTCAATACTGAAGATAGAAAGGGAAAGGTTGGCAGGTTACCTATGCTTAGTGTTGTATTTCAGAACAATAAACTTTTAATACCCTGTTCCTGGTATCTCCACGCAGGCAAGAAGCTGGATGAGTTCAAATTCTTTCAGTAACTCCATGCTGTTGTACATACTACAGAATATTGAGTCTTGAGAAGAAACAATACGGATGTGGTTTTCCAGTACCATATAACTGGCTGGCTTTTTTGAACTCCACGATAAAAAGCAAAATGGATGAAAAACTACGATTCTGATTTGCTTAGTTTGCCAATTGCAGGTCGGAGTTATCATATTTCATATACTTTCTTTAACACAGAAACAGTGTGGATTAAAATTCTGCACAAACATGAAATGTGAAGGCAAGCAGGTGTTTTGAGAAGAGAGCTTCCCCTAATGCCATTTTGAGGGTTAATTTGACTGAACATTTATCATATATGGGCAGAGAGAAAAAAAATGTTGCATCAGAACACTTTCTATGACAGATATTTTCCAATCAAGGGCTGGGGCACCAAGTATACAAACATGGGCTGGTTGTTGGGGTCAAGGAATTCGCATGTTTTTTGAATTGACACTGTTGAGTTATCTTTGTGGTTAAGTTTCTGTCTGTTCATGTACCGAGTTTTCTAAATGGCAGTCATTGTTAATGTGATTTTAGCTTTTATAGCAGATTAGGCCCCTGCTTTATTTATTTATTTAGCTTTTTGAATTAATAAATTCGATTATCCCAAACACAAAAGATAAAGAGCTTCCTTTTAAGATTCTGGACAAGTCTAGAATTTCTGAAGAATTATGAATTAAGAAAATATAATCAATAGTGGAATTTAGATTTGATCATTATTTAATGACAATGGGAAATAAAAAGGAAAATAGAGTGACAATCAGGAAATCAGTTGACCTATTTACTGTCCCTCTGCGGTTCTTTGTTTTTCTGCAACTAGACTCGTCTACTTTGAACTGCTCAAGGATTTTTCTAGTATGCATTGCTGAGCCAATGAAATTTCAAATTTTAGAGAATTTCTATCTTCAGAGAGAGTAAGAAATGGATTTTAACAGTTGCTGCTGTATTATATAGCCCATATCACCTTTACCCAATATGATTACTGGAAAATGTCTGCTTCCAATTCCATTTTTTTTTCCTCTTTTAAGTTCCTAATTGCTGTTTGAGAATTCTCTAGGTTGATGACCTTTTGCAACGCTTATATGACCATGAAGTACGTAGACAAATTGTTTCCCATACGTGTACCGAGTTCAAGATTTCAAAAGCCACTCTCAGGTCATAGCTCGTTACAGCCAAAAAAAAATCTGTATTTTTTAGTATAGAGTTACTTCAGATCAGAATTGCCACTTACAACTCATTTCAGGCAGAAAAAAGTGAATAATAGCGTTAGAAAAATATGTTCTCCATCTTTATCTCTTCGTTTGGCAACTGTGTGCAACTAAACTACCAGTCGGTGGACCCGTCATCTCTAACTGGCATCTGCTATGCAACCAGTAAGAAAAATGGATCACACCGAAAGTTGCCTTCACCTTAAAACTTGCTCTTATATTATACTTAATTCTGTTACTTTGCACCTGCTTTCGCAGTTCCACAGCATGATCCTGCGGCATGAAGACTAAGCTGGATATCATGTGTACTGATTCTGACCTCTGCTCCTTGGCTTGCTGACTAAAAGGCTGAACAACCCGAGTTGCAATGACCCTGTTGAAGAAGTAAAGCTCTATTTCTGAGAACTCAAATCTCACACCAATTTTCCGATTCGGGTTAGAAAAATTAGCCAGAAAGGTAAAGTCACCGTTGAAATACTCTGGTGAGTCGAAGTAGATGGTGTTGAGAGTTGCATTTGGAGTGTCAAACACAGGGTATCTAGGTCTGATGACCAAGAAGATTATCAAAGTTGCAATTCCAAAGAAGATGAGAACTAGACTAAATATCAGACACAGAGATGCACAACACCATATAAACATGTTGGTCTGGCGAGGCCGAGGGTGCCGGAGTACTGATGGCTTTCCTGGTCTTTTGATGTCAAGATTTTCTATATCTGCAGCTGAACTTTGTTGTTCTATGGATGGTTTTGATATGGCAAGTTGCTTAAGAGAAACTGGGGTGCCTTGCTTCCTTGGTGGCGGCGTCAGTGTTGGCAGTGTTGACGGCGAAAGGGGAGGTGGAGGTGGAAGAGAGAGCATTTTGAGTCTAAGTGGTATGGAGGAAAAAGGAAAAAGAACTTATAATGAGGAGGAAGATGGAGATTAAGGTGGATGTTTTCTTTAAATAAATGAATATGAAACCCAGTAGTGTAGTGGATTAAGGAAAGCGTTAAGGAAAAGAGGCTTTTGATTGAGGGGGTAGTGGGACCAAGGTGTTGTTTTTGAGAATGGCTAAAGGAAGCGCCGGTGTATCTAAAGTTGGAAAACTACAGATGTTTGAGTTTGAATGGCTTTTTTGCTTTTGAAATTGCTTAAGTTATATGGCCCTCGCCTCCTAGGCAGGCTGAGGCTCAGCCATCATCATTGATACGTTAAAACTGATAAAGCAAAAAGCATTCAGAAGAAAGTAGACAAAACTATTGATTACTTGTACGAATTTTGGTTTTTTAAAAAAGAAATTTTTACTAACATCCTTAAATTAGTAGCCTATTAAGAGTTTTGTTAGGTACTAATATGGGTATTTAATTTTCCAATTTAATGCTAAATTAATTTGAAAAAAAAAAACACCGACAATTATATGGGCCGGGCCTAATATTAGTAGGCTTGACAATTTTACCTAACAAATAATTTTGATGTCTTTTTCCTCCTAAGACGCCTTTCCAAATTCAATGTTATTAAGCTAATTTGATCAAACATTCATGTTAGACTTTATTATAGTATTCATTTAAAAAAGAATTGTTGGTTTTGATTCTTTTTGATTTTCACGATGTTGGTATCTAAATTCTAGTTCCTGTAGACAAACTTAGACCCATTTGATCTATAATAAGAATATATAATCTTTTCTTCAAATATATTCTATTGGCTAAAGATTTCGTTATGTAAATCACTTTTAAACTATTTCAAAATCTGGTTATAGTCTTTTCCTTTGAAACTTTCCTTAGAACCTGATTACTCAGATTTAATACAATTTCAAAATGAACTTTCCTCAAAATCTCATTCTTTTTAGATTCTGTCAGCTTATCAAACTCTTGTCTTCTCTTTTAGTCCTTGATGAACCAAGATTGCCCTTATCTTCAGACGCCATAAGTTGAAATTATTTTCTCTATTAAATTTCTCTAGATCAAATTTATGCAAAGACATCGTTACTTGGAAACTTGTCTCTGATACTAATTATTATAAAAAATTAGCCTCAATAATGATGTTCTAGCACTAATCTAATTTAATCAACATTACAATATGATAAAACTATTAAGTCTGACTAGATAGTGAACACAAAACACAAAAATAATAAGCAAGTTAAGAGACAAATAAGAATTACGTGGTTCAGTAAAACTGCGTATGTTCACGGAATAAACATATGTAAGGTTTTTTATTATAAGTAGAAGATAGAATCTGTACAAGATGACTCTCTTATCTCAAATTACTTATTTTCAGTTTCTCCCTTTCTTCTCATTTCTCTTCCCCATCTCTTCCTAAAGGTTTAGAGTATAAGGCTTTTATAATGCCTCTAAATATCCTAATTCAAATAGGTTTAGTATCTTAATTCAAGTAGATTTGGTATCCTAATTCAAGAAGATTTGACATCTTTTTTCAATTAGGATTGACAACACCTCTTCAGGTCATCAGGTCATTAGGTCCTCAGATACTCGGGCACTAAGATACCAGATCAGGTCCTTTCAAATAGGGATGACAATACCTTTTCAGGTCCTCTAATTCTTGGGTACTCGAGCACTAGGATACTAGATCAGGTATTCTTCAAGTTAGGATGACTACTCCTCTTTAATTTCTTGGGTCCTAATGGCCTTAGGTATTCGAATATCAAATCAGGTCCTCTTTAAGTCAAGATGACTATTCCATCTTGACTCCTTGGGTCCTCAAGTCTTTAGGTACTCAAGTACTTAGATTCTTAAGTTCTCAAGATTTGAAGCATCTATTCTTTACAATTCTCCACCTTACTTATAATTTTTTTCCCTTTACATGTTCTTGCTCAAACCAACTTCCTTATAAGCTGTTAATGCCTGTTAAGTTCATATATAGATTGAACTTAGCACCTAGTAATGACCTTGTTAGCATATCAGTGAGATTTTATTCTGTGTGTACCTTTACCAAGTCTACAGATCTCATAGCAATATGATCCCTGACGACAATTCCACCTAAGATACACAAACTATTTTTTCTCACACATTTCATAACTGCTTTCAAGGTCTCATTCTCAGTATTGAATACATATGTTAACCGATATAACATTTCCAAAGAGATCAAGTTTATTTTCAAGTCTGGTACATGTCTAACCTGATGCAATTCTCTTACCAATCCATTAAACATTATGATCTTGACACTATTAATCCTAATAACTTTATATGCTTCATTGTTACTCATCAATACTTTACCCTTATCACATGTTTAATAAGACTCAAAACACATTTAAATAATAGCATATATGAAAAGAACAACTTGAATCTAACACCCACTCATATTTTGTCTTGGCACTAGATACGACAAGTAAATCTGTAGATTCGAGGTAATCTTCTGTTACAATAGCTGCATCATCATTTATCTTATTCTTATTTTTCTTTCTAGACAATCCTTTTTAAAATCTCAGTCTTTATGGCAATGAAAAGTTTTTTGGCTTTGATTTGGATGTGACATGTTTCTTACCCTTATACTCTTGTTTTTCTGGTCTCCCTCTTGTTGTCAAACTTTCTCCTTGAGTTGAGTTCTTCTCTTCTTGCTTTATAGTCTATTCTTTAGAATTTAAGGCTGCTTTAACATATGTCATAGGGAGTGAGGTTTGACCATATGTTAAGGTCTCAACAAAGTGGTCATACGATTTTAACAATAAACTCAGCAAGATTACCGCCTGGTCCTCATCTTTAATCTTCACGTCTATTATTTCATAATCAAGAATTACCTTGTTAAATATATCAATATGTTCTTTAGTTGATGTCCCTATAGCCATAGTAAGAGTATAAAATCTTTTCTTCAAGTATATCCTATTGGCTAAAGATTTTGTCATGTAAATCGTTTCTAAGTTGTTCTAAAGCTCGGCTGTAGTCTTTTCCTTTGAAACTTCCTTTAGAATATGTTTACTCAGACTTAACAGAATGTCGGAAACTCCCTCTTTCCAAATTCTGTCAGCGTATCAGCTTATTGTCTTCTCTTTCAATAACATTCCCTAGCCCTTAATGAATTAAGATTGCTGACATCTTTAGACGCCACAAGTTGAAGTCATTCTCTCTATTGAATTTCTCTAGATCAAATATATGCAGAGACATTATTACTCGGAAATTTGGCTATAATACTAATTGTTGCCAAAAAATTAGCCTCAATAACGATGTTCTAGCAATAATCTAATTTATCAAGATTACGATATGATAAAAACTATTAGATTTGACCCGATAATGAATATAAAATACTTAAATAATAAGTAATTTTAGAAACAAACGAGAATTACGTGGTTCAATTAAATTGCCTACGTCCATAAAGCAAACACATGTAAGGTCTTTTATTAGAAGTAGAAAATAAAATATGTACAAGATTACTCTCTTCGCTCAAATCACCTTTATTCAATTTCTCCCTTTCTTTTCCTCTCTCTTATCCCCCTCTTCCCCCTTTATTCCTAAAGCTTTAAAGTATAGGGTTTTTATAATGTCCCTAAATATCCTAATTCAAGTAGATTTGGTATCCTAATTCAAGAAGATTTGATCTCCTTTTCACATCAGGATGACAACATTTTTCAAGCCTTTAGGTCTTTGAGTACTCAGACACTAGATCAGGTCCTCGGGTGTTCAGACACTAGATCAAGTCTTTTTAAAGTGAGGATGACAATACCTTTTCAGGTCCTTGAGTACTCGGACACTAAGATACCAGATCTAATCCTCTTTAAGTAAGGATGATAACACCTCTTCAGGTCCTCTGGTCTTTGGGTACTCAGGCACTAGGATACCAAATCAGATCCTCTTCAAGTCAGGATGACTACTCTACCTTAACTCTTTGGGTTCTTGATGTGTAAATTTTAATATGCTCGCAAGTGTACGAATCACTAATAGTTAATGATAAGTTTACTTCAAGGTTGATTTCTCAAAGAATTGTAGTGGTTTATAGTCTCATTTATTTTCTTAATGTTATTAAATTTAGTAAACAATAAAGTCCTAACATTTCTCAAATTGTAGTTTGATACGATTTTAAATGAAATGAATTAACTTGTAAAATTTAGAGAAGATAAGAATAATGACAATAAATTAAATCCAATGAAATCAAATGTGAGTTGACTAGCTATCTATTCATGCATTGAAATATTAAGTGAATTAAACAATTATCCTAATGTTTAGATTATTGATCTTTCCACTATGACTAGAGAAATTTAATGTTCATGACAATTCTCACTTACAATCAACTAAGTATATCCTTGATGTGAGGTTTTTAGTTAATTAATTGAATTAATTACAAGGAAATGATATGACAATTTAAATTAAACCAAACCAATGGATCAAATTTAAACACTTATTCAATAAAGTTTAATTAAGGTAAGATGATGTTTCTAGCACTTTATTTCTCATTTGTTAATTTTAATTATAAACAATAGATGATCAGTCTATAATTCATAATTTAAGGTATGGAGAACAATGAACAAGTAATAATCTTAAATATTCATTAAACATAATTTATAAAATAACCAACACAATCATAGTAGATAAATCAAATTTCCACTGTGTTTAGTATTTTATTATCAAGTTCAAATCAATAAAATTAAATATGAACGTGCAAAACACATAGAAGAACAAACAAAGTTTGAAATAAACTTATTTTTATCGAAGATTTTCCCTTTGGTTTGAAATGATTGATCATTTTTTTCAATCTTTTGGTGAAAATTACTTGATGAAGAATGCAAAAATAATACAAACACTAGCTATGAATTTTTAAGTGACAACACTTGGATTATAATAAGCAAATAAACAAAATAAAGAAAGAACTTCCTAAAAGAAATGAAATCAAGAATAGCATGCCTCCATTTTTAAAACTACTATTTATATAAATAAGATAAAGAATGCTTTGCATGTGTAAACACATGCATATTGCACTTTCATTATATCTTTATTTGCTAGATTATAACTTACTTTTAACTATCTCTTACGCTAAATTGGAAAAAGTAGTCTATACTTTGTGAATAATTGAATAAGCTTTGTCATACTTTAAAAATCATGTCATTTTGATGTCTAAAACATAAGATATATTCAAAACTGTAAATCATGCTCAATTGTAATATTTACAGCCATTGTCTGAATGATGACTACTTTAGACAGCCTAGATACATAAATTTGAAATTATGCATAACATATCATTTGTAGTTGTATTCCCCATGGTTTTATTTCTTTAAGAATCAACTCAATTTATAGGGTCTTTTGAGAGTTATGGCCAAGAGACAGAAAAATGTTCACAGATCTAAGGTATACATAAATGAATAATGCTCAATTACGTTCCTTCACACTTTCACCGACTACACATTTTGAATTTGAAAAGTTGTCTAAACATGAATTATGCATAATTGAGTCAGATTTCATTTGCAAAAAATCATTTCATTTGAAGATGTCTATACAAAGTTATGGTCATGATAGTGATTCATACTCAAGTGAGTTATATGCAAGTAGATACTTTATATCTTTAATTGTAACTTGCACTCTTTTAACACCTATATACAAAAATATACCACATATATACTTAAATACAAGTATTATACTCATGCTATATTGTACAAATATACATATTTGTATGTATATAAATTCTAAATTATTAGAACATACAAATTAAAGTTATGTCAATGAAATTTCACAATTTATGCACAAATATGGACATTAAATTTAATAGTAGTATAATAATGTCTTATAAATAATATACTTTTAAACATTTATCAGTCTTCAGTGCCTCGAGTTCTCAAATACCAAATTAGGTCCTTTTAAAGTCAGGACAATTACTCCACCTTAACTTCTTAGGTCTTCAAGTCCTTGGGTACTTAGATTATTAGGTTCTCAAGAATTTGAAACATCTATTATTCACATTAAGTTTGTAATTACTAACCTCAGCATTTGGACAAATCTTTCTATTATGCTCAAACAAAATTTCAAATGCCACACCGTAAAGTAAACTTCATTCTTCCTTTTGCCATTTTATTTAGTTCTTTGTTGTGTTCTTCTTAGGCCTGCCAAGTTATGTGTGCTTTATAAGTGGCTAGATTTGAGATCTATCAATAGTAGACCAGGTTGTGTGTTCCATTTGATATGTTCATGTGCTTTCGAAATAATTCCAAAAACCAGGTCTAACTTTCCTTAATTGAGGCAAACAATTTTTTAGCAACCCAAGAACTGGTTTTTTTTAGATTACGCACCACTTGATCACACTTATAGTCTTCAGCATTCATGGTTCTTATTATGAATGTTACCTTGTTAATTATTAGTGATGTATGTATCCTATACTAGCAGTTTGGCAAGGTACATAATGCAGTAACTCTGGATTTTTCATTCTTAATCCTGTTTAAGACAACACATTCAAGAATAACATATTTTTTCAGGCAATCTCTGAATGTATGAATTAAGGTAAAGGTTTGACCAATATGAAGGTTTACTTGTTTACCCTCTGGTTGTCCTTTATATAGCCTATGCCTCACCTCTTTTCCCATTCTGTCAATAACATCTCCTGTATTATCCCATTTATCATTACTTGCTACAAATTCATCATCCACATTGTTGTAGTCAAATGGGTTATCATCTTTAGAATCTTTTAAGCTTGTCAGGTTAAGAGAAACATCATCAGCAGAGTTTGATTCTACCACTTCTCCCATGTCATCATCCGTTTAGTTAATGGTGTTAACACTTCTAGCATCATCATTACTACCAGCATTTTTAACATCAGTTTTATGAGTAAAAGGTCTATCTTGTTTAGAATGGTATGATGGAGCTTTATTAGGTTCAACTAAATTGTATGATGCACCATAATCATATCCAACATCATCATTATATAGAACCTTTAACCCAATGTCTTCCTTAGACTCAAATCTTCTTACTCTAGTGTTTTCTAACTGTTCAAACAATCTAACTATGGCCTAAAGTATGCCTTTAACTTTGTTTTGGGGCAAATAAACTGATATTGGTATTTGTTGACAGGGTGTACTATACTGTTGTGGCTATTGAAACTGCTGAGGCATTTCAAGATGTATGCATATGATGTAGTGTTTGTAGTTTTTGGTTGTTGTATGTTATGTACTTGGGTTAATTGTGATATAAGAATATCTTATATGAGCTTATAGGTTTAATTGGGTTAGGTTGAGGCTGTGGGACCAAAACTTTAGGAGAGGAAGCACATGCTAGAAACACTCAAACATTAAGTTAACATCTTGAATACCTTTGGACAAGTGTAACTATAAGAAATTCGTAAATTTTTTGTCTGTTTTAAGGTCAACCATTTCCCTTTACCAAGCTGTAATGCCTTTACATTTGAAGTTCTCATCATCAAACTTAGGCCTTTTAAATAAGTTTCTTAGCATGTCATTAATGTATGTAACTAAGTTAATGCGATCCATGTCATATTCTCTCAGTTTGTGGGCAATCCCATAAAAGTGCACAAATATCTTCACTTTACAACAATCAAAACAGAATAATTTACTACCTTACAATGATATTACACACACATTAATCTATCACTTTCATCATCATTATATCCAACAATGCATTTATATGTACAATTATACAATATACAAGTCATTTATTTTAAACTAAATGCTAACAAAGAAAAGACGTCAAACATATAGAAAAGCATTTCTGGACCAAAGCTAAAAAATAGAATCTTCTATCAACAACCATTATTTAATGTATACATATTTTAACCTAAATTCATATACCATACCAACACAAGTTCGTAATATGAAACCAAATCCTAATTTTTTATTTAAATAAAACCCATAAACAAAAATAGAATCAACAAACATTTATATTGAATAAATGAACACAAACATTTATAAAACCCTTTAACATTTAACAATCATATATTGAGCAACAACATTATCCTTGACTAAGTGTTCACATCATACCCACACTGTTAACATGCAAATATCACAAGTCATTACCTACAAGCCTAATCTAACTAATTCTTGTATAATACACTTATCGTTATTGCAAGCCAACATAGGTTAAACCGAGCACCAACGATGTCAAACAGATCGAAATGTGTCACTAATTTTAGATGATTCTTATTTCGCAACCTAGGGTTTCTTCATACGTGCAAAAGATAAGGCTTATAGCAATAAATGGTGGTGTTTAGGGATAAAGTACAATGGGTCAGACACTAAGAGACAGAGAGAATGAAGAGCTATAAGGCAGAAAACGAATATGAGGGAAATAAACTATTTTTCAATTTCCTCTCTCCTTTGCCTCCACAAAATGACTTGTTCTATTCAAGTTAGTTTTTTTCTGCCATGTCAGTGCTTACATTTGAAAAGTCCTGTTTGCCCTTAAAAAGTTTACTCACACCGTTAAGTTTCTGATGGTAGGGAGGATTATGTATATTTTTTTCTAATAGGGGAGTTGATGTAGTTTTTCCTATCACAAAAATCTAAAAGTCTTAGAGTCCATCATTAAAAATAGAACATTATTAAAATACATATTTTATTATAAATATAAATCTTTAAACTTCTCTTTAATTAGGATTAAACTACATACAATTTAATTCCTAGATTAAATTATGTTCCACTAAAATTACACAACACAAATTATATAAGAATATTATCCTAACATGCTCACATCTTTCCTACATTTATAAGCATTAACTTGGTTACTTTTAGACTCCAAAAATATTTTTTTTCACAAAACCTTAGATTGTTACCATATACGGCCAACAATAAAGTTAAACAAGATTGGTTTGACCTCATAGTGATTATAACCTATTCTTATTATTTATATTCTTTTGCATTTATAATACCAATTGAGATCTAAGAGACGTGATAGATCTTACTCTTTTCAATTAAAAAATGTGAAAATTAAATTCGAATTAAAAAATGAAACATTATCAAAACCCACCGAGGGCACTTTAAGAATTATAAAAATATACAACCGACCAAAAGCCCACACTTATTGGAGCAAATTTTTCTGAAGTACAAGTTTTTTCTTGTTTGATGCCTTCCTTAATTTATAATTTTAAAGATTTTTCTACTATTTTATAATTTACATTTAAATGATAATGCGACAATCCTTTATCATAACAATATTTTTCTTTGAAACGCTTGATGTGAAGACTCGAAGATTGAAAGAGTACACGTCTCTAAAAAAAATAATAGAATTTATAACAAAAGTTTGTCCATGTGCTTATATTAATTAATCTTGATTAACATTTATTGATAAGTGTCTAAAAGTGTGTTATTTATATATATTTTAGAAGACACTATTACATACTATTTAATTTAAAGTCCCTATTTGTGCAAAAATTATGAATTTCATTGGCACAACTTTAATTTGCATGTTTTTATGATTTAAATCTCAATTACATGTAAATATGTATAATTATATAAGTTGACATGTATATAATACTTATGTAAAATAGTAATGTAGTGTATTTTATACATAGGTGAAAGGTGGCCAAGTTGTAATTGAAAAAAAATGGTCAACATCATATTTCCTATTTGAAGCACTAATTAGTTAAATGGTCATATCTTTGTCTACCCACTTCCAAATATAATGATTTTTGTTTCAAATGGAAGCTGACTCAATTTTTCATAATTTATTTTCAGATGTCATTTTCGATTTTGAAATGATTTACCACCAGATGTTTGAGGCATTACAACAAAACGTGGCCTACCATTTGAAGCCTGGACCTGTGCATATCCTTCGGTATTTTGGACCTAACTCTCTCCACAATGCTCCAATTGGGTTGATTCTTAATTCAAATGAATCTGGAAAGAGACAGCTACAACTTTCATGTTATGGAAAAATTCCAATTCGTGCATCTGGGTGGTTGAAAATAATTATCATTTAAACAGTAGCTGTCAACGTTTCGATTTGAACATGCCTTAATATTTTAAGTGTAACTTTCACTACATAGGTCCAAATACCATGATTCATGAAGCATTGGAAAGATTACTCATGGGGCCATATCTTTGAAGAAGAAACATTTCTCTAATTCGGAGTGGAAGATAGTCAAACGTGCTTCGCAATGTGGACGATAATGCTATGATGAAACCTGCCACTTACTTGCATTCACATGTGCGAATTCTCCTTTACCTTGCCTATATAAACCTTGGTTTTGAAAGCTTAAAAGGGGGAAGGAGGAGCTTGTATTCTCAAAAACACTTTCATTTCTTCTTCTTCATATTTTCTTTACTCCATGTATTTCTAATTTCGTAATTAGGGCAAAGGGTGAACTTTTGTGGTTGTATAGTATTGTTCTTTGATCCTTTAGTTTGTTCTTCATTGTCAACTTTCCTTTTGAGTGAGTACTATATTTTGCAAGTATTTTGGTTTGTTAGAAACCTTGATTCATTGTTAACTAAGGGTACATTGAATGCTTGGATGTTTTCTACATATCAAGAGCAAGGCAACCTATGGTTTTTCACTTCAATTCAAAGGTAAGTCTTTTAGTTTCTTTGTGCTTAAATGTTATCCATCCTCCAATTAAGGTTATTTCTTATTTAAATCTTAATTGTGTATAAAAAAAAGGATCAAGAATAATTTCTATACATATCATTAAAATGGATCCCTAATGCCCTAATATTCAATAATAATTAATTTCAAGTTAATAATCAAAATTTCAATCTACTTTCACAATATTTGGACTTTGGACTTTGGACTTGTGGACTTAGTATAACCAATTCCCTGAGGACCGACACTCGGACTTCCGAATCTTTATTACTTGACAAACCTACGCTTGGGTATTACAACCTAAAAATTGTAGCATTTACCTTAATTTTTTTTATGACATTCCTTAATATGTTTGAATTGAGATATTTTCTTTGATATTTCAAAGAATTTTATGACATTAGCAAATATATAATTTTCATTTATCAATTAAATTTCTGAGTACAAATTTCAAAGTACAATAAATAAATTGCAAGATTCCATAAATGTAATAAAAATTTGAAGGGAAAAGTTCACATACCTTCTTTGAAGTTTGTAGAAATTTCAGTTTGAAAGAAAGTTTGTGAAAAAAGATACAAACTTCCCCTATAAACAATAAACTTATCAAATATCATAAATCTATTTTTTAAAAATTATAAAATAAAATTACTAAACCTTAACGAAAAAGAATAAAATTTTACTATTGCACCAAATACATTTTAAAAATATATTTTTTAATTTTTAATAAATAACTCTTTTATGAATGCTTATTTAATAATTTCTTTAATAATTAAAACTATTTTGTTATTATAAAATTTATAATTAAAAAAATTATATAATAACTTGAATTTAAGATTATTATCAAATAATAATAAAATTATTCTTAAATATTATTAAAGAAAATAAATTTAAATAGTTATAAAATGAAATTATTCTAAAATTATTATTAGCATGAATAATTTTAAACAGTTATTTCTTAAGTAATTGTTAAATAATTTAATGATAAGAATCATATTAAATTCAAGTTATTATATAAAATTTTAATTATTAAAAAATTATTTTTGAATTATAAATTTTTTTATAATTACAAAATAATTGTAGTTATTATAAAAATTATTATATATGTATTTTTAAAGAGGTTATATATTATGAATTAAAAAATATATTATTAAAATTTGTTTTAGTATAATAGTTAAGATATTAATTTTTTATTAAAATTATAAATTTAAATTTAATTAAAATAAATTTGAAATATTTTAATAAATTTATTATTTATAAAGGAGGTTAGTATTATTTTCTACCTAACCTTTTTTTTAAATCGGGAGGGCTGTGGACGTTTCTCAATATTTGAATTTGAAATTTGTACTCAATTAAGAAAATTTTCATGGGTCGGGCCGGGCTAGGCTCGATGCCCGTGGGGTCGACAACTTTACCCTCCAATAATTTCGCTCTTTTACATTCTTCCCAAAAACACCCTTCCAAACCCCTTCAACTTCGAAGGCATTCGGGTAATTTAATCAAACATCAGGGTCAATCTCCAATGATATGTTGTCTCGTCTATCGGGGTCAAATCAACTGTATTTTTTACCTCGTGGAGATCATTTTCCATGCTAACGTACACAAACTTTTCAGTATCCACTCTGTAAACTCTGACCAGTGGTGGTTATGCCTACTGCAGAAGTAAAGAAGGAAATGGGTTTTCCAGAAAACAAAGAAGAAGAGAAATGGATAAAGTATTACTCGTCGAATCATCAAACGCTGTTAGTGGGTGAAGGAGATTTCTCGTTTTCTTTTTGTTTGGCCATGGCTTTTGGCTATGCTTCTAATATCTGCGCTTCTTCTCTCGATTCATATGGTAATACACTTGTTCCTTTATTTTTTTTAGGGTTTTTCTTGCTTTCATATGGTGTTGCCAAAATTACTCCATTTTTACAAATCTTTATCCTCACTTTGACCCTTTTAGTTCTTCAGAGATAAAACGGTTGGCTGGTGATAAATTTTGAATGAAACGCTCGTTTGAATTTTCGGTGGTAGAATTTCTCGGAGGCGTTGAACTTTTATATTTTTCACATATTTTATTAATTTGTTTTCGAGGCCGCTAACGTAATCTGTATTTGGATGGATTAGACACTCTGACGAAGAAATACAAAAATGCAAAATCAAATTTGGATACTCTCAAGAAGCTGGGAGCATTCATTCTCCATGAAGTTGATGCAAATAAAATGAATCTTCATCCTCATTTGCAAATGCGGAAGTTTGATCGGATTATCTTCAATTTTCCCCATGCAGGCTTTTATGGGAAAGAAGGCAACCAGGATCTTATTAAGTGAGCTTTCTTGATATAGTTCTTTGTAGAAATTTCCTGTTCCTTCTGAATTATTTGTTTGAGACTATCATCTATTTGTAATAGTTTAACTATTCTTATTTCTTAGTGTTCTCATTGTCTCGCTATATAGTAATGTAGGGATTAACAATTTAAGCTTCTACAGAAGACCGCATTGGAGAGGATTCAAACTCATTGGAAAGGAATCATAGTTTCTGATAGGGACTTGCCAATAAAGAAATTATAGGTTCATTTACATTTTTTATGCAAGTTCAAAGCAAAACCTCCACTTTGATTTTAAGGGAATTGATTCATTGGAGGACTCTTGCAGATGATATGGTTTTAGGTTTTTCGTTTCTATGATTGATTGTCTTTTGAAGTGCTTGCAGAATTGAGTAAAAGGCTTAGGCGAAGCATCCCATGATGTGCTAATATATTGATCTTTTATAACATTCTTTCTTGTCTTGTGGTAATTCCAGGATGCATAGGAGTCTTGTGAAGAAATTCTTTAGAAATGCCAGCCGCATGCTAAGAGCCACCGGTGAAGTTCATGTCAGCCACAAAAAAACGGCTCCATTTTCCAACTGGAATATTGAGGAACTAGCTAATGAAAGCTATTTGTCGTTAATTGCATGTCCTGAATTTAAAATTGAGGACTACCCAGGTTACAATAACAAGAGAGGAAATGGTTTGAAATGTGATGATCCCTTCCCCTTGGGAGAGTGTTGTACCTTCATATTTGGATTCTTTCCTGCTGGCAAGAAGTCTGGAGGGATGAGTTCCAAAGGATTTAGTAGCAGAAGATCTCAAATTCTTCAAGAAATTCCATTCCCAATTCAGAATCAGGAAATTCTATTTGATTCAAGATATCCTCATACCATATCAACCACTGGTATATATGACTTTTTAGCCGGTTTGAGGTTATCTATAAGGTTGAATAATCAAACAGAAAGGCCAATGATATTTGATAGTTGCTTCAATAGCGTGCGGGAGAATTTTGGAGGACCTGGTAATGACTTGGGCTACTCTGTTCACGAATCTCCTGGGTTTGACAGTTTCAGACATCCTCAAGCAAGTTTCACCAGGAATAAGAACTATCTGGGTTTACCTTTGGCTAGAGATATCCAAATAGGAAATGCCAGGGTCTATGATGATTGCTTCAATAATGCTAATGAAACACTTAGAAGAGATGGTAATGATGTGGGCTATCATGTTCGTGAATCAGTTATTGCATCTGAAAGATATATGGCTGAAGCACCAGGATTCCAAAGAGAAAATGCTAGGATCTATGCTGGCTGCTTCAATAATGTCAATGAGACACCTAGAAGAGTTGGTAATGATGTGGGCTACTCTGTCGATGAGTCACTTATTCCATTCAGAAGACATGTGGCAGAAGCACCAGGAAGAACCTCAAATGGTTATAAGTATCTTAAGGAGGAACTTCACCGTCAGAGCACCTTGAGATTAGAACGACTGCAAAGGATGAGGTTGGGTTTTAGTCAACAGCAAGGGAAGAAGAATGGTGTAATAATTTTATGAAGCACGAATTCCTTTTTGGCTTAGTTAGGAGTGCAATTTAAGCGTAGTTAATGTAGTACATGTAGAAAGCATATTTTTCTTTCACTTTTGTTTCCTTTAAGAATTTGAACAATCTGTTGGTGAGTTGTGTTGTCAACCCTCTTATTTCAAAACTACTCGATCTGCTGGCAGTGTAGAAATTAAATTAGCTTTTCATTGAGAGGTGACATCAGTTTTCCTTTACATTTTGATTGGAAGTTAATGCTGAAAAATGGCATTACAGAATTGCCCAAGATTTTTCTGTATGGCTGTTGTAACCTTCGTCAAGTCCAGTTCCTGAAGAGATGCTAAGCTGTTTTATTCTGATGCTTTTTTCCTAGTTCCTGAATTCAGTTTTTGGGTGCATTTAGGATTTCAAGGAAAATGGTCATTGTCCTTTGTAAGGGCTTAGAAAAAATCCAGAACAGGGATAAAATAAAAACTAGGGTGTTATAATTATTCTTCTCTCATTTTGCCCTAACAGAAAAGTTGAATTCTTAGTGTGAGGCAGTCCTAAGTTGACCTGTTGCCTTTGTCCAAGTTTGGTATGGCATAAATATTTCCTTACACGCGTCATTCTTGTCTTGATCCAATAAAGAAGATTCATGTAATGTTGCCTTTTGTATTGGTATTCTTCTCTCATCTATAATTTCCACTTCAATGATGTCAATGAGACGATTAGAAGAGTCAGTAATGATGGGTCATTCTGTCTCTGAGTTGAGAAAATATATGGCAGAAGCACCAGGGAGAACCTCAAATGGCATAAGTATCTTATGGAAGAGCTTCACCGTCAGAGCACCCTGAGATTAGAACGATTGCAAAGGATGGGGTTGGATTCTAATTACCATCTTTAAGGAAATAAGAGTGGCACTATGCTTTTGTGGAAGCCTGAATTCCTTTTTGACTTTATTTGCGAGTGCTAGTTAAGTACAGGAATCGTAGTCAGGTAGTTTATTTGCGAGTGCTAGTTAAGTACAGGAATCGTAGTCAGGTAGAAAGCATGGTATGGTGTTACCATAATTCCTTTTTGACTTTATTTGCCTTTACTTTTGTTTCTTTAAGATTTTCAGTTATCCGTTGATGCATTGTATGGTGTTACCAAACCTCCTATTTACAAATTAGTTGTTCTGCAGCCAGTGTATAGAACTAAAATTATCTTAACAATGAAATGTGACATCGATTTTTCTTCTTTTCATCTTGGTTGGAGATCAATTCTCAATTACATCATAGCATTAGCAAATTTTTTTGGTGTTGAAGAAAATAAAATTATATTGAACTCTCTTAAACTCTTAACTAAGTACATAGATATACCTAACTTAATTTTTATAAATTTAGAAATCTTAAACTTAGGAACCCTTAAAAAAATAGAAAAAGATTGATAATAAGTTTAATTTTAATTTTAATACTTCCCCTCAAGCTGGAGTATAGATATTAGTGATGCCCAACTTGGAACAAAGATTCCTTTGTCTATAACTTTAGTGAAAATGCCTCCAATTTGATCTTCGGATTTGATATATGGAGTAACGACCTCTCCTGAAGCAATAATCTTTCTAATAAAATGACAATCTATCTCTATATGTTTAGTTCTCTCATGAAAAATTGAGTTGCTGGCTATATAAGTAGTCGTTCGATTGTGGCAATACATTATAGCCTCTTCACCTCAACCCCAAGCTCTTTCAAAAGATTTTTAATCCACATCAGTTCATAAGCTATATGAGCCATAGCCCGACATTTTGCTTCAACGCTGGACTTAACAACAACATTTTGTTTCTTACTCCTCCAAGTCACTAGGTTGCTATCAAGAAATGTACAATAACCACTTGTAAATCGTCTGTCAGATTTAGATCCTGCCCAATCTACATTAGAGAAGCATACAATATCTAACGTGCTACCTTTTTTGTAAATAATTCCCATTTCGATTGTCCGCTTGAGGTATCTGAGAATTTTACATGTTGCTTCCCAATGAATCTTTTTTGATTTTTCCATGTAATGATTTATAGCATAAATTGCAAAAGTGATATCAGGTCTTGTTACTGTCAAATAAACGAATTTTCCCACAAAGCTTTTATATCTCTTTTTGTCCTCAAACTTTGAATTATTTTCACCATCAAGCTTTACGTTTGGTTCCATAGGAGTATCAACTAGTTTAGATCCTAACATTCCTATTTCTAACAATAAATCCTGGACATATTTCTTTTGAGACAACATTAGACCTTCATTTCCTTTTGCTACTTCAATGCCTAAGAAATACCTTAGTTGACCCAAGTTTTTAGTTTGGAAATGGTTTTTCAGTTGATTCTTCACTACTTTAATCCCGTGCAAATCACTCCAAAAAATGATAATATCATCTACATACATCACAAGAATAACTATTCCTAACGAAGCATGTTGAATAAAGACTGAATGATCATATTGACATCTTTTGAAATTGAGAGATGTCAACACACTACTAAGTTTTTCAAACTATGTCCTTAGAGATTGCTTAAGACCATATATAACTTTTTTCGACTGACACACCGAGTTAGACTCCCCCCTAAATAACAAACCGAAGAGGTTGCTCAATATAAACCTTTTACTGCATATCTCCCTATAGAAAAGCATTTTTAACATCAATTTGAAAAAGATGTCAATCATGAAAAATAGCTAAAGATATAAGAATTCTAATAGAATTAAGCCAAACAACTGGAGAAAATATTTCAAAATAATCTACTTCATATGTCTGAGTAAAACCTTTAGTTACCAACAGAACTTTTAATCTTTTTATAGTAGCATCTGGGTGATACTTGATGGCAAATAGCCATCAAAAACTTAAAACTTTTTTACCATTTGAAAGTTTTTGTAGTTCCCAAGTGCCACGATTATAAAAAGCTATCATCTTCTCTTCCTAGTAGTAGAGTGCCTAGGGCCCCCTCAGGCCCTATAGAGTTTTTTAAAATTATTTATTATTATATTTATATTTAGACCCATTTTTAGGTTTATATATATTTTAGTCTCTATATTTTGAAAAGTTATCAATTTACCCCTTATTTTATTTATTACTTTTAACTATTTTAGCCCCTCTTAAAAATTTGGCCCCCCCTAGTTAATTAGTTTTGGCTTCGCCTCTACTTCTTCCATAGCTTTGTGCCAACTTGGATGTGCAAATGCTTCTTAAGATATTCTAGGCAAAGATATAGTAGACAAAGACAGGGCAAAAGATCAAAAAGCAGATAACAATGTATTGAAAGGAACAAATTGAGCAAGAGGATACCTAGTAGCAGTTGTTCTTTTACCTTTTTGAATTGCAATAGGGAGATCAAGATCTAAATTATTAGTTGATGGAAGAGGATCTTTATTGGAGGTCATCGCTTAGGTAGACGAGGGATCTGAAGAAGACTCACCTTGTTGATCAAACTGTGAACGATCTTTTTTTCGTATGTACACTTGGAGGGGTTTCTCTATAGGAATGACATCCTTGCAAAATGCTGAGGTTTACCACTTGCAATTGTGGCCGTACGTGGGCTTCTGTCAACCAAAATCAAGGTTGTATCCGAATGGAAAAGGTTGTTTGATAGCTTGGGCTCAAAGTTGGGAAGCGATCCCCATCTAGAAGATTGCAACAGAGTTTTATCTGAAGGTTATTATGATCTTCCTCAATCCTCACCACCTTAAGTCATGTCTTTTGTACTTTGGGTTATTTCTTGTGAGCCCCACAATTAGACGTTCGAAACTTATTCGCTTATGGATAGCTGAGGGCTTTGTCCAATATGGTAAACGCCCCACAACTGAAGAAATTGCAGAAGAATTCCTGAATGAGCTCATTGACAGAAGCTTGGTTCAGGTCTCAAGGAGAGGTACTTCAGGAAGAATAAAGAAATGCCGGGTTCATGATTTGATGCACGAGATCATTGTCAGAACAACTAAAGAATTGGGTTTCTGTACTGTGCTGAACGAAGGGTACTCAAATCATTGCAGTAAAACTCGGCGTATTTCCACCCACAGAAATGCCGATTGTGTTTTTGAGAGCAAGGACTCAAAGATTCGGTCCGTACTTCTTTTCAATGTAGGTAATCTGCCTGATACTTTCATCGATACAACTGCTGCTAATTTCAAGCTCAAGAAATTACTTGATTTGGAAGATTTTCCTATAGATTATCTGCCAGAAGGAGTGGGAAACCTATTTCATTTGCATTATTTAAGTATGAGAAATACCAAAGTAAATAAAATTCCCAGATGTATTGGTAAACTTCTCAATTTAGAGTTCTTGAATTTGAAATATTCTCGTTAGTGAACTCCCAATTGAGATGAAAAATCTGAAAAAATTGCGTTATCTATTCGCATTTCGTTCTGATTATGGAAGGGCTGCCAAAATACACCAAGGTCCTTAACAGATATGCAGCAGCTACGTTATGTGGAAGCAAACTCTAATGTGCTTAAAGGCCTTGGGAAGCTAAGGCAATTAAGAAAGTTGGACATTCAGCTGACAGATGGAAATGGCAAGGATCTGTGTTCTCTGATTGCAAATATGAAAAACCTTGAATCTCTAATAGTACATTCAACAAGCAGAGAAGAAATTCTTGACATACAATCCTTGACATTTCCTCCTGAATAACTTCAGCGTCTCTATTTGCAGAGAAACATGGAGAAGCTGCCAGATTGGATTTTTAAGTTAAATTTTTTAGCTAAAGTAGGTTTGAACTTGTCCGGATTAACAGAGGATCCCTTGAGAGTCCTGGAAACCCTGCCAATTTTATTGGAGCTTAGCCTCATAAATTTATACGACTACGAGCAGTTACATTTCAAAGAAGGTTGTTTTCCGAAAATTCAAAAGTTGTTACTATGGGACTTTAAAGCAGTGAAATCCGTTATGATCGGGAAAGGCGCGATGCTAGTCTAGTACAAGAGAACTGAAGATGGCCCATGCCCAATGTTGAGAGAGATTCCTACTGGAATTGAGCATCTTAGAAACCTCAAGTTTCTTTCTTTCAAAGACATGTTGAGACAAGTTTATTGTATGACGAAAGATGAGAACTGGGAGAAGGTTACTAAGCATGTACCAGAAATCCTTGTCACTTTTAAGAGGGCAGGAAAGCATGTTTATTGCACTAGTAAAAATCTCTCGCCTCCATTCCCAGAAGATTTCGAGCAGTTTATTGAAGAATTGGATCGGAGTAAGGAGCCATCACATCTGTGAAACTAATTAATAAAAGAGAGTTCTTTTATTGAAATAATTTATATTTCTGCGTGCTCTCCAACAATTAGCCTATATGGACGTACGCAGTGCTTACTTCTCAGGCCAAATGTTCAGATGTATTACTTCTTTTTGGTATATAATCATTTAGCATTGGATTGATTGCCTTCTCCTCAACTCAGGCCTGGTTTGAATTACTATTTACATATATATGTATACTTGAGTCTGGGGTTTAGAAGTTTGCTACAGTTTAATTCTGCTCTTCAATTGTATATATATCTACTATTACTAATATATATGCATGCGCATGTGAGATTAATTACTATTATTGCAAAGAATTATCATCAAATCCAGTTCTTGACGATATCACACGTACTACGTATATAATAAAGAGTTTCTTAAAGTGCAAATAACATATGCATCCAATGCATATATAGTTATGTGAATTTCTTTTCAACGAAGACCCATCGATCCATGAATTGACTTGACTGACTTGTAAAAGCAGCATAGTTATTTAATTAATAAATGAGTACTTCACAGTAAGTATGTGCTACAAGTTTATCTCCTTAATTTAATTAATTTTGGTAATCACAACATTAAATTAATTTCATACAACTTGGGATTTTATGTTATAATTACCAAACGATAAATGAAGTCGGGAAGAGCCATAACAAGCTAGAGCTGGAATTATTAATTCCGTGCACCCTAAGGCTAAGGCAAAGGCAAAAGGCATAATGACTCGTGAATATACTTTACTTGAAAACACAAACTAGAAAAAGCAGAAATTCCTTTTCCCTCGCAAGTTCCAAGTCCAAGCAATTGATACCCACCTTCACACACACACACACACACACACACATATTTATATATATATATATATATAATCAATCTCATATATACATGAATATATAAATTAATAAATACATTTGAGACCACTCCTCTTCTTGCTTGTTGCAAGGCCACGTCTGATCGATCAAGCAAAAGCAACTGGTTAGTTTAATTCATTTCCTCCTTCCTTTGTACCTACCTACATTTATTACCTTTTTAATGATATTTATGATTAGTTTCCCATCTGCCAATTTTTCATTGGTAACAGACAAATTCTCACTTATTGCGCATTGTAATAAAAAATTTCTTTTCTAATAGTTGTTTTATTTATCAATTTAAAATTCTTATAAATTTGTTAGAAAATAAAAATTTATTTGCTTATTCTACAATTTAAAAAATGAAAAAACATGTTATAGAAAGTAAAAACTTAAAAATTAATATGTATAATGAGAGATTTTAATATAAATTAAAATACGTAAATTTAATTAAATTTTTTACCTAATTTTAATTAACGTTATAATTATAAAGAAAAAAGTGAGATTTTAAGAGAAATTTGATTGCTAGTATCACTTTTAATTAATTTATTTTTAAGATATATAATATTGTATTGCAATTTAAATATAGTTATTGCAAATTTACGCTGCTAAATTGCCTGAAATTTCTTCTTTTAAGACTGAATTAAATATTTACATTCTACCAGAATTGATGGTGCTTATTTTTTTTCATTTTACGACTTGTAATAATATATACAAATAAAATGAATATTATTATTTCTATTTTTAAAAAGAATAAATTATTTAATAGTTTATTTTTTATTTATTAATTACCTGTAAAATAGGGTCTATTTAATTTTCTTAATTTTTAAATAACGATAACAATATTTTAAACGGATTTGTGAATTTATTAATTTGTGTATTTTTTAAGTTTAGGAAATAATTGTTACGTTTTAAAAGTATACAGATT
>CM051395.1:12411034-12619335 GCA_028052125.1 Melia azedarach
AGCTCGAAAATCGATATAGATCGCCTCTTCCTGTGTTGCTCAAGGTAGGTATTTGGTTTTGTTTTCAAGAACTGTTTTGCGATTTTGAAAAATATACACTACCAAATAGATTCTGATTGTCAAAGCTTTGTTTTTGTTTTGTGTTACCTTGGCGATGCAGTTTGAGGATGTGGAGTACAGGGTGAAAAGTAGCCGGGCTTCATCTGTCAATCCTGTGAAAGCAGTGGTGTCAAAGGTGGCCTCACAGCTGAGCTCGGAGAAGGACTACAAGCAAATTCTGAAAGGCATAACAGGAAGCATTGGCCCTGGAGAAATCCTGGCATTGATGGGTCCTTCTGGTAGTGGAAAAACAACCCTGTTGAAGATAGTAGGAGGAAGATTGACGGATAATGTTAAAGGGAACATAACTTACAATGACATTCCTTATAATCCAGTTCTTAAGAGAAGGTTTAGTCAACTTAGACGATCTCTCGACATTATAACTTAATATGCAGTTATGAAGTATCTGATTGTGTTAATATCATTATTTGCACTGAACTTCGTACAGGATTGGATTTGTGACACAAGATGATGTGCTACTGCCTCAACTTACCGTAGAAGAGACTTTAGTGTTTGCAGCATTTTTGAGACTTCCAGGCAACATGAACAGACAACAAAAATATGCAAGAGTGGAGATGATTGTAAAGGAACTAGGCCTTGAAAGGTATGCCCTAAACAAAATATGATAATGACCCTCGTGATTTTGATCATCTTATTTGGTTGTAGCTGAAAATTTCTCTGAATAATATTGCGAATAAGTACAGATGTCGTCACACAAGAATTGGAGGAGGATTTGTTAAAGGAATATCTGGAGGAGAAAGAAAAAGAACAAGTATTGGATATGAAATTCTAGTTGATCCTTCATTATTGTTGCTTGATGAGCCAACCTCAGGCCTTGATTCCACCTCTGCCAACAAATTACTTCAAATTCTTCAAAAAGTTGCCAAGGTATGCTAAACTATATGCCTATTTGCTGCTACAACAACAATATATCGATGTTACTTAAAGATGGTGCTTGATGAATCTATAGGCAGGAAGGACAGTAATCACAACAATCCATCAGCCATCTAGCAGAATGTTTCACATGTTTGACAAACTTTTGCTAATATCAGAAGGCTATCCAGTGTACTATGGCAAGGCTAGAGAGTCAATGGAGTATTTTTCTTCCTTGAGATTCATCCCGGAAATTGCCATGAATCCTGCAGAGTTCTTGCTTGATTTAGCAACCGGACAGGTGACTGATATAAGTGTTCCTGAAGCTTTATTGGCATCTCGATGTGCTTCTGATTCTGAAAGAGCTGTAATCAAAGTAAGAACTAATTTACACTCTTATCTATTTCCTACTTCCCCTCTTTCACCTCTTTTACACATCATTTCATTTGATATTAGTATCTTCAACTCAAATACAAAACCCAATTGGAACCAAAAGAAAAGGAAGAGAATCATCGAAACTCAAAGACACCGGAGCATCTTCAGTTGGCAATACAAGTCAAGAAAGAGTGGACACTCTCTTGGTGGGATCAGTTCCTGATAATTTCCAAAAGAACATTCAGAGAGAGGTATAGAGATTATTTTGACAAGCTAAGACTTGTTCAAGCACTTGGAATTGCTGTCTTGTTAGGCCTTCTTTGGTGGAAATCCCAGACAAAAACAGAGGCTCAACTCAGGGATCAAGTAATTATTCTCCATAACCTCACATTTTACAAAACATCTTTAAACCAAATTACAGAATCAAAATCATAAAACACATCATTACAGGTTGGTCTAATATTCTACATCTGCATTTTCTGGACATCTTCATCAATATTTGGAGCAGTATACGTCTTTCCATTCGAAAAAATCTACTTGGTGAAAGAAAGGAAAGCAGATATGTACAAACTAAGCGTATACTATGCATGTAGCACACTCTGCGACATGGTTGCACATGTTTTCTATCCTACAGTTTTCATGGCCATTCTATACTTTATGGCTGGCTTCAAAAGAACAGCTCCTTGCTTCTTCCTGACATTATTTGCCATACTCTTGGTGGCTGTCACTAGCCAAGTAAGTGTAGCAAACCCGAATTCATCCTAATACGGTCTGATTACTGAATGATTCTCTCTCTGTAATTAGGGAGCGGGAGAACTCTTTGGAGCAGCAGTTTTAAGTATCAAGAGAGCTGGAATGATTGCTTCTTTGGTACTCATGCTTTTTCTTCTCACAGGAGGTTACTATGTTCAGGTAGTCTCGTTTGCTTGTGCTTTACGGCACATTGAACATATTTTTCAGACTAACTGAATAATGTTCTGCATTGCAGCACATACCAGAATTTATGCAGTGGTTGAAATACTTATCATTCATGTACTACGGATTTCGACTTCTTTTGAAAGTTCAATACGATGGAGATGAATTATACGAGTGCCAGAGTAGAGGAGGATGCCGGCCTCTACAGAGCTCACCTTCGTTTGACATGGTTAACTTAAACGGTGGCTTACAAGAAGTCTGGATCTTATTGGCCATGGCGCTTGGTTACAGGATTTGTGCATACTTTTGCCTTCGCAAGAGGATTAATTTGTGCCATCTTTGAACAGATAATGATACGCTCATAATATTTGGAGCTGCTTTTGTTTTTTTATTGTCTTTTTCATTCTCTGCAACATTTATGCATTGAAACTCGTTGATTTTTTTCCTTTTTAATGAGATCATGAAGTAGGATGAATAGAAGTTGAATGGTTCTAAAAATAATAACAATATTTTACTAATTTATTCTAATTTTGGTAATAAATTAAACCATGAGTAAATTTTGTAATATAAAAATTCATTAAAATCTAAATGGTTGTGATTGTGAACCTAATAGCTTCGCCTATTTTTCTTTACTGCTAAAATTTTCGGGTAGGGATCTCTTGTATCTGCTAGATTGGATCTAGGCTTCTTCTGATATCTGAGCTCAAATTCATTTCTAGTTTTAACAGCAATAATGTTAAATTGATTAATCAATTACTAATATATAGTATAAAGTGCGAGATAATAATAGTTTCATCCCCAAACTTTGGTGAAATAATAAATTAGAATATGATTTTCTCAGATTTAATAATTTAGTCCTTACTTTATTTTTCTTACCATCTTATAGCGGCACACTAAAGATTAAAATTTCAAAATTGAGCAAAGAATATTTTAATTTACATCAAAATTTTGAGATGAAAGTATTATATTTGAGCATACATTTGTTAATTCAATATTGTGGGTAGCATTTGCTAGCAGAATAACTTGAGAAAATACTAATTTTTTCCTTAATTTTTGGTTATTTTACCACTTATTTTCTTATTGTTTCAAAATTATATCTTACCTCCTTACTATTAGATATCTCTTTAATGTTTGCACAAAAGACAAATACCCCTTGAAATTACTTGCTTCTATGCAAAATGACTATTGTGTTCTTGAATATTTAAAAAAGTATACATATAGACCATATTATCCCTATTATTAATACATAATAACCAATATAATTTTTTAATTTTAAACTAGCATAATAAATTATATCTTTAATTTATTTCTTTTAACAATTATACCCTTAATTTTTTTATAATTTTATCCTAAATTATTGACAATTTAGAAAATTTTATTCTTATATTAATTCATTGTACATAAACTATTAAAATAGATTTTAAATAATATTAATTTAAAAAAAATTGTGTTTTAAAATTGAACAAACAATAACTTGGGAAAATACTAAATTTTTCCTTGATTTTCAGCATTTTACTACTTATTTTCCTATTATTTTAAAATTATATTTTACCCCCTTACCATTATAATGATAACAATTGTTTTTCATTTTTTGAGGACAATATTATTTTTTTAACTTGTAAATAAATACAACCCTACCACTTTAGTTGACAGGGTACACATTTCTTACTCTCTCTCTCTATTTTTTTCTCTTTTTTTCTATCTTAATAATTAAATGTATAAAAAATTAAAAAAAATGATGTGGTGCAATATTGGAAGCTATGTTTAGACATACAATTGTTTTATTTTGGTAATAAAGTTGCACTAATTATAAATAAAATAGTCTTAATATTTTTAAAAAATAATGAAAGAAAATCTTTTTCTTCTTCTTTTTTTAAATTTTTCCTCTTTCATCAAATCTTTTTCCTTTCTCTCCTATTTTTATAGTAATCAATTTCTCTTTTTTAAAAAAAAAGGAAAATAAATTTTCAAAAAATAAAATCTAAAAAAAAAATTGGAATCTTTTTCTTTTGTCTTTCATATTTATGGTAATCAATTTCTTTTGAAGAAAAATTTAAAAGAATTAAAGCTTAAAAAATTTAGAATCTTTTTTCATTACTCTTCCTTTTTTCAATAATCAATTTTTTGTAAGTAAAAATTTTTTTTAAAAAAAATAAACTGAATACATGAAGACTTAAATCCTTAACCTCATTAAATATTCTATTAAATAATGTTCAACAAAAAAATCTAAAGAATAATGAGAGTCAAATTACCTAATTAACAATAAATTTAAATTAAAAATAATTTTTTTTAAAAAAAACTCATTACGAACGTATGGTATTTAATACTTTTTATATTAATATAAAAATTAAAATATATGAAAAATTATACTAACAATGAATCTTTTTGAAAAAATTATAATCATAATATAGAATTTATTTTTTAAAAAATAAAGTGAAATGAAAATAACTAAACAAAGTAAAATTGTTCAATCTCTTCTCTTTGCTATTTCTTCTTTTTCCTTTCCTACTTATACTTTCTTTCTTTTTAAATTTTTTTAATTATCATCTTGAAAATATAAAAAAAAAAAACAAGAAGATAAAATGATATCTGTCATCTCATATTATAATTGATTAAAAAAATAAGTTATAAAATGCACATGACATTCAGAGAAAATTTCTTTGTTGTTCAATTGTCTCTCTAATAAAAACATTTTTTCTATTTTCTCTTTATTTTCATTATTTTACTAATCACTTTTTCACCTACAAAATAATAAAATATTGCAAAGCTTTTTTTAAAAAAAATATACTTGCTTTAAATATATTAATGTTAAAATTTTAAAAATCTAGTCAATCTATTTCGTATAATTAAATTTAATTTAATTCAAACTTTCTATGCAAACGCAATTTGTTATTTGCAGTTATAAATTTTAGTACAATTTTTCTAATTAATATTATGAGGTAATTTGTAATAAATTTTCATATTAATTTCCTCTAATATTTTTAAAATTAGTTATATATTTATCAAAAGTTAAATAAATTATAACAAGTAAAGAACTAAACAATAAAAATACTCTAAATTCTAAGATATAACATATATTTTAAAGACATAATGAATAACATTTGTACAAACAAATTTCGCAAATTTCGTGTGGAAGAGTCTCTCAAAACTACTATATATATATATATATATATATATATATATATTATATATATATATTATAATAAAAGAAATACAATTTCCGCCAAGATCAAGACATAATATTTTGTATGTCTAATGTCATGTTAATTGAAAAACAAACTTTATAAGTTTTATGATATTACATATTTACACAATCATATTTTCAAGCCATCGGGATGAAATTGTTTTTTGTCATTGACTGTTAGTTTGTTCGTTAGTATTAGAACACTCATGTTCACAAATATCAGTGTTTAAATATTAAAATCTTTGTACTTAAATGTAATAAATCTAAAATGTGTGAGCAGAGCATCAAATACCCGGAAAGTCCAATGAACAAATGATTTTACCGTGGGGTTGTCTGACTCATAATGGTTGGGAATGGAATCCAATGCTGAAGTAGTACTCTACTCTCCATTATTGTAGGTGTAGTGGAATCCCACACAGGAATAGACCCAAGACTCGAGGGTCTCTTTCGCTTCTTTTCTGAATGAATCAGATTCTTTTTTCATCTGCTTCATAATGAAAGATTGAACAATACCAAATCAAGGAAAGAGTAAATTTGAAATGTCCTTCTGTTTCTGTACCATCAATAATGCATTGTGGGACTCTACTCTTCACGTGGTTTAGAGTAAAAACGGTAAAAGTAAAAGCATTTCTGTGGCCTGCTTTCTCTCCATAAAAACTCGCCTCAAATCCAACAAAAGAAGTCAAAAACCAGTCTCTGCTTGTGATGTGATCCCATTTTCTCTTCGTTCTCTTTCTGTGATTTCATTTGGAGATTCATTCGGAGATGCAGAAGAAGATGATGATGCTGGAGATGCTGCTGAGTGAGCATGAAGAAGATGGAGCTACCAATTTTACCAAGGTTCGAAAGTGTGTTTCTTTTTTGGCATAGGAGGATTTGACAAAACAATTTTAATCCGTCTTAAGCAATTTTATATTACATCACTCTTTTGTCCGATAAATTAAAATATTTACAATTAAATAATTTTTTATCTTTTAAACAAAGAGACGATGTAATATATTAGATAAATGGATTAATTTATATATTAATATTTTAACTTTTAAATAATAATTTAATATAATATTATTTTTTAAAAAGTATTAATTTATTATATAATTTTATTAAATAATTTTTTACTTTTAAAAAATTTATAATAACTTAAAAAAATTAATTTAATAAATTTTTTGTTCCTAATTTTAGAGTGAAGAGAACTGGGAGAAGAGAATTAGAAGGGTAACTTATTAATTTAATTTAATTTTATAAATTAATCGATAATTAATAAAATTGAATTGTATTCTTTGAGTCTTGTTCCTTTCAACAAAATTTAATTAATTCATTAGAATATTTTATTTTTACATATTTATGAATATGTATGAATTGTTGTTAAATATAATTAATTTTAGTTTTATTCGGGTTGTGCTTGTTGCATTTTTTCTTTTTTGGCTTTGGCAAGAAGATTAATAATGAATGGATATAAAATTGTTGGCTGTAAGATAAGAAAAAGGCCGAAAAAAGAGATTAAAATGAAAGTGTTTTAAAATGGTTATATTTTAAGTGCTTCCTGTGAAATTGTTAATGGAAAAATCACTTTAAAGAGTTTCTTTAACCGAAATGTATCTAAAATGATGACCACGTGACCTATCTACGATATATCAAATGCATACGGAAATCTAAATTGGACTGGAATCATCATATATCTTTATTTCTATTCTTCATTTCAAAGATAAAAAAAAATAATAATATTTTACATTAATTTCATAATTATTAAAAAAATTTCAATTCAATTAGCGAAGAGCCCGTCAAATTTGGGCCGACAGATTTAACTGGATCCAGCACTAAGTTAATGGGCCTCAGCCAGATAGATCGGAGTGTGAGCTTGGGCAATAAAATTATTGGGCCTGTTGGGCCCATCTGTTTCACGTCAGGCGTTTGAACTATGAGCAATGTATATCTAACACGTAGCAATGTTTGAGATCCGACGGTTGAAATCAGTTACGGTGGGTCCATTTAGAAAAGCTGTCAGAACTCTGGAAGTTTCCAACTGTTGGTTACACGTTAAAAAAAAAGAAGAAATAAGCGTATGTGAAACGAGGCAATCGGTCAGACATGTACTACAATTTTACAAAAAAATAATTAAATACCAATTAGTTCTTAGGATTTTCCATTTGAATTTAGTTAAAATAATCCATTTAAATTTCAATATAAATTCACAAGTAATACTGTAATATTGTTCTAATTTATCTAATGAGATATTCCCTCAATTTAAATAAAAAAATACTTTTTTTTTAAAAAAAAAACTTAGTTTAATTATTATTAGCATAAGACAAATGCCCCTTTGATAATAGTTGGACTAAAATGTGTGTTATTTATTCCTCAAATTTTAGAGATACCAGTCAACAATTTTTATCTAATAATCAATGTTAAACTACTTATTTACATTCTTATTTATACTTTTTATTCTTTGTAATATTAATATTCTTTTAATGGTGTAAATTGGCCAATAAATTTCATTAGAACTCTTAAGAGTTCTTGGAGATAATTTAATTTATTTTAATATTTTTTTTTTCAAAAAACAAATATCTTTACAGTGAAAAGATCCAATTTTCAGCTTACAAATGACAATTTTTACAACTCAGATGAGTAGATAAGAAATAGTCACAGCCTTCGGTGATATCATAAAACCGCAAAATCATAATTGTGTATGTGTTTAAGTCATAATCATTATAAAATCAATAATATTTATTTAAATTATATTTTAATTGCAGGGCAGCGATTGAAAAAGTCAGTGAAAACTGCCGATAGAAAGGTGATGAACGAATTGTTGGCATTTTCCACATCCCGTTCTCCACAAACAGAAACCCATTCATCATCATTCATTCATCCATTTTAGATCAAACCTGAATTTAGTCAAAATATGTTACTTACAAACAACACATAATAACTATCCACTTTGTTATCTCAGCGACTCATTATTTGTGTCAGTTCACGCTGTGTTGTCTTTTTGGTCTGTCTCTTTCTCCACCACTCAGCAAGAGAACAACAAAATCATTATTAATTCTTTATCTAATCGGCAGCACATTGTGTCAGCTTAGGATTGATTATTCCAGAGTGTTGTTTTTTCCGTGTGAAAGTAGAGTCTTTTCTGTAAAGATCGTAACTTTCTCTTGTTTGAGATGGAGTTAGTCCCATATTCAGCAGACCCAGACGAGAAATCGCTCCACGACTCTTCCTTGGCAAGACATGTTAGATCAGCCTCAAATAGAAAACCGTCACCAATCCCAGCATCCCATGCGCCACCACCGGCATCAGAGGCGCAGCCGTCGTCATCATCTCCGACGAACACCGCTTAATCAAGGTCACAAGAGTACATTATCTGGTGATCCTCAGGTAAGACTGGCTCTGTACATAGCCATGGCTCATGCTGGTCTGGCTTTCACTCTTTTCATTCTTTACTTCATATTCAAGCTATTGCAAGATTATATTAGGCCAATTCAATGGGCAATTCTGTGTTCAATTCCATTAAGAGGTATACAACAACCCTTGTTGCATTTGGAGCGAGCCCTTGGAACTTGGCCTCACTGAGACTGCATTTGCTGTTCCTGTTGCTATATTTAAGGTTTTTGTAGGCACTCTTAATGATATTAAGGATGTTTTTCTTCAAGGTTTTTCTTAAAAGACCAAAGCTAATCGTTCTAGGCGTAATCGAAGTGGTTTTTTTCCAAGTTAATTAGGTGGCTGGTGTCATTTGGTGTTTTTGTGCTTGCGTATGAGCACATTGGTGCCATTGGGTCATTGTTGATGCTTGGTTTGGGATTGTGTTTGGTACTAGAAATGTTGATTCAACAATGTCTGCTGTTTCATCTTTTAGGCTTAGTAGTTTTAGGAGGCGTACTCCATTCAGCTCGTTTTTCACACGACGAATATTGAAAAGGTTGGAAACCATTGTGGCAATTGGGTTGATTGTTGGTATGATTGTGGTTTCTTTGGCTGGAATGATATTTTTTTCTTATAAAATTGGTGTTGAAGGAAAAGATGTTGTGATTTCGATCAAATGTCATGTTGAAGAGAGTAATTATGCGGAGAGATTGGGTATTAAAAAGTGGATGGAGGAGAATGACGTGCCTGGAATGGTTTGATAGGTACCACTACCACGTTTTATGAAACGATGTCCGAACAGATAGATAGTTTGGCAATGCAGTATAATATGACGGAATTTGTAACTGGAATTAAGCATTTTGTTATAGCACCACGCCCTGGTTCTTCGGAGAAAATCCACAGCTTTGATGAGCCCCTCTCCATACACTGAGAAACTTATGAGTTTAAGAAAGAGGGTAACCAATCGAGAATGGGGACAATTTATACAGAAGTTGATGCCATTTTTAGAGAGTTGGTGATTACCAGAGAGGATTTAGTTCAGAAGGCAAAGGAGTATGCTATTCAAGGAATTGATGTGTCACAACGGATATTTGCTAGTAGTGCATCTCTTTTAGGTGGCACACAAAGCTCATGTTGTCCTTTGGATATTCGATAATATCTGGAGCAGCAGAGGTTTTCAATTTTGTGTCTCAGTTGATGATTTTCTTATGGGTTTTATACTATCTTATCACATCAGATACTGGCGGGGTAACAGAACAAGTGATGTCTATGCTTCCATTTTCTAAGTCAGCAAGGATAAGATGTGTGGAAGTTATTGATAACGCTGTTTCTGGTGTTCTTCTGGCTACAGTTGAGATTGCATTTTTTCAGGGATGTCTCACATGGCTATTATTTAGATTTTATAATATACACTTCTTGTATATGTCAACCATCCTCGCATTCATCAGCGCAATGTTGCCAATCTTTCCATTTTGGTTTTCAACCATCCCGGCTGCTGTGCAGCTGTTGCTGGAAAGTAGATACATACTAGCCATCACACTGTCTGTTATTCATCTTGTGCTTATGGATTATGGTACAACTGAAATTCAGGAGGACATACCTGGGTTATAGTGCATACCTGACAGGGGCTCAGCATTATTGGTGGAATGGACATTATTCCCATCTGCATTGGAGGTAATTCATACTTAATTATTTTCATTTATTTATTCATCATGATTTCTCCTTGATTTTCTGTTTCGACAGTACCCATATGCAACTTTTTTAGTAAATCAGTATTATGGAAATACCTTAAAGTGACTATCGTTGTGGATTTCTGCACAAAAGATTAGCTAGTTAAAGTGTTGAAAGAGTGTCAAATTATAAATTTGGTTGGGAAGTCCATCTTCTTTGTCCAGGAGTTTCCATCCGAAGAACTTAGGTTTCCACCGGTTTGAAAAGCAGATTGTACATAATAACAAATGACAGCCAAATTCAGATACCAGAACCACATTTAGTATCATTGCATCAAATATAATGGACTCTAACTTGCTTAAGAAGCAATCATAATATTTTCAAAAACTTCCTGTCTTTAATTTGTCTACACTTCCTTTCTGCATTCTGTAAATACATTTTGATGTAGCTTTTGATGAATTTTCGGATATGAAAAGTTGATACCGCTGGTTTTTTGTGCTGTCTCATTGTATCTATATGTTATACGGCAGGAGCAATTATGGGTCCGCTGATAACCACAGTTGTCCTTGCACTGAAGGATTTGTATGTTGAATTTGTTCTAGAAGAACCAAAGAAAAAAGACTAGGAGAATGCAGTTTGAGCCTTTCCATTTCATGCTATCTATTCTTTGTTTGGCAGCCATGTGGGGAGACCTCATGTAAATTAGTGTGAGCTGGATGGACAGAATTACAGATATAGTTGCTGAAGAAGCACATGATGCAGACTGTTGATAATGCTTCTTGCAATTCACATGGTGTGCTTAATTAATTTTATTGGTTGTAATACTTATTTAAATCCATCCCTAGGTATTCTCTCTCTCTCTCTCTCTCTCTCTCTGTAGAAATAGATGAGTAAAATGTATTTCCTGAAGCTCAGAAGTGTGTTCAAAACTGTATATCATCTTTACAAGAATTTGTGGAGTCCCCATGTTTGGAACATAAAGATGAGTGATTCTTTCATGTGTTCAATCTGTTATGCTGCTTCATTTGTTTAAAATTTTCATCTGAAGAACATCCAACAAATGAGAAAACTGCATGTTGGATGGCATCAAGTTAGCTAAGGTCAGACCAGCAAATAGGGGTATTTAAAATTCAATACAATCCCTTCAATCTGCTCAAATCTTAAACCCGTTTCTATTGGATTTAATAGATCAGATCAATAGATCAGGTTGAATTAAAAAAATTTACAATCCACTTATACTAGATTAAATTGTGAATTTACACCCTCAATCTACTAAAATTATCAAAATTTGATTCCATCCAGTAAAAATGATTTAATAAATATTTTAAATAAAATACTATTTATAATATATAAAATAATATAAATATATATAAACTTTTAATTCAATAATTTTTAATAAATATATAGGACTAACATAACAATATCAATTATTAGTATTAAAAGATAAAATAAACATAAAACAAAAGAAAGAAAGAAAAAAAATTGTATAATAATTTGGTAGGTTCAATAGATTAATTATAAAATAAAATATAAAAAAAAAGAGAAAATATTTTGCCCTAATCTAATCCTTTGTCTCTTTCATGCTACTGTCGCTCTCCTGAAATTCTCAGTGAAAAATCTAATTTTTTCAGCAAATTTTATCTACAGCTTCCTTCATTTCATACAATTGATTTTCTTCGCTCTTAATTCGCATTAAAAAACCTAAATGATTTATTCAATTTCAACTTCCTTTAATTTTCATTCAATTACTTTTAATTATCATTCAAAGCTAATTTCTTTATCTTTTGTAATAAATTACTAAGTGTTAGTGTCATATTCTTATTACAATTATGTCTAATGAGATTCATCATCATCATCATCATCATTATTATTATTAATCCTTACATTATTCAATTTACACAATTATATTTCTTTTCATATTACTAACTAACTGAATTTTTTTTTCCTCGTTAAATGGATGACTTCTAGGCATATAAAGGAAAATATTTGATTTTTTTAACTTCAAAATTTTTTAAGTGAGCTTGAAGGCACGCTCACTTTTGATGATAACAATATAACATTAAACAATAAAAAAAAAAATTCTTGATTTTGTAAGCTTCTTTTGACATTACTAAATTTTTAATTGTTTTATTTTTCTTCTTAATAAAGTTTATCTAAACTGATTCAAGAAGATTAACTTAAAAAAAATTTATATATTATTTTTCATTATTATTTGAATGGATATATTTTAATATTTATTTGAAATTATATTTTAAAATATATTATATACTACTTTCTTGATCTTCTTTTTTAATAAAATACAATTAATTTTAAAATGAACTTGGAGATTAACTTAAAAAAATGATCTATATATTTATCTTTTGGTATATATTTTCAATAAGTATTTTTTAATATTCTTTTTAAAATTTAAATATATTATATAATATTTTTTGATTATTTTTGTTAATAAAATATAATTAATAATAAAATTAAAATATTTTAATTGATTTGAATTGGGTTAGATCGGATGAGTTTGAATTTTTTTTTAATAGATCGAATCAAATTGAATTTCATCATATGGTAGATCAGATTAGATTCAATTCACCAAATGATGAATCAAATCCGCTCAATCCGATCTATTGAACATCCCTACCAGCAAGTAGAAGCCAAGCGTAAATCTTTACTCGCTGCCTTTTTCACAAGCTGAATTTGTGGCTGCACAAGCAATTTTAATACAACACATATCAGAATACATTGCCACACCTGTGTATGCTTCTTTTAATGGCAAAGTTGCAGAACGCTGCTTTACGTATAATAAACGGTGAGTAAAGTTGTGTATTAAAGTAGCGAAACTGTGTTCTTTTAACCAAATAAAGCAAGTCATTGATGCATTTCAACAATCTTCATCATTGTTCCATATTCTAATTGTTAGTGATTATAGCATACATTAAGACCCCTAACTTGTGCAAGAGGAAAGAAAAAGTTGAATGAAGAAGAAAATGAAAAAAAAAAGCCATTCGCCAAGTTGATCAGGCAGCATCAACATCATCAAGTTGCAAGCATTTCAAGAAAAGGTGAAACTTTAACTAAGGCAGAATAGTTAACTAGCAGCACTTAATCACCAGAAGTGTAACATTGTTTTGGTTATCAGCCAACTCAGGAGAAACAATTACAGCTTCATAAATTGCAGCAATAACAGTTTGATTCTTACTGCACATTGACACTCAGAATTCAAACCCGCAGTCAATAGCTAAAAATACAAACAATGATTTAAAACTGGACTTTTTCTTTCTTTGATTACCATGTCACAGCTTGGCCCTTCACCTTAGATTTTACTTCAGTGAAGTTACTTCATGTATTTCTGCAAGAATTTCCTGTGGAAGTCATTCCTGATTGTGTCATTTATGAAGCGCTTGGGAGTCTTGTTTTCACCGCGGGCTTGATTCTTGAAGACCACATCATCATCCCACCTGAAGAAACAAAGGCATCAGACCACTAAAATGCATGAAAATCCTAGACTGGGCTTATAGAACCAGTTAAAATTAGATCTTTCAAGCTACTAACCTTCTTTTGACATTAAAAGACGTTGGATTATTCATCAATGGATTTCCTCGGAGAAGCTCTGCTTCCTTGGCTTTAGCCTCCTGTTCCCACTGTTCTTTTTCCTGCAGAAGCATAAAGTAAATCTATTATACTACTAAAACTCACAGCATCAGCATTACAGGTGATAAGTGCCAGAGTCTAGAGAGATGCAGCAATTTAATTGCTCAACTTAAAAGGGCACGAAAAAATGAGCATTATTTTCAGAAAAGTTACATAAAGATTAAAAGAAAAATCTCCTGTCCTTTGCATTGTGCCAGGTTAGGAATTTGAAAGAAAAAAAAAAACCTCAGTTTGTTCCTGCTTTATTTGTTTTAAAATAAAAAGCTCAAAAATGTATATCAATAGGAACTATAGAAGTCCCAGAATAATATAAATCTCACCTTCCGGAGCTTCTCCTCTGCTCTTTCCTTCTTTATTTGTTCAAGCTCAGCCAAAAGAGCTTCAGTGTCATCCTCATCATCATCCTCATCATCATCACTAGATATATAAAATATAAAACATTAAATTAGGATCATTCCAACTAAAAATCCCAAAAAAAAAAAAACAATGCTAGACTAAACAAAAATTATTACCTATCCTCAAAATTTTGTGAGAAGGAATCTTTTGTTCATTTTAGATATTGATCACTTACAAAAATATCTAGAATGATTCATTCTCTTCATACATATTATCCAAACTTCTTAAAGAAAAACAGATAAGGAAGAAGAAAGAAAGAAATGTTATTAAATTGAAAATACCTCTCATCATCACTTCTGACTTCCACGTCAGAATCATCAGCATCTACACTACGAGGAATGATGCGGTCTTCGGTATCCCTCTTTGACCCTAAACCAGCTTGCACAGTTAGCATAAGTAATAAATGGACCATTTAATTGATAATATGAGCCAAGCAAAGTTTTTATATTCACCTTCTAACAAAAGATGGCTACTCTTCTTGCGATCTCTGTCATCTGCAACAATGAACACATTAGTTGAAACTAGCATATGGACAAAAAACCACTATAAATAAAGGTAAGGGAAATCCAATAATAACAACAGAGGAAGTTAACAGAAAAAAAGTTGTAACATAGTTTTACCATTATAGGACTTATCCTTTGATGAGAAATGTCTCCGTTCACGCTCTTCCAGCTCCTGTCGGAGGTTCCTCTTCTGCAGTTCATCCTGGGTTTCCTGCCCGTCTTTTCTGAAAGAATCACATAGCAATCATTAACAAGGTTCACACAATGCACATGGCACAAAGAATTTTTCTTCTCTTCAATTTCACGCCTAAAAGTTCTCCTAGAGCATACATATATTGATTAACTAAAATTCATTCTAAACATTAAACAAAACACTTCCAAACCCTCCCACCCCACCACCTCCCCCAAAAAAAGACTCATCTAACGAATTGAATAACCTAATTTCAAAGGCACAATACACCATTACATCAAATCAAACACATTTGATTGAAAGTAATTACCCACCTAGGCTTTAAATTTGTATGAGCTGCAAGGTCCCTCGATGAGTACTTTTGTGATGGACCGAAAATTCTAGTGCCACCTTGTTCGTTACCTCCTTTTGCGGGTGCCCATGTGGGTCGAGCTGCAGTCGTCATATCGTTTCGATCACAATTGCTAGATTACCTACAGAACCGAAAAAATTTCAAAAAAAAAATCGTATCTAATTAGCAAAAATAAGATTTCACTAAATTAAAATAAAAAATACGTAAAATTCAATCAGCCCGAAATCCTGAATCTCTATTTACCAGCTACAATATTGTATCAAAGAATCGTGAAATTATAATCACAGATGAACATGAAATTACCGACACCAAAACACATAATAGAAATTATAATTCATATCACTTTAGAAAAAATTAGGGTTTTACCTTCAATTTGACTGCTCTGATTCGTCGTTTGTTCGTGCGAGAGGGAATTGGCGTGTAATTTCGGATATAATCGAAACCGGAGTCGGTGTAGAAATCGGATCCAGGTCTCCTGATGTCGGGCTTAGAGTAGGATGGCTTGATTGGGCCCAAACTCGATTAGGATTCCCAGGTATTAAATGGGCCGAGACCCATTCTGATCCAATGATTGACTACATTGCCCTTTAGGGTTGTGATATTCTCCACTCTCGCCCCCCCCTTCTCTTCACATTTCAATCATGAAAATAATAAATTTAATCATAATTAATTCCATAAATTAAATAAAATCGTAGTAAAGCTACTTTAAATTGAATTTTAATGTCAAGTTATAGTATTTTGTATAAAAATCTTAATTATTCTTAATAATATTGTTAGAGTCAAAATAAAAAAGGAATATTCTTTTATTTGTATCACTATTATTAGTTCAATATATCTGTGCCACGTGGATAAGGGAGAAAATATTCTAGCCATAAAAAATTGAGTACAAATCTGTGACACATGGGGGCCTATTCACACAATGTGTTATCGTAACGACAACATCACCAAGTTTTGATTGAATTAAATGCTAATCTTGTGTATGACCCAAAGTTGGGCTCCCATTTCACTCTTCATTTTGTCTTCTTATTATTATAAATTTAAAATAAAAAGATAAGGTTGATTATTTTGTGACACCCACATCACCTATAAATAAATTTATATATAATCGAGTAAAAATACGTCAAATTTTGCTTATCTTATGTTATTGTCACGTCGATATTTTGTGACTAGGACGATTTTGTAATACAATGAATTGTGAATCTAGAAATGGACACGTTGCAGCCTGCAATTGGTTTTGGGGTCAAATTTGAGTCAAAGAAGGAAGTTTGGGGCCAAGTCACTTCATTTATTTGTTTTAGAGTTTGATTTAATGTGAGTAAGCTAAGTATTTGAAGTCAATTTTTTATAAAATGAGGAGAATTAATAAAATAACTTAATTACTCAAATTAGAGGAAATGTAGTTCCATACTCAACGCAATTTGAATGAAAATAAAAGTCTTAAGTTAACAAATTTATACTCTTTAATTACTCAAATTATAGGTGCTTTTAATTGATTAATGGCATGTTTTAAAGGAATTAGTACGTATTTGGGAGAGTTTTTGAAGTTATTAGCTAGTTTCTTTATCACAAACCATTAAATAATTTATCAAAAACATTTTTCTACGCTTGTGTTGTATTAAAATATATAGAAATACTTTCTTAATAAGCATTTTAACTGAAATTCCCTTGATCCAAAAGTCCTTCCTAGAAAAGCACTTCAAACTTGTTTACTTAATGGCCTGTTACGTACGTGGTGCTCTGTTAATGGCCTCACCCTAACCTCAAACTCTGCTGTAGACCGCCTAATACGAACAATAGCTCCAATAGTCCAATCAATATGTAATCTCTTTAATTATGAGAAAAAAAATTAAAAGTACATTTGTATTTGTTATAGTAATAATTATTCTGTATATAAATATTCTAGATGCATATGTCGGCATCTTCTAAAATATGATTTTAATCAAATTAACAATGTTATTTTGCACTAAATCTAGTGTAATTTATTCAAATTTGGACATTGTAACGTCGGTAACAATAAAAAAAAGAAAATAACATCATTAGTTAGATTATCTCGCAGCTTTAATCCAATGAATAGTAAACTAAGCTAAATCTACATGATGAAGTGCAGATGGTCACATCCAGTGGCCATGATTCTGCAAAAATACACCACAAGTGAAGAGGGCCATGGGTGTCCCAACGGCCAACATAGTAGAAACTGCTGGTTGGATTAGGTGGCCAACCCTACCACCATCTAATCTCACTGTACCCGCCAGAATTCAAATCTTCATGCTCATGCGTGTAAATTAACCGATATAAAATATAAATTATTGTTAAATAATTGTTTTGCCTCTTATCCAATTAAAGTCTTAAGACAAATCAACTTGAGTTTAATATAACAAAATATCTTTGCTTTTATCAGACTTGCAGAGGTAGGTTGATGCTGCTACACATCATCTTTGTTTTGCTTTGCTTTGCTTATTTCAGAAACAAAAACCAGAGGGACGTTAGGCCAACAGTTAGCTTCCCTCCAAACCAAATCTTTCAGCTTCAGATTCCCTTGGAATCAAAGCAATCAAGCAAAAAATAAAAACTTCCCTCACTTTCAGCAGTTGATTCTTGGTCACCATCTGAAACACCCGATCTCACCTTCCTGTCATATTCTCCTCAACCATAACTCATCTTCTTCTCTACTCCTTTCCATATAACTATTCTGTTTTTGTGTTCATATTGAGGCCTACCCTTAAATACCAACTTCAGTTTCAAGCCTCAGATGTGTGCTTTGAGCAAAAATTCAGGGTACTGACTGGTTTTGGCTTCTGGGGTTTTCTAGATTTTGTTTGTGCTCAAAGCTTTGAGGCTTTCCACTGCAGTTGTAATTGAATTAAGCATGAAAGTTTTGAGGAAGGATGTATTGTGAGGCTTTTAATCAAACTTCAGAACCAACGTCAAGTCCATCTCTGGTGATTTTCAATACAGTTTTGTGATTTCCATTTTGAAAAATTCATGCTAGTATCTCTTATGTATAGTTGGATTTAGCACAGTTTAAAGCTCAAAATCAATTCCAATGAATACCCGGTACTTCTTTCAACCAGATTCGTTATGCAATTCAGCTGCCACAATTTCGTATTCCTCAAGTTCTCCATCTGCAGAAGATCGAATGGCTGTCAGTGCTCGAAACAGGCCTCCTCGTGCTCCTCTTTCATCGTTCATGATAAGAACAGCCATGAGAATATCAAGAGCAAGATGGTTTAACTTCTTAAGAAGAGTATTTCACTACCAGAATGGATCAAGATCTGATCTTGGGTCTAATCCTTTCAATTCCAGCTCCTGGATGATGCTGGAGCTCTTAGCCTTGCTCATTCAAATAAGCATCATAACATTCACTCTCTCCATTTCAAAGAAGGAGAGGCCCATTTGGCCTATGAGGATTTGGATTGTTGGATATGATATTGGCTGTCTCCTCAGCCTGCTGCTCCTCTATGGCCGTTACCGGCAACTTTTTGCCGCTCAAGTAGATGGTTTCAGCCTCTCTGATGTTGAACAGCAGAGAAGCAGTGAAGATTCCAGGTACCCTTTTCACTGCCAAATCCAAAGAACATAGCCTTTTTTGTTTGATGCCGTAAAAGAGTTTAATTTTTTTAACTAAATGGTGACTTAATATAGTATTGATCTCATTTTTGACCAAAATAACAAGTGTTCAAAACAATCACGTGCTAACTTTTTTGTCATTTGTCTCTATTTAGATTTGAGGTATGTGCGAAGTCCTATCTTAGTATCATATGTCAATAAATGAAGCCAAAAATGAGAAAAGACTTAAGAAATGTATTCTTCATCTAGTAGATTCATGAGAATTGAAGAACTTTATAATCTTTGTGGCTGATAAAGTAAGCTTTTTAATATCTTCCATAGCAAATCTTCATCTAATTAATTCACTGAAATCATACAGGTTCTCACATTTGATGAACAAATGCCGGACATCACTGGAACTGTTCTTTGCGATATGGTTTGTGATGGGTAATGTTTGGGTGTTCGATTCGCGATTTGGATCTTTCCATCGAGCTCCAAATCTACATGTGCTCTGCATCTCTCTGCTTGCCTGGAATGCTCTCTGCTACTCTTTCCCATTTCTGTTGTTCCTTCTGCTCTGTTGTTGTGTTCCACTCATCAGCAGCTGTCTTGGCTACAACATGAACATGGGTTCTTCTGATAGAGCAGCTTCTGATGATCAAATTTCCAGGCTTCCCAGCTGGAGGTACAAACAGGTGGACAACAATCTGGAGCTTGGCAACTCATCTCCTCCGAATGAAGATCCTGTAAGTCATCATGATCTTTACTTTACTAAATAAAAAAATCAAAGATTCTGAAAATCCATCAGAAAACCTGAAAATATATTTTGTTTTCTTTGACAGGAATGCTGTATATGTCTAGCCAAGTATAAAGAAAAGGAAGAAGTGAGGCAGCTTCCATGTTCACATATATTTCACCTCAAGTGTGTGGATCAGTGGCTCAGAATTATATCCTGCTGTCCTCTCTGTAAACAAGAATTGGAGAGATGAAATTTTCTGAAATCTCACAAGTCCTTTGATTTTGATGTTTTCTTTCATAATTTTTCCCTCCTCTTTAATATGTCCTATGATTTTTATATATTTACTCAGTTTACTTGAGTGAGTTTATTGCTTGTACAGTGTGGCTCACCAGTAACTGGAACAATTATACCAACACATCTATATATATATATATATACACACACACACACAGAAAGTGGTGTGTTATTTTTATTTATTTTTTGGTTTTATTAACGAAAAATTCCCGATATCATCGATGATAGAATCGGACGAAATATCGAATATGTACAACAATTTTCAAAATCTTGTATATGAGTATTTTTTTTGGGAGAATGTCCAATATTCTGTTTTTTTGTCCAATATTCCATTATTCTCTTATATTTTTTTAAATACCTTATTACTCTATTATATTCCAATTTTACCTTTCGATAATTTAAATATTTTCAATTTTATCATTTGTAATTCAATATAAACCAATTAAATTGAAAGATAAAATAAAAAAAAATAAGAATTAAGAAGGTAATGAGATATTAGAAAAAATATAGGAGGTGATGAGGTTATTGATAAAAAAATTAGAAGTATTAGGCATTCTCTTGTTTTTTTTTTAAATTTTTTTATTTATATTCTTGATTTTACATGTATTTGAATTGAAAGAATACAAGAAATACGTTCCATATATTCCATAATATGTCATTTTGTGCAGTCATTGATACAATTATATACCAATGTTTTAAATACATTTCTTAATAATTTAGTTTTATTTATGATTTTATTTTTTATATATAAAGGACATATCCTATATCCTAAACCCTTCATTCTCTTTTTTGTTTTAGTTGACTCTAAATTTAATAAAATAAAATTACATTTGGAAATGATTTTAATTGTGCCTAACTTATTTTAGTTATTTTATCACATGTTGAAAAAGATGGTATTTTGTTGACTCGTGTAAAATTACACTTCAAAAATGTTTTCATTGACCTCAATAAATTTTTTTAGTTATTTTATGGTATTTTGTTGAAAAAAAACTTATTTTTTTCAATCTAGTACTACTAGAAATACAAAAAATGTAGTAAAATTATTTTTTATATATTTTTTTATTCCGCCAAATGTTATCACACTAATTTAGATAGATAAATAAAAACGAATTATTGCAAATTGTATATGTAGTAATATATTCTTTAAAATAAATATTCAAAAAAAATGTTTTATGAAAAATAAAATTACAAAAAAGAAATTACAACCAAAACAAGTCTAAGTAATATTCTCTAACTGAACGGTCAAATATGGTGTGCATTGAAATATGTAAACACCAAAAAAATCCACACAAAAAAAAAGGACCTGACGCCATAGAAAAGAATAATCAAATAATTAATTAATGAAAATAAAAATGAAGGGCCCATGCAAACGTATGGGCGGCCCATGACAAAGAACAGTAAGAGCAGAGAGCCTACCTTCTGTATTCAAAAAAAGTCGGCTGATCTGCTATAAAAAAAGAGCAGTGAAGCAGCGCACAACACAGAGAAGAGCCGGTTGTTCTGTTTGTGTTGACTTGTTTTCTCCGGAGTTTACTATAACAACAACATCAACTGCCAGTTCCAAATTAAAGTATTCTCTTTCTCTTCGCTTGTCTTTGTAAGAAAGAGATCAGAATATGAGTGATCTGCATTCCAAATTCCTGGAGTTTTACCCTGTCTTGAAAGAAGAGCTCCTCAATGACCCTGCATTTGAGTACGATGATGCTTCTCGTCAATGGGTCGAGCGTGTAAACTCCCACTTTCCCTCTTTCTATCTACTTTTCTGTTTTGATTTTCTTTTTTGTGTTCTTTTTTTTTCGTTTTACTGCGATGGCTGTTTTGTGTTGCTATTGGTTGCTGTTGCTGGTGTCTTATTTGTTTTTGTTTCGTTGAGTTTAGCTGTTTTTGATATGGATTTGAATGGAATTTTTTTTTTGGTGGTTATGTGATTGTAGAGAAAAAATATCAGTGGATTTCTCAGATTTGGAACTGTTTAGTGTAAGAAAGGTTCAACCTCTGGTAGATTTGTGCTTAGCTTTACTACATTTTATTTACGCGTGAGATTTGTATAATTTGTCGTGCGTTAACTGAATTTGGATTTTAGAGGAAAGCCCAAATTCAGATTTCGGGTCAAAATTTGGTCGTCAATTTGGATTCAATGAAAAAAGGAAGGTGTCGTTAATAAGGTTGTTTTCATTGTAAGCTTCATTCAATGAAAATACGTGTTGATAATAAGGTTGTTTTCATTGTAAGCTTCATTCAATGAAAATACGTGTTGATAACAAGGTTGTTTTTATTGTAAATTTCATTGAAAATTTTTGACGGTGAGAATCTTGTGATATTTAGACAAGTGTTAGACTAAAGACAATAAATTGTGTGGTCAAATATGGACTGAAAATTTTGGCTATCTTCCATTTAGTGAAAGTCAGTAGTGGTGGAAGTAAATATTTTTTTCCAATGAGGATTTAAGAATATAATAGTGAAATTAATACTGAGTCTCGTTTGACTGCTCCGTAAAGTTTCATTGTGAAAAATGATGGTTAATATGAAGAAAAAATGCAAAGCTGTTGGTTGAACTATTTAGATGGCAAGACAAAAGTGAATCTATGAAGATTCAAAATTTAATTGATTTATATACACACTATATACTAGAAGATTCACAGACAACGTAGTGATGATTCTAAATTGGTATGAGATCTGTTTGAAAATTTTGTTGGGATAAAATCATGAGCCCTCTTTCCATTAGGTGCTAATTCATCAACTGTTATAAAAAACATCTACTCTCCTCTGTTAATTGGATGTTGTGGTGTTTGCTTAAATAGTTTATCTTTGATCATGGGGTGGTACAACTTTTCAAATGAGTTTAGTGTAGTAATATTTTGAACTACTTTAGTAACTTCGGACATGGTATGGTTTGGGGTCGTTCTGCTAGTTGTAAGGATGCAAGAATTATATCTTGCTGGATATTGTAGAATTATAGAGTGACAAATACAGACTAAGCCCTTATAAGGTTTAAATATTTTGTATGCTACAGTTGTCTATGATGATCTGCCTTAGTAGCTTATGAAGATTTGCAAGTCCTGATCATCTCTGCATGCTTTTTTGTTGCAGATGATGGATTACAATGTACCCGGAGGTCAGATAAAAGTGTTTCATTTTTACATTTTAATAAAGTTCTTTTCTTTGTTTTTTGTGCTGGGTGTGCTGGACATTCCATCTTGCAAGGAAGAGGAACTACTTTTTGTTTGAGTACAAAATATAAATATCCTATTACTCTCATCATTATTACTTCTGATATACTTTGCAGGAAAGCTGAACCGGGGGCTATCTGTTCTTGACAGCTACAAGTTACTGAAAGAAGGAAAAGAACTAACGGATGATGAACTTTTTCTTTCATCTGCACTAGGCTGGTGCATTGAATGGGTATGGTTATTGGTGATTCTTGTCTCTATATTGAGCCTGATTTTGTTAATTAGGATAGTTACTAGCAGCTTTCCCTTTTTTCTGCACTGAAACTATAAACCTGTTTGACAATGAGTCCTGCAGCTTCAAGCATTTTTTCTTGTTCTTGACGATATCATGGACAACTCTGTGACACGCCGTGGTAACCCTTGCTGGTTCAGACTCCCCAAGGTGTGAGCCCTTAGCAAAAACTTTACATATAAAAGCTTGCTAATGTTTTTCACTGTTAAGGATGTTAGGAAGTTCAAATTGTTTGTCTCGATGCACATTTTAATTGCTGCAAAAGTTTAATCTTTTATTGATTTTTGTCACAGGTTGGTATAATTGCTGTAAATGATGGTGTAATTCTACGCAACCATGTGCACAGAATTATTAAGAAACATTTTAGAGAAAAGCCTTACTATGTGGAACTGGTGGATTTATTTAATGAGGTAGAGTTGTCTTTGAATCAACTATAGAGCAGGACTAGTTACATTTCATTATAACTTTGTACCTTTTATTGATATTAAACATGGTTATCCAGGTGGAATTTCAAACAGCTTCCGGACAATTGATAGATTTAATTACCACACATGAAGGAGAGAAAGATCTATCAAAGTACTCATTGACAATGTAAGTTAGAATTTTGAGATGGTTGTGATATCAAATTGGTACCTTTTTGTAACTTTAAAGAATTGTATGTTGGTATTTCCATGCAGTCATCGTCGCATTGTCCAGTACAAAACCGCTTACTATTCCTTTTACCTTTCGGTGAGTTAATTTCCTCATTTTATGCTTGCATAACTTCTTTTTCTCATATTGATTTGCATTTATTTAATAGCCCAAATTTCCTTTAAGAGGCTCTCAACAGTAGTTCCTTTAGATAAATTTGTTGATCTATTATCACGTAGACTTGTTAATATCCCTTCACATTTGATCATAACTAAACTTCTTGTTTATGGAATTTAAGATGTTACTATGATTTTACTTGTTATATACCTGGGTTTCTCTTCCTCTCCCTCTCTGGCATTTCGTCTCACGAAAACCTTACCAAATAACTCTTATACTCCTATTATATGTATGTGCCTGACAAAATGTTTGTTTTTTGTCAGGATTTAGTAAATGCATTATGTTATTTTATTGCTTCTGATCTGTCTATGCTTTCAGGTTGCTTGTGCATTACTTATGTCAGGCGAGAATCTTGACAATCATGTTGACGTCCAGAACATCCTTGTTGAAATGGGTGTCTATTTTCAAGTACAGGTAATGATTAGTTTCATATAGAAAATTCTTGTTCTTAATTTTGATTTCCCAGAAATCATATGGAAATACCATTTTCTTTAATATCGGAAGTGGAAAGTAACCTTGGAACCTTGGAACTGCAGTTAAAAAGTTAATTATCATAACTGAATTTCAATATATTTTTCCCTTGACTCCTCTACAATCAGTGAGGCTTATCAAATTCTTTGCCTGATAATGTTATAGAATTTGTACCGTGTTACTGTCACTGAATTCTTGGTGTTTTCTGTAGGATGATTATCTTGATTGTTTTGGTGCCCCAGAAGTTACTGGTAAGGTAATATACTTGTATGGCCTGTGGTGATGTGCTTGAAATGGATACTTTTGCCTGTTTTCCTAGAGAATGAGAGACCTTAATGTTGATGTTTTGCATAATTAGATTGGAAGTGATATCGAAGACTTCAAGTGTTCTTGGTTGGTCGTGAAAGCTCTGGAACGTTGTAACGAGGAACAAAAGAACTTGCTATATGTAAGCAAGGATCTCTGTCCTTTGTACATTTTACTATGTTCTGGTATTTATATTTGAAGGAGTTAAATTTATTATATTTATTGTTTCCCAGGAGAACTATGGGAAGGCAGATGCAGCTTGTGTTGCAAAAGTGAAAGAGCTTTATAAAACTCTTGATATTCAGGTTTGTTCTTAATTTTCCTTTCTGCTTTGCACATTTGAGGAGCAGACATTTCTTTTCAAATGTAGCAATTCATCCACTACGCAATACAAAAAGCAAAAACTTGTTATATCTGAAAGTATATGAAAGTTATTGTGCTTAGAATTTGGAACCCATCTTTGGCCCTTTTATTTGATCGTTGTGTTATGTATGGGGTTACTTTGTAGGGTGCATTTGAGGAGTACGAGAGGGAGAGTTATGAAAAGCTGACAAAATCCATTGAAGCTCATCCGAGTAAGGCAGTTCAAGCTGTGTTAAAATCATTCTTGGCAAAGATATACAAGAGGCAGAAGTAAGAACTTCAACGGACAAAAGCAAATTGGACAAGAGTTGATGTCCAAATCTTCTCACCTACTTAGGATTTTTAAACTCCAGATGGAGAAAAATAAGTGTTTGTATCACTTGAACATTTAGTCACAGTTGGTTCTTATGTTTTAACTTCCACATTCATCTCCCTCTCTCTATAGAGATATGATCAGCTGGCTGCAGCTTCTCGGCTAACTGAATTTCTGGGAATTTATTGGAAGTACTTAAAATTGAAGGCTCTTTGCTGTTGTAACCCATGTAACTTTTATTCAACAAACTATGCTTTGCAAGTTGGATTTATGTTTTATGATAATATCATTAATGTGCTTTGATCTGCTTTATTTACTTTACCACCTGAATTTAAAGGATATGTTAACCATGAACTAAAGAAAATATGTGACAAAAAATAAGCAATAAATTAAATGCTTTGACCACATCAAAGCATCTACTAACCACATTTGCGTAGCCCATTTTAGGAGTTCATTTTTTTCGTTTCCAAGTTGAGGTTTATTCACCCAAATTCTATAGAAATGACGACTAAACAAAGGACATGTGTCTTCTTTGCAGGTGATGCAATCTGTTAAGAAAGAAAATTAATGGCTGTAAATTGGTGATAAGGTGTCTCCACATATTTAGAGCTGAAAATAGAAAATTCAAACCAGAATTTTAGCAATTAACAACTCTTTAACAGATTTGTTCACATCTCTCAATTTTGAGTCTTTGCTATTGCCCTGCCCTGTGCAAGAACTAATAACAGATTATCTTCCAGGGCTCTTAAGATCCTTTCTCCTGCATCCATCCTTGTCTCTACCAGAACCCAATTCATTTTCTTTCTGCAACAGCTAAAAGCTTTCATTAGCTGCACTCAGAAATTATGAGGTGAAATATATAAATTCATCTATCATTCTTTATTATTTCATCTTTATTTTACATTTTGATATTCTGCATTATTAAACTTTACAATTATTGTTTTCTCAAGTTTGAACAAAGAAAACAGGGATGAAATTCAGGAGCAAGCAACACCTAGTGCAACTCCAAGGATGAATATAGATACCAAGAATCCTGAGATGGCAGAATTCAGTTTTACCGAATTCAAAAGTCAGTCATCATTCCCTGGGTCACCTAGATCACAAAAGGGGATCCCAAAATCATCAAGTGCAAGGTGCTTATGCTCACCAACAACACATGCCGGATCATTCAGGTGCAGACACCACAGAGCTCTTGGGATGTCTCGAGCAGGCTCACTCGGCTCAAATCTTTCATTACTAGGAACTAAATCAGGGCAAGTTGCTGAATCCAAACTCAATAGAAGCCTTTTTGATTGATCAAGTACTTTTGTGTGCTAAAAAACCTGAAGGGTGATGATAATGTCTTTTTTATTTTTCCCAAAAACAGTGTATATATGAATGTGAAATGTGGCTGGCTGCAGAGCAAAGCCAATTGTATGTGTCAGTCTTGAGTCTAATGTATGGTTGGTTGGTTGATGTTATGTATTCTTTATGTTTGTGGCGAAGGACCCAAACAAAAAAAACACAAAACCAATTTCCTTTTTCTAGTTCTAATTCTAATTCTTCTGTTGCAATTCTTGCCTGCCTTCTAGTATTTAATTTTTAACAAATACTTAGTCACAATATATAACTTTTTTATTAGCAAAGAATTCTCGAACTCATACCAGTGGAATTGAAAAAAGTTGGAGCATTTATAATTACTTACAAATAATATAGACAACGTAAGTATTATCTAAAATGAAATAGACGAAAATTAGATGATTGAATAGGATTTAAATTATTTAAAGAAAAGTTTTTTCTTATTATGAAAATTTGTTAAAGAGAATTTGTTTGGTATTATTTTTATGAATGAATAAGTTAATTATTTTAAGCGTAAAATTATAATTAACTTAGAAAATTTAAAAATGATGGAAAATAACTTTTTTTCGCCTTTTAATTAAAATTTTAGAATTTGTTTTTTTCAAAATGAGCTATGCAAAATGTGCAATCAAACACTTTTTTATTTTTTGAAAATAAAAAATAACTTTAAAAAATGTAACCAAATGCACAATAATTAAATAATTGGCCGAAGTTCTAAAGATGTTAATAATTAGATATTATTAACTAAAAATAATATTTAAAATTTTAAGCTAATTTATATTTATATTTTAGTGCCACACCATAATTGGTATATAAATCACATGTTAATTGAACTAGAAATTTTTTTTATGTAAACGAAGTTTTTAAAATTAATATGAAATTATTGTGATCATATTTATTTATCATTATTTTTTATTATGTTAGTTTCGTTTAGAATTTATCATGTACAAATAAGTTTAACGAAAATATTATTGATAAATATTTTCTAAAAAATAATTTGTTAGGTATAAAAGTAAAAATTTGTAAAACAAAACGGCACTCGTTTTAACGCAATGCCATGGCTGAAACGACCACGTTTCCTGGACATAATCACTCATTCATCATCACCATCACCGCCTTGTTGGCTATATAAATCCAAAATCGCCAATCTGGAGAAAATCTTGTTATTCCGTCTGTGTCCCGCGGTGGATAATTTTCGAAGGTGCGAACTTTGTGCCATTACTTCTGGTTTTTGGTTCGTTTTAATCCTGAAAACGCGAGAAAGGCTCCCTAATTTAGACCGATTACTTTTTAGGAATTTCTTGTTTCCTTTTGTTTGCAACCCGGCAAACAAAACTCGTCTTCCGACTTCCGCCTGAGTCAGCGTTTTGCCTGGATTGAGGTGAAAAAGTTAGGGTTTTCTTATTAGAGATAATAATTTTATTTATTATTATAGGTCTCTTTCAGAACAAGAGACTCGAAATTATATTTAACCGTACAGTATTTTTGTTCTTGAATTGGTGTTCTTACTGAATTAAGAAATACGAAAAGCAATTCCAATTTTTTGAGGAGGAATAGAGTCTGATGAAGACGACTATTTATGTTCCTCATCTGTATATGATTGGAAATTGGAAATTTATGGTTGCAGGGATTTTTTTTTTTTGTTATAGAAATTATATATTTGTTTTGAGATTATGTTCTAATACAAGCAGCTATATTTGCAGGTCATTTCATCGAAGTCAATATGCCGGTGTCAAATGCAATTGCCATTGCCACATCGCCTGTGTTGATACCAGGTATTGAATGTATTCCCAGTAACTTATTTGTGTTTGTAGGTATATGCGTATACAAATGTGTCCTGCTTGTCTATGTTGCTAATCGTGTCCGTCTTCTGAGTCCATGGATAATTGTCAAGGAATTGCATTGAGCCTATTAGCTTTCTGATACAAACTATGAAGATGAGCTGGTCTATTGGCTGTTTATCTGTATAATGATCTACCAAGCCTTTTAATCAGGGAATTAAAGAATGCAGTCGTACTTCTGATAAAATTTAAATCTAGACAACTTTTCATGGGTTGGCAGCCATGATTAAACACAACCTTGCATCATAAAACCACATCAACCTTCTGATAATTTAGCTTTATGTGACATTTTGCCTTTTACTGTACGTTCCTTAGTTTTCCTCTAATACAAATTTAGTAAGAGAGATCGAGAGAAGAAAATAATTCAGTTATTGTTTTTTCTGCCACCCTGATTTGATTTCTAGACTGATTATATTTAGTTTGAGTGCTGCATTTGCAACATTAATTTGTTGTGATTGGCCTGACAAGATTTTCATGTTATAGTTACGACTAACTTGCTATTCTCTTCCAGGCAAAACGAGCTGGTGCAAGGAGCATATGAAGCTTTCTGAATATCAACCAGTCAGACTTTCCATGGGATATAAACCTTCCATTGTAACTCGTGGGAAAATTAAGCTTTCTGCTCCAGGTCCCATTGGGCTGGGCTTGCAGTTACGTCCTATTGATAGAAGAAGATCACTGTCTGCTTGTATAGTCTGTGCTTCTGCTTCGGTAAGTACATATTTAATTTCCTGCTCTATATATTTTTCCCTGATCATTTAATTTGATAGATGTTTGAGTTACTGATTAATGAAAGTCATTTTTTTTTTGCTTTGTTAGTTAATGATTCAGGAGAGAAACTTAAATAGCTTTACTGATAAATATCAGTGCATTAATTATCAATTTCTGGTTGGTCTATTATTTCTTTATGGACATAAGAAATCATATTTCTCAATTAGTTGTATAACTACAGAAAGGCCCTGAAAATAAAAATTATATGTATTCCATGCATGTATATATGTGTGTCCATGTGCACACACAAAGCTCTTCCATGATGTTTGTAATATACTAGCTAGAAAAATGGTGCGTACAATGTCTTGATCTTTTTTTTCACCCCTGCAGGGGCAGACTCAAACTGTTACCCGTGAGGCACCAACAATAACAGTCACCAAGGCTCCTGGTAATAGTCAATTCTATTTATTACAGAGTTATCAAATTTCCTAGTGTAGTCAGGGCAGCAGTTTGATTAGTTACACCAGTGACCACCTGCATACGTAGTAGATGAGTTAGGAAGAAGCTTGTTCATTTCTTTAATGTATACCATTTTCTAAATTTTTTGAGTTGCTCTTGCTTGTGGATAATATATTTTCACAATTCGCATATCACTGTTGACCATTGTCCTTGGGGATTAAACTGGATGCAGTTAGCTGAACCTTCTTTTGTTAACAATTTTATTGCTGCTTTGCGACAACCTGCCGTTGTCTAGAGTTGTTTAAGTAATGCCGATAAGTTTATGGTTTTTATGTGTTGTGTGTTTGACTGTAACATGGTGCTTGTATATTCTAGGAGTTGTTTTCTAAATATTATGGTGGAGTACGTTATGTGAGTTGGCTAACAATAATTAATTGAATTACAGCAAATGAGAAATCACCGAAACTAGATGATGGTGGGACTGGCTTTCCACCCCGTGATGATGGTGGTGGTGGTGGCGGTGGAGGCGGTGGAGGCAACTGGTCAGGCGGATTCTTCCTTTTTGGCTTCCTTGCCTTTCTAGGCTTTCTGAAGGATAATGAAGGTGAGGAGAACTACCGGGATGGCAACAGAAGATGAGAGAATGATATGCAATCAATGGGAAAAATATTTGAAGCATATTCCAGGTTATAGATCTAGTGTCTGGTACTATATTCTTTATGACTCAACAAGTAACATTCTAAAATTATGTAAAAGAAGAGATGCTTTGGAGATGACTGCCCTACTGATTGTGCTTAGCAGATTCAAATTCAGTTAGTTTTACAGGTCTAAGTATCGTTTATAAGGTTGAGTATCGTTATACTAGTAGCATAGGGTTTCAGTGCATTTAGCCCCTATGGGTTGTGAGTACCGTTAATGCCCCCAACTTTCTATTTAAACTCCTCGTGTCGAGTTTTTTTTTTTTTTTTATATTTTTATTTCATTTATCGAGATATAAATAATAAATTTTAACATTGTATACGCTGAGTAAACAGAGAAAGTAAGTAACCTATTGAAAAATTTTTATAGCTGTCTGTTCGGGTGCAGCATTTGCCAACAATAATTCAGTTCATATGGCAAAGCAATACCAATTTGAAAGATGTGAATACCCTTAACAAGACTTGAGGATTAGGATAAATTGATAAATTGTTCGATTTATGTCTTAGCTTAATTTATGCTGAGAAGGTTTTAAAATGCAAGGGTAAAACATAGCCTTGAAACCTGCTACTGCACTTTGCGCATAATGGAAAAAGGTGAAAAAGGAGAATCATGTAATTTACACTAATCTAACTCCATTACAAAGTTTAATATACAATATGCTTCTGTGAGATTAGTAACAACAGCCTCTCAAATCAAATAATTGCTTACTTTTTGGGTCTTGTCCATGTTGTCTTAGCGGTTATTGTATTTCCATAATAAACTTGCTTCGAAGTTTCATCCCAGTAAGCCTGAAATAAATCAACTATGAAATCAGACATTTAAACACAACAATTAAATTTAAGAATGTCACAGATCCCAAAGAAACATCTTAAAAAATGCACCTTCCAACTAGATGGGAGATCCCGAGAGATATCTTCCAAGTCAGGCTGCTGCTGCCGGTTTCCATCAGTTTGCACCTCAGATGGAGTCTCTGCAGCTTCCTTGGCTTTTTGAGCTCTCCTACGCTTCACTTTCTCACGCCTATCACAATAGGAAGATTTCAATGAGACATCAGTATTTAGCTCATTATGGGAGACAGGGAAAGAGCGAGAGAGAGCAAGAAGAAGAGTTCAACTAAACAGGTGAGGATCAAAAGCAGTGGTAGAATATCAAACAAGAAAGAGGATGAAGATAGAATGTATTGCAATGAAATGAATTAAAAACACCTTTTGCAGTTATTTGGATCAGCACTCCCATCTTGATTTCATGAACACAAATAGCTTTGGCTCAATTATACATTAGCCCAAAACATATGGAAATTTTAATTGTATATAGAGGAATAGTGGGAAGTAGTTTTAACTGAAATCACAAGAGCCAAAGTACTAATTGTTGAAGAAGTATAGAACACAAGACTATATACAATTAAGTAGAAAAGCAGCATTAGTAAAATTTATAAGATCACCTACCAATCGCCGCCCAGAGGCTGAAAATTAGCATTATCTTTGGCCTCTCCACTGGCAATTTGTTGAGCATACCATTCCTGCAAGCAAAGAAATATCAGGCTCCAAAAATGAATGCATCAGACATACAGTAATTTGTAACCAAAGATATCTGCTTACAAACCTCTATTTCCCTTTGGCGCTTCTTCTCTAAAATCTCATAAGCATTTTCAGGTTCATCTTCCTCGTTCTCATTCAACTCCTCTTTGGCTGCTTTCCACTAGTAAAAATTAAGTGTAAATGTTAAATGATTTGAAAGAACTAGAGAAGAGTATTCATGATGAGGATAAAGACCCTTAAAAGTAAAACAAGACATACAGGCAAAGAAAATACCTTGTCCACTAAACTGGAGACCTTCTTATTGGACCTCAGGGAGGGTGCAACAGCAACTGTTCGCTTTTTGGTGCGAACTGGTGAAAAAGACCATGAAAACACCACAACAGTTTTAAATTTAATTTGGTAATCAAATGAGTAAGAAAAAGACGTTTAACAAGTTCAATCCAAGGAAACATAATTTAAACACTCATTACTTCGTACCCAGTATGGTAGACATATATCATTTATAGGAGGGACTTTTTGAATGATAATCAGAAGTGGACCACACATTAGACATAGGAAATAACTAAATATAACAAGAATCAATTGATCCATACGATACCATTGTGTTTGGAAATTTTACCTTTAGATTGGACTTTTGAGGTTGACAATGTTGTAGCAGCGGCTGCAGAAGAACCGACAGCAGTTATTGACAGAGAAGAAATGTTTTCTTTCTCCGAAACAATTGCAGGAGCTTGGATGGTTGCGGAAGTACTAGGAACCCCCATGGATCCCACATCAGTCCCGCCGCCACCAGCAGAAACATCGTCCTTTATTTTTGTTCCTGCTTCGGCCAAAGGATCAACAGATCCAACTTGATTACAAGCAGGGGTAGTGCCACTTCCATGACCAGATTGACTGTGGTTCTGAAAAGATTCTATACTGCTAGCCACAGGTACTGTCCCGTCTTGAAGCCTATAATATGCAACAGGTACAACAGGGTTAACCATAACAGAAGCAGTTCCATCATACGTGTTGGGCACTGCACCATAGTAAATTGATGCATGAGCTGCATCAATTTGAGATCCATCAGCATGTCCATAGAAATTACTTGGGATTTCAGTAACCGCATGCCCATAATATGTAAAACTAGAATCAGGATAGGGTAAGTTGTACTGGTCAGTGTAAGGTAGAGGCTGCGCATTCTTCATATAAGATGTGGTTGGGGGATAAGAGGGCTCAGGTGGATCATCCGGAGGAGGTGGAGGAACTTGTTCATTATCGGGTGGAGGTGGAGGAACTTGTTCATTATCGGGTGGTGGGGGAGGAATCCATTCATCGTCTGGAGGAGGTGGGATAATGAGTGCAGCCTCTGAAGGGAGAGATGGGTGATCTGCAGGTGGATTTGGCTGAACTGGTTGCTCTTGGGGAGCAAAATCTTTGGCGCTTGATGGGTCCCCAATAGATGTACTTTCAGCAGGAATCGGTTCTTCAACTTCCATGTCAACGTCCATATCAACATCTTCCTCAGCATGGTAACCAGGGTGAGAAATAAATTCATCAGGATGAACAGTCCCATTGACTTGCTCACCATCTACGGAACCACTTACTAAATGTCTTGTAGGTGATCCTGATGCTGGATTTTCAGCATCTACAGCAATTCTGAAAGAGTCCTCCTTGCACAAATCTTTCTCAATCCCTGTTAATGAGCTGGTGGTGGGAGAGACTTTAGAAATAATGGAAGTAGATAAAGTTGCATCGTTCTGGATTCCAACTGCTTGAGATTCCTGCCCTATTTCAAGAGATTTGTCCTCTCCTCTTCCGGGAGAAATATGTATTCCCATGACCTCATCCACTTGAGATTTAGCAATCTGATAGATTTCTTCATCAATAGCACCTTCCAGTCTTTTAAGCTGCCTTTCAGAATGCAGCCAAAATGGAAGCAACGATGATCCATATGCTACAAGTGACTTAAAATCAGAAAGTCTAATCTCTACTTCCAAAACATACTTTGACGTCCAGTCATGACCTTGCAGGTGGCCCTTCGATCTGAAACAAATATATAATTTGTAAGGAAGGAAAAAATAAACCATATGACATCAGTTCTAGGAGAAAAATAAATTAAATCAGGTAAGGATTACCCTTCAAATGACTTCAATTTCTGAAGCAATTCCTCACTTCGTTTCACAAGACTAGAACAAAGAGCGCTCATTGTATTTTCTTCATTAGTCATTGATCCCTGTATGTACATCCCAGGATCAATTAAACTTCTGTCACTGGAGACATCATCTGAAGCACCTACAGTACTACTTAATTCAATTTGGCTGACACCAGCAGTGCCATTTTCATTCTTCAGAACTTCACTTTTGCTTCCTTCAACCGTCTCATTTATTTGAGCTGCACATTCATATGCATCTTTACTCTGAGATATCACATTGGCATCCATAGCACCATCAACAACTGGTGCAGTTGAATAGTAATCCAATGCAACACCCATACTCGAATTAGACTCATTTGTGGCCACAGCAGTGGACTGTGTATTCTCTATAATAGTAGTTTGTTGATCATCAGTCAATTGGGTTGTTTGAGCCAAAAAATGAGGTACTTCCCATGAAGTTTCCCCAGTTTCAATATTCCAATAATAATATTGGTTGCTCTCTTCATGCAGTACCATCTTCCAACCTAAAGTCACATCTCCAATAACTTGTATGGCAGAAGATCCAGTGGCAGATGTTTGTCCTGACAAACTCATTTCTGTGTGTAAATGGACCAAGGCAGTAGCATCACTTTCTGTAGAGACAATGACCTCTGGATTATGGAAATCATTGGGCGAAATAACATATCCTTCCTCAAGTTGTTTGACCTCCAGAGCAGCAAGGTCCTTGCCTGTATTTACATCTTTATCTTCACTTTTTTCACCAGATGGTACCTTGACCTGATCAAATAAAGAAGTTAGCATTTAAAGGGAATAAAGATTATGATGACATGTCAGGGCCGAAAGAAAGAACGCTTAAATATACTTACTTCATGATAATTGTGTTGTCAAAAAGCTATTAACACCATAATAAGACAACATTTAGTGTTGGTCCAAAAAAACAATTTGACTAGTGTCTAAGTAAATGGTCTAAACTTAACAATGTCTAAAGATGAAAAAGTAAACAACAGTTGCAGAATCCATCAATTACCAGGCTTTCATTGTCAACTGACGAATTCTCTGCATCAGCACCTTTAAGCCTATCATCTGATTGCTCGTCCATTTCATCATCGCTATATTGCCCAAGTAACAGAAGAGGATTCTGCTGCTGTTGACCTGAACACAGGACGCTATTATGTCAAATACCTTTAAAACCACCGATTTATCCATGTAGCAACAACAGATATAAACATAAACAAACAGATGCATAAGAATATTCATGTTAAAACAAAGCAAAGTCAGCCGAAATAAGAAAGAAAAAATGTCGGCATGGGAAAGGATGTGATAAATTTGACAAGAGCATTTCAGGAGCAATTCATCACACCCACCTGTCAACACATCAATAAAAATGTCAGTGCAAGGATAAGCAAATAAAGCCAGAGACATACGAACCGATATAAAAATATTCCAGAAGAAATCTCCAATACGCTCTGATGCCGTGAAAAAGGGCATATCAGATAGGGACTCATTCAAACTATCACAGTGACAGGGCCCGACCTGATCTCATATGAATGTTCCCAAGACCACAGCCACCCTATAATCTGAAAATAAATTCTTGGTACAAACAAGATAATATTTCTTGTACAACAAGTTCCACAATTCCACCAAAATAATGTTGAGCACTCATGTCCTCTCTACAAAGTAGTCCTTTTGAAGAGAACTGACGGAACCCACCTGAAGAAGATGGTGAATTGGGTAACCCAGCACGTTCTTTTGATTCTGTATCCTCTCCAACATCATCATGAACTGAAGAGCCACCCAAATCTCCTAGAAAATAAAAAGAAAAAACAGAAAAAGGAACAAACATTACATCAGCTGGTACAATACAACCTACGCTTCTAAGCTTAGAAACATTACAAAATCAGAAAAATAAATTCAAAACCAAAAAAATGTAAAAAGAAACCCTATAAATCCCCATGACTTGTTCGTCTTTGTTGAAGCTATAAATGCTAAACTTTCATTTAGCATCAGATATTGTTTTTTCTCATTAAACTGAATTAAAAACCAATTATCTGGCGAAGAATACTTTCCCTAACCCTAAAAATAAATACAAACACGCAATTTGCAACAAATTAAGTTTAAAAAAAGAAAACGAAACCCTACCAAAACCGTAAACCGCCATAACTATTAAAAAAGAAAAGAAAAGTTAAAGCATTTAAGACAGAAACGAATACATATACCAATGAGGATGAGAGAGAGTACCAGAGGGTTCCGCTGAGAGGTCGAGCTTGACGCGACGGCCAGCGTTGCTCATAGCGGCAAGGACGCGATCTTTTCTCTTCCCCATCGTTTCGCTGATTCGGATATTAATTAATTAATCAAATTAATTATTGGAACTTTTTCTTATAAATTATTTTGAAATTTAGTGATGTTGGATTTGTTTACAGGCTGCTCCCTTCTCCGTCGATCAACTGTCAATGGATTTGTTGTGCGCTTTTTTATATGATTGAAACGGCGGTGCAGATGAAATAAATAAACCCACTTTATATTCTCCGGGTCAAATATAAGGATAATTTTTATTTTAGAAATTTAAATTATTTATTTAATATAATTTTTTAAAGGGTAAAAGCTTTTTTAGTCCAAAGGTTTGGTTAAATACTCTCATAAGTCCTAATAATTTTAAAAAAAATCCTTAAAAATCTTAATTTCTTATAAAATATCTATTATATCCTTATACATACTATTTAAAAAAAAACTAATAAATTTTTAAAACTTAATAAAAGTTCTAACTTTATATAAATTATATTTATGTAAAATATATTAATTAATAAATAAAAATATTGGTCGCTATATAATATATTAATAAAATATTTTTATTGTAATTTATTGTAAGAAATTAAATAATAACAAATTACATATTTGTAATTATTAAAAATTAAATACAACTAAAACATAAAGTATTAATTTATTAATAAAATATAGATTTATAAATCTATTTGTTTTATAGTATAATAAATATTTATGATTATATTATAATTTATATAAAATATATATATAAAAAATATAATTAAAATAATAAAACTAAAATAATAATAAATAAAAGTTATAATATGTTAATAATAATTATATAAAATATATGCTATAAGATAATTATTTTATTTATTTATTAATATATTTTACATAAATATAATGAATTTAAAAAAAATTATTAGTTTTTTGTTAAATATTATGTATAAGGGTATAATAGGTATTTTATAAGAAATTAGAATTTTTAAGAGTATTTTTAAACTTATGAGGGTATTTAGCTAAACTTTTGAGATTAAAAGGATTTTTACCTTTTTTAAATATTATTAAATATGAGTTAAATATAAGATAATTTTAGGTTATTAAATTGTCTTTTTCCATAAATTTTTCATAAAAAAATTTTTGAAGTTACTATTAAATGACTTATTCAAATATTTATATTCAACGTTAAATTAAAATTTTAAAATATAAATATTATCAGTGTTAATAAATATATTTTTCAAAGTTTTTAAATCCAATCATATATTAATATTCAGTAAATATAACAGACATATGATGAATTTATTTAAACAATATTGATGTAATAATTAACAAAAATTAAAGCATTTAATAGATATCTCTCCCTCTTGCTTAAGTTAAAGTTAAAATCAGTGATTTCTCGCATAAAACGAGATTAGTAAGTTGAGAAGATTATATCCTTTTATGAACGTATTAAATATCAATCTCAATTATTATATAAATAGTGACTTAAAATTGGTAGCAGAAAAAATTAAAATAAAAAATACTTTTGAATTTATTTAAAAATATAAATATAAACATGGACAAAATCTTTAATTAGTTACTAATTAGTTTTACCAAAACCACATGAGCTATAATCCAGCAAGTAAACAGTTATGTATTTGAGTGCTAAGATTAAGTTGCATTACTAAACAAGATAATATAATAAATAATTTAAAAATTAAAAATGTTATTCACATGTTATTTGAGTTTATAATTTTGAAAACATATTATTGATTTAATCTAATTAACATAACATAAACTTCTCTCAAAAAAGAAGATTTTGTTGAGCGTGTCTATTAAAAGTAAAAATACACTACTTTCAAATTTATATACAGTAATTTTTACTTTTGTATAACGAAAAAGCAGTTAATTACTATTAAATTTTTATATGTGAAGTGTTACTATTAATACAATAAAATATTTTTTATTGAACGCGTTTTGATTTTCGAACACTCAATTTTCATAACTTTGTTGAGCCCAAAGTTTTATGTTTTGTGTGCAAAGATTAGTTGAAAGTACTTTTGTTAAAATTTTAAATTTTAGGCTAATTTAGTACAAAAATTATTAAAAAAAAAATTATTGTGGTAAATTTTCAATAACATTTTCAATACCAACAAATTTATTTAATATATTTGTCATCTTCTCCAAACTTATAAGTTACATCACAATCATATCCTAAAAAAAAACATTGAATAATAACTCTTATCTTTTATTAATCAAAACACAATTAAATTCTTTTTTCTTTTGATAAGTTTTTAAATATGTTTATATTTTATAACAATTATAATTAAGATTTGTTTTTAATTTGTGAAATTTCTTTCACTAATGCGTAGGGCATTTTTCTACCATATACGAAGGTATTCATGCATTGTGTGTGCGTAAATCTCTAAGATGAGTTACAATAATATGTATCTAGACTTTCGGTAAAATTTTAATGTAAATATTAATAGATATATATGTAGTAAAAAAAATATAAACTATAATATTAATATTTGACTATTATAAATAATCCTCTCCTCGGAGATGTCCCATGTGATAGAATTGAAAAGGATGATTATCAATTAAAGGACTTGAGTGAGTAATTTTAAAATTTAGAAGACCTAATTGATAGAATCTCTAAAATATGTAATTTTTTGTGATTTTGAAGATGGAAGAATGCCTATATTCCCCTCATTATCCCCTATATTTTTTCTAATATCTTATTATTTTCTTAGTTTTGATTTTACTCTTTACTAATTTAAATATTTTTGATTTTTTTATTTATAAATATGAACCAATTGGACAAAATCATTGAGTTGAACAAATTTTTTAAAATTACAAAATAAATTAACATTAAATGGATTCGAATCTAAAAAATTTTTTAACCGCTTCACCAAATACATATTTGTGATAAATTATTCAATCGTTAATAAATAACTCTTTTAAATGTATATAAATAAATTTTATTAATAATAAATTCTATCAATAATAAATCATATCAATAATAAATTTTATTAATAATAAATTTTATCAATAATAAATTTTATTAATATAAAAATTTATAATTTTAAAAATAATTTTGTAACTATTAAAATTTAAAAATATTTAATATCACTAAATTATAAAAATTTTAAATTTAATAATAATTTTAAAATAATTTTAATTTATATAAATTATATTTATTTTTTAATAATAACATAAAATTTTAAAATTATTATAAATAATTATTAAATTATTATCATTGGTAATGTTTCAAAATAATTTATAAATATAAAAATATTTTTATTACATTAATAAAAATAATATTTATTTTAAAGATAATTTATTATGTATTTTGAAAAGAAATATTTATTAAAAATGAAAAAAAAATATAATGAAGGTTAATTGGTGTAGTGGTAAGGGTATCAATGTGTTTTACCTTGTTATAAGATTCAAATCTTTACAATTTAATTTATTTTTATAATTAAAAAAAATTGGTTCATTTAGTTATAGTTCAACTTGATTTAATTGGTTATGATTCAATAATTTATATTTAAATTATTAAAAAATAAAATTAAAAAAATATAAGTGTTAAGGGATGATAAAATATTAAAAAAAATATAAAAAAAATAATGGGATATTTGAGTCAAAAAGCAAGGGGGAACGAATATTCTCCCTTTCGAAAAAGACAACAACAAGGAGCTTTCCGTAAATTACCCTTATTAATAAAATATGAATACACAGAAACATCTGTAATTAGTATATATAAGAAAAAGTGAAAAATAAAAGTACAAGTCATTAACGAAGTGGCAGTGTGCGTTTCCTTGCAGAAATCAGGAACTCTTGGCAAAATCAAATTTCTTTATATCAACATCTTCATGTTACGTAAAAATTATAAATAGACAAAAAGAAAATAATAATAATAATAATAATAATAATAATAATAATTTTATTTATTTTATATATAAAAAACAAAAACTCTATAATTAAATAAATCATTCCTTCATTTTGCAGACGACAGAGAACAGCCTTCATTTACTATCCTCACGCTCATCAATCGTATTGTGTTTTGTGTCTCTGGAAAGGTAACAAGTAACTCTATCGTCTGTTTGGTTCCCGAGAAAAAGGAAGATGAATATTTTCGTTTATTTTTCCTGGCGGTTGCTCGGCGGTCGAATAGATCGTTAAACTCCATTGTGAATTATAGTCGTTGTTGCTAGATCTATTGATTTGTTTATCCGCTTTGGTTGATTGACCTTCTCGGGTAATCTGGTTGAATTTGTGGTTGAATTACGTGATTGGATCTTAGATCGTTTTCTTATTCTGATTGGTTGCGGATATTTGTTTTAAGCGGTTATTTTGTTTGATGTATAAGTTGATTATCTATTTGCGGTTGTGGATTGTTTGTTGTATACACGAATCGTTGTTGGTTTATATTTCTGTTGTTTCTTTGTTCTAATTTCTTCAATGTTTGGGAGAATTCTAATTCTGTTTGAGAATTAAGTAGATATTGATATGGTCAAACAAAAATTCTTTTCCTTTGCTCGCGTGTAGATATTCTTCTTGAAACGTGAACGGGCGGAGAAATTATTTATTGTTCTGATTATCTATAATATTTTACTTTTGCTAATTGAATCTGTCGAATTTACTGCCGCATCATTAAGAAAATGAAAGTAGTTGTTTTTGTTAATACTATTGTTGTAATCTACGCTTTCATCTGGATTTGATTTGTGTCATAACCAAAAGATTGGTGTTTATATCTTGATATTTTAATGCTTTTGCATAGTTTGTTTGCTGATGAAATATTGGTTTTATTTCTCAGTACAGATTTTTGAGTGCTCAGTTTTAACAAATCTTGGTAGTTGGCCGATTATCAGAAGAAACAGGAAATGGTTAAAAGGTTGACTCTGTGCTTTGCACTCTAAATGGTTCACTTATGGGTGGGAAAACTGAATAGAAGTTCTTACTCTTTAAATTGCTGTGCAGGTATGGAGTGTTTTGATGTGCAGAAAATATCATGTTGCAGTGCATAGAGGGATTTAAGCATTTATTTGCTTCCCTATTGCGGTGCTGTGATCTTGATTTGTATAAACAATCAAGGGGCCTCGAAGATCCTGAAGTTCTTGCCAGAGAGACCGTGTGTATGCCATCAATTTCCTGTTTCTGAGATTCTTATTATATTATTCTTTGCAATACTCGGGAATATGTAAAATACAGGATAATTAGCTTACAATCTTGTCAGATTTAGTTTAGTTTTTGGACGTCACTGCTGCTAAATTTTCTTGGACCAGTATGCATTTCAAAACAACATTGAACGCTGGCTAAAATTTTTAATTTTGCTGACTTGAATGCAGTCAGTGTAAGTGAAATTGAGGCACTTTACGAGCTCTTTAAGAAGATCAGCAGTGCTGTGATTGATGACGGGCTAATAAACAAGGTTTGTTTAAAAGGTTTTTACTGGTCAAGTTGAGCAGTATTTAAGGTAAGCATATGTTTGTTCATATATTTGATGATCTCTTTGTAATCATGTTACAGGAAGAGTTCCAGTTAGCGTTATTTAAGACAAACAAAAAGGAGAGCTTGTTTGCTGATCGGGTACTCTTTGCTCCCTTATTTTATATTAAGCATCTTAACTTTTTCATTTGAGTCACTGTAATTTTATTGCCTAATCAATTGCAGGTTTTTGACTTGTTTGATACAAAGCACAATGGAATATTAGGTTTTGAAGAGTTTGCTCGCGCTCTCTCGGTTTTCCATCCGAATGCCCCTATTGATGATAAAATTGAGTGTATGGCTTTATCTATTAATCTTTCATCATTCTTTCTATTTACTCCTTGGAAGAGAAGTTGTGGTAGTCTCTTTCTTGCTTCAAATTGACTGGCTATCTCATATTTGCATTTTGCTAAACTTGAGTTCTTTGTAAGTTGATGTTTGCAACTTTGCTCTTCATTTCTCAGTTATTCATTCTTTATTAACCATTTGATATCATAATGCAGTCTCTTTTCAACTATACGACCTCAAGCAGCAAGGTTTTATTGAAAGGCAGGAGGTATGCATCCCGGATTTGATTTCTTGAACTTCTGTCTTCTTTTATACAAATTCAGCTTTTGCATTGACTTTTCAATATATATAGGTTAAGCAAATGGTAGTAGCCACACTTGCAGAATCTGGTATGAACCTTGGGGATGATGTTATAGAAACTATAATAGACAAGGTGGTCCTCAACCTGATTTTAATTTTTCATTTTTTTCTTTATAATTCGTGCTGTTTTTTTCTCTCTTTAAGGCATGGATTTTAATTTGTTTTGTGTTATGACACTTTGGTTCAGACCTTTGAAGAAGCTGATACAAAACACGATGGGAAGATTGACAAGGAAGAGTGGAGAAGCCTTGTTCTGCGCCATCCATCACTTTTGAAGAATATGACCCTTCAATACCTCAAGTGAGTTTAATTAACATCTTTCACGTCTGCCCTGTAAAAATAAAACACTGGTGGAATATTCCCTGCAAACAGAGAAATCTAATGGGAAGTTACGAAACTAAAAATGGTTTGGAGTAATTTATTCTTTTGTTTAAGAAAGTTACTAAAGGTTTGAATGAGATTCTGATCTCTTTGATATAATTGAACAGGGACATCACCACAACATTCCCGAGCTTCGTCTTTCATTCAAGAGTTGAAGATACCTAAACTCAAGAAGATTCCGGTTCTAGCTCAATAGGAGATTGTTATTTCTATTTGATGTTTTGTTTGTTTCTAGACAATATGGGCCTTTCACATGCGAAGGGCCTGGAGGGTTTCTACATTGTATTGGTTGCTTTTTTGGAAATGTTTGGTTTTGTGCATCTTTATTATTCAAATACTAAACTTTTACCTCCTTATCATTATTTGTGGGTTTTAAACTCTAATGTACATTCCAGTTTGTATTTTTGTGTTTCTCCTCCTGTTTTGAGTCTCAGTAGATTCCGAAATGTTCTATCCAGCAACAGTTTACCCAAGGTAGTAATGGAAAATATAGAAAAGAATCCATGAAGGAATGATGATTCCTCTATTTTTTCAATTAGACAACGCCATATTAGTTAGTACTCATACCACGTATTTGAGTATCTGACCACATAAATTGATTTCCTATAGAGTTCTACTTTCCTCGGCTACCATAAATGTTTATTTTTCTCTCTGCAATTCATTCATTCTACTCCTGAATTCCGAACAAATTGCATATTTAATTTACTTTAAAATTCCAGACACAATCAACTTTCAGTTTGTAAACCGGGTAACTTGATCCTTCTCAAAGTTTTCACTCTTTCTTTACAAAGAGTGCTTGATTTCCGCCTGCTTATCACCCTTTACTACTGCAAATTGCTCGTTACTGAAGCGAAATTGTTTTTATCACTTCCCTCGAGCAAATAACAGCCCCAACAAATTACTACCAAATGTGTAAATGCTAGAGACGTGAAACACAAAAGCAGCAGCTACTGATTAACCAAGATAATACTTTCATGAAAACATTGGACTGCAAATATAAAAACTGTATAACATAACCATTCGGAAAAAGCATACTTTAGCATTTGCCAAAAAATAACCAAAAACCTCTAATAATAACGGAGAAGAAACTCAGTAAATAAATAGAAACCACTACTGAAGTACCACGACATGACAATAAGAAAAAAGGAAACTAAAAGTTATAAAGAGTTCAAATATGATAGTTAAAAATTAAAAAGACTAGCTTAATCAACTTCCTCCATCTTGCTGCCCTCAGCATCATCAGCAGCTTCCTCCAGTGCGGGCATCTCAGCATCAGCATCAACAGCTTCCTCATCGATGCTGAGCCCAAGTTTCAACATCCGGTGGATTCTGTTGCCAAAAGTGTTGGGGTCATCAAGGCTGAAACCAGAAGTCAGTAGAGCAGTCTCAAAGAGCAGGAGAACAAGGTCCTTAACAGACTTGTCATTCTTGTCCGCATCAGCCCTCTTCCTGAGCTCCTCCATGATGGGGTTCTCAGGGTTGATCTCCATGGTCTTCTTGCTGGACATGTAACCAGCCATGCTGTTATCTCTCAAGGCCTGAGCCTTCATGATCCTTTCCATGTTGGCTGTCCAGCCATATTCACCAGTTACCAAACAGCAGGGAGAATCCACTACCCGGTCAGACACGACAACCTTCTCCACCTTGTCACCCAATACATCCTTGATCACCTTGCAGAGACCCTCAAACTTCTCCTTCAAAGTTTCCTTCTTCTTCTTCTCATCTTCACTCTCGTCAAGCTTGAGACCTTCCTTGGTTGCTGAGACAAGCTTCTTGCCTTCAAATTCCTTGAGCTGACCAACAGCATACTCATCAATGGCATCAACCATGTAGAGCACCTCATAGCCCTTCTTCTTCAATTTCTCCAGGAATGGGGAGTTCTCTACGGCCTTCTTGCTCTCACCAGTGATGTAGTAGATATCATTCTGGCCCTCCTTCATTCTGGTCACATAGTCTTTCAAACTAGTCATCTCATCGCCACTCTTGGTAGAATGGTAGCGGAGTAATTCAGCAAGTTTAGTCTTGTTGGTGGAATCCTCATGGATACCAAGCTTGAGATTCTTGGAGAAGGCCTCATAGAACTTGTTATAATCTTCCTTGTTCTCTGCAATTTCAAAGAACAGCTCAACACACTTCTTCACCAAGTTCTTACGGATGACCTTCAAGATCTTGTTTTGTTGGAGCATTTCTCTTGAGATGTTAAGAGGAAGATCCTCAGAATCAACAATACCCTTAACAAAGCTAAGGTATTCGGGAATCAACTCCTCACAGTTGTCCATGATGAAGACACGGCGGACATAGAGCTTAATGTTGTTGGGCTTCTTCCTTGTATCAAAGAGATCAAAGGGTGCCCTCTTGGGAACAAAGAGGATGGCCTTAAACTCAAGCTGACCCTCAACAGAGAAGTGCTTTACAGCCAAGTGCTCTTCCCAGTCATTGGTCAGACTCTTGTAGAAAGCTGCATATTCTTCCTTTGTGATCTCCTCAGGTTTCCTCATCCAAATTGGCTTTTGCTTGTTCACCAATGACCATTCATGGGACACCTCCTTGATCTTCTTCTTTTTCTTCTCTTCCTTTTCTTTCTCCTCATCAACATCCTCAACTTTACCCTCCTCATCCTTCTTCTCTTCCTCATCCTCATCATCAGAAATCTCCTTCTCTGTGGTCTTCTCAATCCAGAGAGAAATTGGATAGCTAATAAACTCAGAGTGCTTCTTAATCAAATCCTTCAAGCGGCGCTCCTCAAGGTACTCAAGCTGGTCCTCCTTAAGGAAGAGGGTGATCTTTGTACCACGGCCAAGAGGCTCGCCAGATGTATCTCTGGTTACAGTGAATGAACCACCAGCTTGTGACTCCCAGACATATTGCTCATCATCGTTGTGCTTGGTGGTAACAATGACCTTCTCTGCCACCAAGTAAGCTGAGTAGAACCCAACACCAAACTGACCAATCATGCTCACATCAGCCCCAGCAGCCAATGCCTCCATAAACTCTTTAGTCCCAGACCTTGCAATAGTACCAAGGTTGTTGACCAAATCTGCAAACAATTGAAACGATTATTTAGCAACAGTAACCCCAATGGCTATACCAATAAAAAAACCAGCTCAGACGATGTAACAACTAGTATAAATTAACACTCACCAGCCTTGGTCATGCCAATACCACTGTCAATGATGGACAATGTGTTGTTAGTCTTGTCAGGGACAATGTGGATGAAAAGCTCAGGCTGGGCATCTAGCTTGCTTTTGTCTGTCAAGCTTTCAAAACGGATCTTGTCCAAAGCCTACTCACAATATTTTACATAAGAAAATTAGAAGACAATCCATAATGAACACACAACTAACCAACCAATAACAAATTGCGCACAAGCACCAAACTATATATTGTACACCAGCCACCCAAAACAAAGCACAACTCTTTACAAACATTAAGATTAATGAATCCATAGAAACAATATAGCACAATCGTTATAATTAAGACTATATCTACCGCGAGAATTAAACTATGACAAGTTCAGAACTAGCATTAAAAAACAGAATAAAATAAACCTATACCACTTTTCACCCGAATCCTAACTTCTGCCATGCCAACACTAAAATTGATCAACTTTATAACAATAGACATAGCAATATCAATATTGCTAGTGTTCAAACCATATTGTAACCATTGCACAGCAAAAAAGTCAACTTCTTATTCTATAAGGAACACAAGATCATTACTTTAAACAGGAAACACTATGACAATAAATAAACGCATATAAGCCGATCCATGAGTCCTTCTTAAATGCACTATAGCATTCGGCAACCAACACAAAAAAAAAATGGCATAAAACGACTTCAAAAATTCATAAACGACCACATATAAAGACAAAGATACATACATCAGAGGAGTTGCTGATGAGTTCACGAAGAAAGATCTCCTTGTTACTGTAAAAGGTGTTGATAATAAGACTCAACAGCTGGTTGATCTCCGCCTGAAAGGCAAACGTCTCAGTCTCTGACGCCATCGCAACAAAGTCGTCGCTCGTTCAACCGTCCGATCTACGATTTAAATTCTAGGGTTTTAGAAGCGAGAGCGAGAGAGAGAGAGGAGAAAGAGTGAGGCTCAGGAATTGGTGGAAGTAAGCTTTATATAGGGAACCTTGCTAGGGTTTCTAGATCCTTCTATTTCGATGATATTATTTGTTAACGTTTCATTACGTTACCGAGTCAGACGATTTGCTTCTGTGGGATTTGGTGTCATTGGTTGCCACGTGTGCGGTGAGGCGCGCTTTGGTGTTTTGTTGTTCAATCACGTTTGTTTGTGAGCTCGTTAACTGACCTTCTGGTGATATTATAAAGAATATCTGTACGCTTTATCCCTTTCTTCCTGAAAACGCTGCGTTTTATTGAAGCCCAATTTGTGGGGCACTATTTTATCTTAACAATTAAGATATATAATACCGAATAAGAAAAAAGTCCACATACTTACCCGAGGTTCGTAGAAATTTCAATATAATAAAAAATTTATAAAAAAATATACTACTTTTTCCTATAAATAATAAATTTATTAAAATATTTTAAATTTAATTTTTTAAAATTATAAAATAAAATTACTAAATTTTAATAAAAAATAATAATATTTTAATCATTATAACAAATATATTTTAAATATATATTTTTTAATTTTTAATAAATAACTTTTTTGAGAATGCATATTTAATAATTTTTATAATAATTAAAATTATTTTATTATTATAAAATTTATAATTAAAAAAATTTATATAATAACTTGAGTTTAAAATTATTATCAAATAATAATAAAATTATTTTTAAATAATTATTAAAAAATAAATTTAAATGATTATAAAATAAAATTATTTTAAAATTAATAATTTTAAAAAATTATTTCTTAAATAATTGTTAAATAAAATAAATTATTTATTTTACCCTTTTTCACCTCCTGCTCCTTCTTTTCCCCTTTCTCCTTTCCTGCTCCTCCCTTTTTCATTTCCGTTCTCCTCTCCCTTTTCCTCCTTCTCCCTTTCTTTTTGCCTTCTCCCTTTTTCTCGTCGTCCCTCCTTGTCCTTCTTCTCCCTTTTCTTCTCTCTCTTTTTCCCCGCGTTCTCTCTTCTCCTTCCCCTCTCTCTTCTTCCCTTTTCTTTTCCTCTCGTCGTTCGGGTCTTCTCGTCTCGTGGTTCGTCTCGTCCTTCCTTCCCCTTTTTCTTTTCTCCTTTCCCCTCCCTTTCCCCTCTTTCCTCCTTTCCTCTTTCTACCGCGCCCTTTTCTCTTTTTTTCAATTTTTTTTTTAAATTGAGATTTTGGGACATGTGGACTTTTTCCTACAGAATCTAGGAATTGACTTTGTGAAAATGTGGTGAAAATTGATTGTTTCAATAAAATCAAAGTGGGATTAAAATTTATTCTCTCTTTTTAAATAATATTAACGGATAAACACATTTGCCATAGTTTTGTTCACAGACAATGCCACCCAAGCCCAGCAGCCCAATATCCTTCAACAAACCACTACATTTGACATCAACTTATCCATTGGCGTTGATGATATCAACTACATCTGAACTTTTTCCGAGAAAATTCTATTTGGGAAACTTTCTGAACATGGAAAATCTTGCATTTCAGGTCTCACCGAACATCCCACGTGCGTCCAAATCTCCAAGGTAAGTATTTTAACTACCTCCTCCTTCATTTATCACTGCTTGTGTGTTAAATATTGTGTAATTACGTAATTATTAGCCACTTCTTCAAAATTCTTTCCTGCAAACTCTTCAAATAATGTTAATAATCTTAAAGAAAAAACTTGTTATTATCCAACTAGTTTAAAAGGGTAGGAGAACAAAATTTTGCATCTGGGTATGATAGAAATTGCCATGGTGATTTATTTATTTATTTATTTTTTAAAATTTTAGTGTAATCTGATAAACTGATCTAGATGAAATTACAAAATGATGACTTCTGGTATAATCTTAGGTTGTCCATATTGAGAGCAGTCACTGTATTGTAACGAAATACCAAGTTTGCAAGTATTCCAGTTTCTCCATTAGCGTATTTATTTGACCACGTTGCTATGTTGGCACACAACAGGAGCGTAAATGATAGACGGGCCAAATGATGTCGTGACGAGGAACTTGCACGATCGATTCTCTTCACTAACAGTCAAAAGATTGCCAAAAAGGAGGGTACTTTTGCTGTCAATAGGATATAGTTCCATATTGTTACATATAAATCCTGTTTTTGCTGCTCCAGTTCCAGATATGAAGGAACCTGAAGTAATTCGGTAAAAATGTTGTATGTGTTATCTTTCTTTTTCTTTGCTTATTGTGAATTTTAATTTATTAATTTTGTAGTTACTGATATAAGGTTGTTATTGTTGTCTGAAGAATCCAGGACATTAAAGCTTCCCAATGGAGTAAGAATTCAAGGTATAAGTTTCTTAAACCTAATGTATAGTTATTACGATAAGAATCACATGGAAAATTTATAGAACCTGGTAGTGTCTTAGTGATTATCTACTTTCCGGGTTCCGTTTCCAGAGATTATTGAAGGGGAAGGACCGAAAGTTAGTGACGGAGACTTGGTTGAAATAAATTATGTATGCCGCCGTTCAAATGGATATTTTGTTCATAGGTACTTTCAAGTTTGCTTTGACATTGTCACTTGCGAACTTCTTCTATTACATTGTCTGCCTTAGAAAAACTCTGTATTTAAATGCAGTACTGTGGATCAGTTCAGTGGAGAAAGTGCACCTGTCATCCTTCCTCTGGATGATAATCAGGTTAGTTCCTCTTTATTTTTTACCTGATTGTAATCCAGAGAACTTTGAGAACATGCTTCAGGTAACTTTGTGCTATTTGACAGATTATAAAGGGCCTTAAGGAGGTTTTGGTTGGCATGAAGGTTGGAGGTATGTAATGATGCTTTAGATCTCGTGAATGAAATTGACTTTCTACAGAAGTTACTAGCTATTTACAAAGAGCCCAGTCAGCAGTTACTTTACGGCAGTCCTACTCCTTCCTATTTTCAGTATTGCCTCATTTGCCTATATTTTCTTACTCGCTTTGCCGAGGCTTATGTTTCTTCAGCCATTCATTACATTTTCCATTGAACATTTGCTACATGTCTCACTCTTTCTGTCAAACCTGGCTGGTAAGAAAGATAGTCTCCAAAAAGTTGTCATACATTATTTACAAGTATTTGTTTGAGATTGACAAATTCATCGTAATGAACTTAGTCATGAATCTTTTCATTTCACGATGGAGTGAAGGATTTCTGCTTTGATGAGATTCAAATGACTTTTATATCTTTTGCAGGAAAGAGACGAGCACTGATACCACCTTCGGTGGGATACATCAATGAAAACTTAAAACCCATACCTGAGGAGGTTTCACCTCTCATTTAACTCAGAAATTTTGTTCTTCAATTGACTTGGCTCTAATGTGGTCTTCCTCCTCCCTCTTTTCCTTTCATAGATTTCTTTCTTTTGAAATGATTATTGTTTTCTTCTTTCAATCAAGGAAAAGTATGATTTACCTTGCTGATACAGTTAACTGAGCTACATTTATGGTTGTTGATTGCAGTTTGGCCCCCGCCGTAGCCTTTTGTCTCACGCGAATGAGCCTCTGATATTTGAGGTGCAGCTCTTGAAAGTACTATGAGTTCATTTTACATATATGTATCCGAATTCTACATTAAGATTGATTTCTCTGTTGCACTGATTAAATTGTTTGGAGCTTCTATGCTGTTGGTCTGATGATTGGACGCATTCATTCAGGAATGAAAAATTTCATCGATTCTTATTGAAGATCTGTATTTAATAAACATAAATATCAAACTTATACAGATGGAGTTAGTTATAAAAGTCAACTTACAATAAAATATTTGAAACTGAGATTCTTCCCAAGTTTCTTCTGATACTAATTACGTACTTGTGCTGCTAGAAAAGTTGATTAGATAGAACTTGAACCAATGGTATCTATGCTTACCATCGGAAAGTGGAAACCAAAGTAAATGGTTGTCTACTAGCCATTTTCATATAGATCAGAAGTACATTGACATTGCAGAGTTCTACTAGAAGCATATGTATCTGCACCAGCTGCTGCTGCTGTGGCTAGTATTACTGCTGTTTTCATTTCAATTCTATGAAGACCATCTTGATCCCCCTTCAGGCAACACTAGAGTGGATATATATATTGGTTTGGAGCAGAATAGCAGATTAAACATAGTGCTTTGGTTCGGTGTATAAATTTTCTGTCGATAATACTTAAAAGAGCACCTATCCCTCGTATGTACAGATTACTCAAAAACATGATGGGCAATTGTGGATTAACTAACTTCTATCTTATAATGTAATATAAAAGAGTTGTTCATTATCGCATTGATGAGTATCTTGTAGGAGTTTATACAACTTTAAATTAATCGAAAAGATGAATTCATTTTCCATTTTTCAAATGGTTTCCGAATTATGAACGTGGGAAAATTGTGTTACAATGATATGATGTATGTGGAATGTGTTCGAAGTCAATATTCAAGTGGATTCATTAGTTCTAATGCAATATTGAACCATGGACTAAGGGCAGTGGGAGTTTAATTTTAAAGTTGTAACTTTTGGTAAATAATTTTTGTTATTATTCGAAACTAGAAATTAGTTATAAATCCAACTAAACCTATGTTAAAGATAAAAAAAAAAAAAACATTGTTTAAAATAATTCAAAAATAGTATTATATAACCAGACCGATATTAAACGTTAAAAAGAACTGTTAAAATAATTAAAAAAACGGTATTATATTATATACGCAATCTCATTCATAATAATGACTGATTATGCTTGAAAAATGATTCGCATAGACGGCGCCGTTTAATCTGCACTCGGACATAAAAGTTTCCTTAATTTTCAAGCTTTTCTCCCGACGACATTGTTCTTTCGAGCACTAACCAAGCTGCCCGATGGTGCTACCAGCAAGAGAGAGCTGATAATTTACACAACCGAAATCCCATAATTTTGTCTACCGTTCCTTTTTTTTTTTGGTTCGTTTGAGTTGGTGAGTGTTTGTTTACTCGGAAAATGCAGAAAATGACACAAGGGTGGTTCTCACAAAGTAGCGGTGGCGAAGATCAGCTGCAGAAAGCGACGTCGTCTTCCTCTTCTTCTTTACTGGCTGATTGGAACACTTACGCCGCCTCAAGAGACGATGAAGATGGCTCCGTTTCCGCTTTCGGATTCGATCTTGAATCAGCTGTTAGGGTCCGCTAATGATACGGTCTCTGGAACGTTCAATGTGTAAGCATCATTTGATCTCTCTACCAGTGGCTGTATTTGCTTAGTATTATTAATTTTTTTCAAGAAATATTGTAGTATCATGTGTTACGTGTTATTCATGAATTTGATCTTGGGGATTTCGTTTTATGTATTATTGAGCTTGCTGGGTTTTGTTTAGTTTTGTCAATAGAATTATGTATTATGTACTCAAGAGCATAAGTCTCATGACGTGGACAATTTGGGTTGTTCATTTATTCATGTGTCAGTCTATCGATTTGATTCTGGGGATGCCTCTTTGATTTAGCACTTTATATATCTGGTTTGGTCTATCTTGGCTGATCTAATGATGGGTATTTGGAATTACGAGATTTGGGGCTTGGAATTTAGTGGGGTTTTGGAGATGTGCTGATTATTTACCCTATTTTCTTAATTTTCTTTTTTTGTATGTTGGTACAATCTGGTGGGCTTTTAGGTTTTCTGATTTGACGTTTGATTTATGCTACGTCTATGGAAGTGATGATAGAAACTGTGTTTCTCCATTTGAGTAGCTGAATTGGTTTATGGGGGTCTAGTTGATGGATAATAGGGTTATGGAAATAGACATGGTGTTTTCCTTTTTTCTGAAAGGTTGTGCTGATATTAGATGATTTGAGCTCCCTTTAGTCATTTACTGTAAGCATTACTGAACAAAAATTTTTTTTAGTGGTTTAAATCATTCATGGATTCTACTTTCCACTGTTTATAGATGAAGGGATAATGTGCTGAATCTAGATAAATTGGCCAAGTGCATGTGGTGATGAGGAGTTTGGTCATGCTAGCAGCAGGAAGTTGTTCTAAAGGATATGTTTGTGTAGAGGGGAAGGGAAAAAGTTTGACCATTATAAGGTGTAGAAACAAAAATATTTCACGACCTTTCAGTAATTTGTTGGTTTTAATGGTGCTCTGTAGTTGTTACTCCACTTTCTATCCCTTCCTTGTCTAAGCAGTAAGGCAATACTTGATCCTGAGGACCAGCTAAATAAAGCTAAACATTAACCCCTTGAGTTAAACCTGAGTGGGGAATGTTTTCAACCTGAATGTTATGGTGTTGGTTTTGTCAGTTTGTTGCCATAAACCTTTTAGACTTAACCATTTTGAAGAGACTGAGTTTTAAGTGAAGCTAGCTGAGACACTTGTGGATCCAGATGTGATATTGAATGTGGAGGATGTGCCAATATGTTAACTCCTAATTGTATAGACTTGTGGATGAAAGATATTATAGTAGTGTTGAAAGAAAAACTTAAAGAGTACGTGGGGTGTTTCAGTCGATGTCAAGGCATGTACTTTGAGATGCTTCTCTCAGGAGTAATGGGGCGAACAGTGGTCTTAAATTGTTTTGTATCCTAAATCAGATTGGGAAGGATCTATGACTGATGCAGAAGTTCTGACTGGTATTGAATTTCTAGTTATGTGCTCTTCACGGTGACGTCGTTGATGTAATGGTATCCATACCTAGCCTCAGAAGACTATTTCAGTTTTGCACATTGCACGATAACTACAAATGTGGAATGGTAAATAAGTTCTGCTAAATCATGAGTTACAAAGAAGTTTCATATCTGTCTTGTTTTGTTTCTGTCTAATAATTTAAACTCTGGTTAAGAATCATTAAGTATCTTGAAGTTGTCATTATTGGAAAAAGAATTTGTAGCAACAAAATTCTGAAATTTGGATAGTGTGGCTCCAGGTGGAGAAAACACATCAAGGCTAGAACTTGATTCAGAAGCTTAAACCCCAATCTGTGTTTCTATGGTGAACTGTAAATGCTGAGTTACTTGTTTAGATAATGCTCTGATAGTAGTCTCCATTTAATTTCTTACTAAATGCTTATTTACTTGTAAAGATAATGCCCTTACCTAGCCATATTAAACTCTGTTTGGTTTCTTTCTCAATCAGGGTATCAAAAGGAGTGAGAGATTTGCCTGGAAACCTCCAATCTGCCACTAGTAATGTCCCTTCAGGAAAAGCACTTCTGTATTTTGGCTTGTTTCTGGCCTCAGGAGTGTTCTTCATTTTCATTGCGTTTACCATGTTCCTTCCAGTCATGGTGCTGATGCCTCAGAAATTTGCTCTCTGCTTTACCGTTGGATGTTGCTTTATAATTGGGTCATTCTTTGCTCTTAGGGGTCCACAAAATCAAATAGCTCACATGTCATCAAAAGAGGTATCTCTGCTATTTCAATATACCTTCTATTTCATCTTACAAGGAGTTCTCTGATGTGTAAGATGATCAACTACTTAATTCAATTGTACGTGTCTGATTCTTTCTTCTCCTTTTCCTTTCCTCTTTTGTCATTGTTTATCCAGAGACTTCCATTTACATTGGGATTCATAGGCAGTATGGTTGGCACCATTTATGTTTCCATGGTGCTACACAGCTACATTCTCTCTGTGCTCTTTTCTGTTATTCAGGTATGAAATATCATGCTTCCCTTATGCTAAACCAATTTCATTTTCTTAGAAGTACATGAGCGGTTGATTTATATAACGTATTTCTGAATTTATCCATATATCTGTTGGTTATTGATAAGAAAAAGTTAATGGCACATTAAATATCAAAATATTTAAATGTTCAATCAAAATTTGAAACTGCTATTTCTGTGGATTAGGTTCTCTCGCTCGCATACTATGCCATTTCCTACTTCCCTGGTGGATCTGCAGGGATGAAGTTCCTCTCTTCTGCGCTAACCTCTTCAGTAATGAGATGTTTTGGGAGGTGACCTTGGCACCTCTTTTATGGAAGTTGTCCCATGTAAATTTCTCATCTTCTTCTGTAACACACAGTACTAATAATGTCCTATTTTTATGTGCAAAATGATTTGCAGTTAAATTTGGATTGACTGTAGCAAAAATTTTCTCAAATGTTGGTCTTCTGTACCATTACTGTCTTTGTTTTCACCTTATGAAGATGCAGGGTTTGAGATTGTTGTTTCTTGATGTGGATAGATGAGCATGTACCGTGTGAATTGTCATGGGTTTTTTTTCTTTTTTCTTTTAGAAGATGAGGGGTTTTGGAAGTTTTTGTTGCTGAGGTGTGAAAGATGAGTATGTACTCTTTATCAGTTTTGCAATAATCTGTACTGTACCACAAGAATTCTTATAGTAGAAATACTGATTAACCTTTGCTAGCGATTTCTTGTCTAATTGCAATTGGAATCCTATTGAAACAATGAAACTGACCTGTAAAGAATATACAGGTTCTTGGCAATGTACTGTTTTCTCTATGTCAAGTATCTATTTGCTAAACATGTTTCAAATTATAAACTGATTTGATTAAATCACAAAGAATTAGCCAACCAAAACAAAGTCCAAATTCCTCCGACAGAGAACCATTAGGCTAAAAAATTATGTTGATTTTGAACCAACTCTTAACCACTCCGGACAGGTAGATCCAAACCCATTTTAAAAATTCATTAACAAAGAGGAAACTGAAACCTTGACCTCACCCATGTTGCTATCAAGGTTAATGTTATTTATTTAATTATAAAGGACCAAAAAGCCTAAGTCCACAAAGTTAAGTTTGACTGTGGAGAGATTGATTAAACTTTGTTACTAGTCGTGTTGTGTGTTTTGCCGGCCCTTTAGGCTTTACCTAAAGAGGGAGAATTTTATAAGTCAGTCCAAGTGTTTCCATCTCCTTTGCACCCATTACCACTCTTACAAATATGATATCACCAAAAAAGAGAGATTAAAAAATGTGTTTGGGAACCCAAATCCTGAAATTAAGGAGGAATTAGGACAAGAAAGTTGGTTAGGGGACATTGATTTGACCTTTTTTGTGCTTATACATCACAAACCCTTCATTTTAATACTACATTATTGAAAGCAATGGGTCATCTTCTACACTATCAAAAATAAAAGTAGCAAATTAAGGGACTTGAACGTCTAGTATGACATAATTGAAACTATATTTTATAGCATCAATAAAAGAGAGAGTCAATATAGTGTTCAAATTATTGAATTCTAAGGAATATCATATAAGTAATATTTCGAAAGTTTAAAAGAAAAAAAATAATTATAAAAAAAAGATATGTGGTCAACTATAAATTAGGTATCATATATTATATGATTAGATGAAAGAATAAATAAAACTTTATTAAATAGCACGATTCAATTGAAAGTGATTGATTTATAAATGCATTATTTAGATACTTTATTTATGATTCATTCATGGTACATGCATGCTTCTTCGTTCTATTTATTTTTTATCCCCATTTTGTGGTATTGTTCAAGAGAATAATAGGAGTCAGCATAGCTAGTGCTTGATACTAACTGCCATTCATCTCAATTACACTAACTTAGTTTTTTAAATAATCAAAACTCTAGAAATGGATCAAGTGCTTGGACAAAAAGGAAAAAAAATTGAGAAAGAATCTCACAACATCAGCCAAACAAAAGCATTTAGAAATCTCTTCTTCTAAACTTTAAATTATGAAATTTTAGCCGAACAAATAATTGAATAATCCAGATATAGAAGATGGGACAATTATTATCATTACTATTATTATTATTATTTTTGATAGGAGTCAAAAATGAGGGAGAAGTGCTAATAATGTGCATCAAAACTTATCAATTCAATTGATGGGAATTGATTTCATCATGGACGGTCATGTACAGATTGAAATTGGGATATGGGTTGGAATTGATTTAGGAAATGACAAATCTTATTTTAATAAATAAATACATATTATATTATATTATATGATTGTGGGGTTGCATTCATTTTGAATATATATATATCTCCAAATTTCCAACTCAATATAGTTGCACGTGTGGAGTGGCCATCTCCCATCAACAAAAGGTGTTGTGATTATACATACAACTTTAGGTCCATTCTTAGGGGCCACCACCACTCCTTTCTTATTTCTTCTTATTTGTATATTTATTTATAATTTTTACATTCATTTATTTGTATTATTACTCTAATGGGTAAAATTTAAAATCATTTTTGTGAAGTATTTAATACAAGGATATATTGTATTGTATATGTATGTTTATTTAATGAAATTATATCATATATTTAATCACATATTTAAAAAATAATCAAATAATTTTGAAATTAGATAAACGTACAAGCAAAACTTTTCTCTTCTATCTCTTGCATGAATGAATGAACATAACATGCACATGTACATGTAGATGATGATGATCTTTAATTTAATGTTATTAGTGGGATGACATTCTTCTATGTGTTTGTTTGTTTAATTAATTACCACAAACAAGTTTTAAAACATGGTTAGAAACAACAATTCCCCATAGCATTAATTAATTTTAGTATATGTATATATGATAATCTTACTCCAACTTTTCACCACCCCTCTTCCACTAAACATACTATAATCTATATAATGTTACTTTAAATTTAAACTACACAAACAAATAAATAAATAATGTTTATGTCCATATACATTTCTCTCTCTCATCCATGTGCAAACTCTCATGTTACAACCCAAGAACTGACAATGAAAAGCATTAAAAAATTTGCTACTCTAAATGTGAAACAACATTAAGTTTTGTTGATTAATAGTAATATTATAAACTAATTAAGCTTAAAACCTAAGTCTTTCTACTATCTTTACAACACCCATTATATATTTTTCTACTAACATTGCAGTTAAATTTGTACTTTTGTCACAGAAAAGACTAGCAATATTAATTAGGTCAAGTCATGTGCCCTCCTTTCATTTCTGCGATTAAAACAATTATCCTTCATTTTGTTGTGAAGATGAAGAGCATGATGCTGTATGAATGAACATGCATATGAGATCAAATTCATGTGATGGGATCTCTTATTATCTCTTCAGTCTATGGCCATATTGTGATGTAGATTTAGATCCATCTGAAGTTTCTTATATTTGTATTGTTCGAAGTCAATTGTTGATATATGCTAACATGGTGGGGTGGTGGCTGGAGATTAACTTAATTAATTACTATAAAATCACTTTTGGGAAGTTAAACTGCCCACAGAACATTATTGTTACCCCATTTTGTGTATCACAAAGTGTTAATTTCAGATCTTACAAATGTACCCTTTATTGATTTCCAAGGCAGGAAAACTTTTTCAAGTTGCATAGCATTCTACCCAAAAGTTTACAATAAAAGATGGGACCATTTTTTATTATTATATAAATTTTTGCATTTTGCTCTTTCTATCTGTGTATATATAATGTTTATGTATTTTTATATGGGGTCCTTAATTTGTCTCTTCTTTTGATGTTCTTGCTGTCCCTTTATTTACTTGTTTAATTGTTCCTTCTTTTGGGGTCTCATTGATCCTCTCTTTCAACCATCAAATGTGCTATTTGCTTTGGTAAAATCATTTCAAGGGCTTATCAACCGTGCATGCTGCTGGCTACATTTTACGCTAGAATTTTATGATGTTCATATTTTCAGAGAAACATGGTGGAGGAGGATGAATAGTTATTCATCTTCCTGCTTAATAAAATTCACAACTTTATCATACTTACAGATCAAGATACAAATTAAAAATTAATAAAATTATCAAGTTTTAGGATTTGAAATAGATCCCGTGACCCAATAATGCTAACTGCAACGGCATGAGAGCTGATCCATAATCTGCAAATTTTGAATATACATGAACAATCTTTTAGCTTTAATGGGTTGATAAATGATAATATATATTAATTAAGAATTCTCAGTTGGTGTAATGTTGTCTCTTCCACTCAAGGCCAATGTTCATTTTCTATGTATTCTTTTAATCCTTTACAGCAAAGACTAGCAGACAGCATGACCAGGTTTTAAAAACCATATTTTATTTTCACATATTCCTTACTTCCATGTGCACTTCACTACTCTGATCAGATTCTACAAAATTAAAACTTTGATCAACGGTTCTTAATATTCAGTAAATATATCTACTCTGCTTCCATAGAATAACCGATCCAAATCCCAAAAATTCACTGGAATTTGCTGTCAATATATTAAGAAATAACCCAATTGTTTAAACTATGTTTTTACTGTAAGTTGAGTTTGTGCTAATTTACCTTCATTAACGGTACTCAACAGAGGATGGGTTTAAGCCAAAAACTATCCGACAGAATAATGTTGTACATTTGGCTGTTAAAATGATTGAAAAGACTATTGCAACACTGCATATGATAAAACAAACACATGGATGGATTGTTCAATTTGTGACCACAAAAATTGATGGACCACCTCAAGCTTTTGGCTTACTAAAGAAGATATGATCAACTTGATTTTACAAAACATGAACTAAAACATTCAATGGTTGGTGAATCTGGTATGGTTTGATCATTAAGCTATCACTATCCAATAGAGTTAATCCATCAATCGGACCACCGATATTGATAAGAGGTAGATAAACCCAGTATTAATATGCTTTTTAATCAGTTTCTGAGGCTACTTAAGCACATTTATCAGCCTCAAAAATATTTGATGGAAATCATTTTATCTCTTGACTATGACAACTTGCAATTCTATTGAGGGTGACAACCAAATTGACTAAAAAAAAGGAAACAAAATGGTAGAGCTGTGAAAAGGTGAGGTAGAAAATGGAAATTTTCTAGATGGTATTAACCACCAAGAGTTTCATTTATGATAGTTGCTCATAGTAAAAACTATTATAGGGTATGTTGAGAAAGTTACAAGCAGAAATCCAGTTCAGAAAGCAACAGCCAAAAACTCTGCTTAATATTGACAGCATAACTCCATAAAAAGTCCACTTAAATAAACAAATACCAAAAATCCATCTGCGTCACCATTTTTGAATTAACAAGTACACCAATTAGAATAATAATAGAAAAAAATAGAAAAGAAAAGAAGGTGCTCTTGGATCCAGATCTTCTGCTTTTCTTCTATAAACAAAACATGGGGTTCTACCCTCAACAATCCCAAAACAGATCACCTGTTCTCATCTCTAAGCAATGCCTGCAACTCTAAGGCATCTCTTGGTCTCTGCAAATATTTTCTCCATCTTATTGCTTATCTCAATAAACACTCTTTTCTTTTCTACTTGTTATGCCATTGATGAACAAGGCCAAGCTCTTTTAACATGGAAGAACAGTTTAAACAGCTCTACAGACGCATTAAAATCATGGAATTCTGAGGTCAGAAGTCCATGCAAGTGGTTTGGGATTCATTGCAACTCAAATGGACAAGTGGTGGAGATAAGCTTGAAAGCAGTAGATTTGCAAGGTTCATTGCCTTCAAATTTCCAGTCTCTGAAGTCATTGAAGACACTTATCATCTCATCATGCAATTTCACCGGCAAAATTCCAAAAGAACTTGGAGAATATCGGGAGCTCAGTTTCATTGATCTCAGTGGCAATTCTCTCTCGGGTGAAATCCCCATGGAAATATGCAGGCTAAGGAAGCTGCAAAGTTTATATCTCAACACAAACTTTCTTGAAGGGGAAATTCCTTCTGATATTGGAAACTTGTCAAGTCTTGAATATTTGACACTCTATGACAATCAACTCAGTGGGGAAATTCCAAAAAGTATCGGAGCATTAAGCAAGCTACAATTACTTCGAGCTGGCGGGAATCAAAATATGAAGGGTGAGCTGCCTTTGGAGATAGGAAACTGCACCAACTTGGTTATGTTGGGACTAGCTGAAACCGGCATTTCTGGAAGTCTTCCTTTATCAATCGGAATGCTGAAAAGAATTCAAACCATTGCCATTTATACATCACTGTTGTCAGGTCCTGTCCCAGAAGAGATTGGAAACTGTAGCAACTTGCAGAATCTGTACTTGTATCAGAATTCGATATCTGGTCCAATCCCAAGGCGAATTGGTCAGCTCAGCAAGCTTCAAAACTTACTCTTGTGGCAGAACAGCTTGGTGGGTGCAATCCCAGATGAACTTGGAAGCTGCACAGAGCTCGCGGTCGTGGATTTCTCAGAGAATCTTCTAACTGGCAGCATACCAAGAAGTTTTGGAAACCTTTTGAAGCTTGAAGAGCTTCAACTAAGCGTCAATCAGCTGTCAGGTACCATTCCAATTGAAATTGCAAACTGCACAGCATTGACTCATCTGGAGATAGACAACAATGAGATTACCGGTGAGATTCCTGCTGCTATAGGCAATCTAAAGAGCTTGACTCTATTCTTTGCATGGCAAAATAAGCTAACAGGCAATGTTCCAGAGAGCCTTTCTCAGAGTCAGGAGCTTCAGGCTCTTGATCTGTCCTACAATAATCTCTTTGGTCCAATACCAAAAGAGATTTTTGCTCTGAGAAACCTCACCAAGCTGCTTTTACTTTCCAATAATTTATCTGGCTTTATACCTCCAGACATAGGAAACTGCACCACTTTGCGCAGGTTAAGATTGAATGTCAATAGGCTCTCCGGTACTATTCCATCGGAGATTGGCAACTTGAAGAGCTTGAATTTTGTTGATATGAGTGAAAATCATCTTGTTGGCGGAATTCCTCCATCGTTATCTGGATGTGAAAGCTTGGAGTTTCTCGACCTCCATTCAAACGGGCTAACTGGTTCTGTCCCTGATACTCTGCCTACAAGCTTACAGTTTGTAGACTTTTCAGACAACGGGCTTACTGGTTCATTAACCCGTAGCATTGGGTCACTAAAAGATTTAACTAAACTTAGTTTGGGAAATAATCAACTAGCTGGTAAAATTCCAGCTGAGATATTGTCCTGCAGGAAGCTGATACTGTTAGACATCGGGAACAATGGTTTCTCTGGTGAAATTCCGAAGGAGCTGGGGCAAATTTCATCACTTGAAATCTCTCTCAATCTCAGCTGTAACCAGTTTTCAGGAGAGATTCCATCAGACTTCTCTGGCCTTACCAAGCTAGGAACACTTGATCTCTCTCACAACAAACTATCTGGGGATTTAGATGTTCTTGCAAGCCTGGAAAACCTTGTCTCCCTCAATGTCTCCTTCAATGATTTCTCTGGTGAATTGCCTAACACTCCATTTTTCCGGAAACTCCCACTTATTGATCTTGCTTCAAACCGAGGTCTCTACATCTCTGGTGGAGTTGTAGCTCCAACAGATGGCGTAGGATCTGGTCATGCCAGACCAGCAATGAAGCTAATGATGTCGATCCTCATCAGTGCCAGTGCAGTACTTGTGCTGCTAGCAATCTATGTGTTGATTCGTACTAGAATGGCTAACCGTAGGTTCATGGAAGATGACAATTGGGAGATGACACTGTACCAGAAGCTTGAATTCTCCATTGATGACATTGTTAGGAACCTAACATCATCTAATGTGATTGGCACTGGAAGCTCTGGAGTTGTGTACAAAGTGACAATCCCAAATGGAGAAACACTAGCCGTGAAGAAGATGTGGTCATCAGAAGAGTCCGGTGCATTCAGTTCTGAAATTCAGACTCTAGGTTCAATCAGACATAAGAACATTGTTCGTCTTTTAGGTTGGGGTTCAAACAAGAACCTGAAGTTGCTCTTCTACGATTACCTTCCTAATGGAAGCTTGAGTTCACTGCTCCACGGGGCAGGCAAAGGAGGAGCAGATTGGGAAGCTAGATATGATGTTCTTTTGGGTGTAGCTCATGCACTTGCATACCTGCATCATGACTGTGTGCCTCCAATTTTGCATGGAGATGTCAAAGCAATGAATGTTTTGTTAGGTCAAGGATATCAGCCTTATCTTGCTGACTTTGGACTGGCTAGAACTGTGAATAGCAAGGGAGATGATGACTTTTCTGGACCAAATCAAAGTCCTCAATTAGCTGGTTCTTATGGATACATGGCTCCAGGTGTATATTTATTTTTCTTCCTATTTTCAATCTAGTTTATTAATCAGCTGAATATTGTATGACTTATCAGTTTTGCTTTTCTGCTTTGTTCACAGAACATGCATCAATGCAGCGGATCACAGAGAAAAGCGATGTGTACAGTTTTGGCGTAGTTCTTTTAGAGGTCTTAACAGGAAGGCATCCACTGGACCCAACTTTGCCCGGTGGTGCACACTTGGTTCAATGGGTGAGGGACCATTTAGCCAGCAAAAGAGACCCAGCTGATATCCTGGATCCCAAGCTCAGAGGCAGAGCTGACCCAATAATGCATGAAATGCTTCAAACACTAGCTGTATCATTTCTCTGCATCAGCACAAGAGCTGATGATCGTCCAATGATGAGAGATGTCGTAGCAATGCTCAAAGAAATCAGGCATGTTGAGGCCACAAGGCCAGAATCTGACATATCAAAGCCTCATTTGCCAGCTCCTCACTCATCACCTCCGGCTAGGATTGTAGTTTCACAAGGGTCTTCTAACTGCTCTTTTACCTTCTCTGATGAGTCGGTATAATAATAAAATCATCAGAACTCAGCAAAATATTAGAGGGAATTTCAGTATTAATTTTATCTCATGTCCTGGAATTGTAATTTTTACTATGTCTCCGCGTTGTTAGCACTATTTCCAGCTAATGTAGTATCTTATCACTTGTAACAAAAATAAGTGTAGGCTTGAAGGGATAGAAAGCTCTGTTTTTAGGAGGAGATTATCTTGGAAATAGAGATGGCAGATGTTTTGGAGGCTAAGAGAATGACTGCAGCAAATGCAGATGCTGATGCAATGATTGGTAGTTTTGTATTTATGTAATTAAATTCATTGCAAAGCTAGGAGATTCTCTCTCTCTTTGTCTTTATCTTTCTGAACCAGTCAGTCTTAACAGCGGTGTCTCACATGGTCCCAGCCTCCCAGGCTCCTCAAATCACATGTTCACGTGCTGTCTGAGAGAGACTTTCCAGCAATTTAAAGACTCTGCTAAATGCTAATTAAAGAATGAATCATAGCCTTAGGGTAGAAGTCAGTATGTCCTAATCTCAAGCGCATGTGCCACAAGACCAGCATACTTCATCTATAAAATAAGCATTTCCTAAACAAACATTGCTTCACATGCAAAGGAATTAAGGTCCCATTTTGAGTATTATTGCAGATCTACTATTATCATTAAACTTAACTTCATCCACAAGAACTGTAAATTATGCAATATTAATGCTTTAAAGTTCTATTGTCCTTGTCAAAAGAGGTTAACCCAAGACATTTTCTCCAACAAGTACACATTAACAAGAAGACAATTGTGCCAACTGAAACAAAGAGGATTATCGTTGAAATAGTTAATCAATCTCCACATTCAATAAAAAGGTGCTGATCTTATCAGTATCAAAGCAGTGCCACTAGTTGTTTTGTCTTGGGGCTAAGTTGTCAAAAAAGCTTGACACAACTATACTTAAGGCACTAGTGTAGGCTGACAAAAACACAACTTTGGCACAGTTATGGCTACAGTGACCCTTTTTTGGGTTTGCTATTGCAACATGCTCCAAACAAGGGCATACATATCCTTTCTAAATATAACTTAGATTTCAGTTAACCGGATAAGGACCATCATTCCCATTCATAACATGCCCATAGGGAGAAATTACTGTTCTGCTTTAGGGAGGATACAGGGATTCTAGCTTCTTCAATATGAAACTTGTTACACCCCAGTTGAAACCACGGTACTGAAGCCAACGAATAATCCTCAATTTACGCGTGTCCTTTGGTGCATCTTGACTTCGAAGCCATTGTTTTGAGGCCTGAATAAATAGCTGATCCATTGAAAGCTTCGACATGCCAAGTTTTGATTCTTGGTCTTCATCGCATTCACCATCTCTAAAAACGACTTTTATAGCATTGTCTGCATCGTTTCCACTTATTCCCTTGTTGAACAATGCCTGATCCAAAAATAATATTCAACATATTAGTGGTCAACATCTTCCCTTAAAAAAGAAAAGAAATTAAGAAGAAAAAACCACCATTTTGCCCCATTGCATGGCCTTTTGTTTAACTGGTAAAAGATACACTTACTGGATATTGTCCATTCAAAACATACCTAGCAACTGCATTATAATTTTATAATATCTATAAGGGTAACTACAACTCTTGTCCCAGGTTTCCTGAAAGTTCTGCTGAGCTTGTACTACATATATGTATGATGATATTTAATGTTCACACATTTCAAGTCTGCGACCATGTTTCACAACTGCAAAATTTCAAAAGAAAATCATGAAAATTTTGTGTGGTCTTTCCTCTGTGATATCACTTTTAAAGTCAAACTATGAAAATATTCAAATCAGAATTTCTAAATTTTCTAATATTAGTCTAGCTTCCTACAGCTTGAGACTTGGGAAGATGATCTCTGGAGAAATCATTTAAAGAACATAACCATCTCAATCTTTTTCCCGAAAGACAATGTCTAAATTTGGGATAGGAGAAACAGTAAATGAAATACAAATTTATGCAGGAAAACAATTGGCCGTACAGAAAAATTCTAGCAAAAGGCAATAGCTTACTTGCTTGATCCGTCTAGGTCCCCAGCTGGCAGAAGACCACCTAGACCGAGAAAATGATTCCGCATACAAGCTATCATTGATCAACCCTCTACAACAACCAAAAGGTCAAAGAGTTTTCAAAACCAGCCAACCAAACTTTTCAAAAATGGTGATGGTGGTTCCAAAATGTAGCAGAGAATACCTTCTAAAGGACAATATCTTAATACTGTAGTTATGTACCTGCTTTGGAAATTGGTTATCACAGCCTCAATCACATGAGGAGGAAATTTCTTTCCATTCAGCTTCTTTCTCATCTCAACTGCTGTAAATGCTCTATAGATAGGGGAAACAAGCTTAAGAATTTCAGAGCACTTGAAATAATATGAACCTGAAAATAATACTCGTATATTCTCAACGAACTAGAAATAGCACCTATAAAGAAGTCAGCCTTTTTCCATGAGAAATTCAAACTTTGACAAATAAGATACATATTGCAAAAAATTAAATGATGAAAAATCGGGAAGCTAAATACTTGATATTATTGAAACTATGTCCTAACCTTGTTGCAAGTAATTTGATTGCAAAATTCTCAGCATCCTGCATGGCTCTACCTGCTTGTAACATATTCTGGTAATGGATATCTTTTTCTTGAGGAATTTTCATTTCCTCCACAACCTCCCAGGGTTCTTCAAATACCTCATCAGATTCCTCAATGACCCCATGCTCACAATTAATTTCTTCTCCAAACTCTGAAAATGACTAAACATATAAACCATATTGCTTGACTTTAATGCGAAAAGAAATGAAATGATAATGATAATAATTATAGAACTAACAAAAAGAATTGCAATATTTTATAGCAAATATCTCTACATTAAAAGGCTCCCACAGAATCAATCTATAAAAGTTTTTTTATCCATTCACATTAACAAAGGTAAGAGTTACTAAGTATTGCTTCTTCCTAAAAGCTAAATGACTCACCCTTTACAACCAATAAAAAAGACAGCCAAGATAACAACAAAATGATAGGGAAAAAAATTGAAAAGTAACTACACCACCCACTAAAGCCTACTAGGCAACAGCGTCTATTCTTTTCAGAACTACTATCATTGAAATAAATTCAAATAACTCAATACATGCTCTGCAAACCAACGGAATATACATTGCAACAACTCTTCTACAAACAAAGTTTTTGAATGTAACAATCAGTGCTCACATAAGCACAAACATTCTGAATGATTAACAATTCAATCCCCAACATTATTTGCATACAACATGCATATTAACAGAATGATCATATCCAAGTCCATTTAAAAGAAAATTCCAACTTTGTTTTGAAACATGTTCAAGTTAGAAAACAACATATACCTTGTTTAGCATCTTTCAACAATAAGCTGCTCTTGGTCATTCTATTTTGATTTTGGAACTTCCTATCTGGAGTAACACTTCTCTTTACTCCTCTCCCACTATTTGTAACCTCAATTCTCAACTCACTTGCGTCTGAACTTTTGCGTAATTCATTTCTTTCCAAGCCCTTTATTGGCAAAAAAATTTCCGATTCGTTAATCTTTAGATTTTTCTTGGGAACATACCTAACCGGAACAGATGAACTGTAGTCCCTTCCTTTTGCACATGAAATTGCATTGTTTTTACCGAACCTACACAAAAGAAAAATAGTGAAATGAAAATAAGAAATTTATTGCTATAACTACACTAAAATTATAATTTTTCCAAATTTCGGAAAAAAAAAATTTCCTTCTTTTCTCGCAATTTGATATTCTGTTCGTTAGCCGACAAAACTAGGAAAAGAGAAGAAAAACATGAAATTTAAGCTTATAAATAAAACAAATTGGGTAAAAAAATTAAAGCAAAAAAGAAAAGAAAGGTAAGAGAAGTTGAAGCCAAATTTTAGAGGGAATCTCACCACGGAATTAACAAGACGCGAAATTGAAGCGGAGACGAGATTTTGAACCCGATATTTCCCGCTAGAATTGCCATTTCAAATTTCCGTTTCTAAGCTTGTGTATCGCTTTTTTTAAACCCTAGATTTCAATCTTTCATCTCAGTAGCGCGTGTATTCGGTGTCTCTAAGGAGAGTAGTCGTTAGTGCTTTAAGAAGCTAGTCGTGGACCCCACTTTTGGCGCCGTTACCGAACTTTTAAAAGAAATTATTATTATGATGGTGATGATGATGTAATTATAGATTTTGTCTGCAAAAGAAAATAATTTCTGCCCAAAAAAGAATTTTGTTTTTTTTTTTAATTTTTTTCTTAAATTAATAATTTCTTGTATAATTCTAAAGTCAATACAATATTCATTGATCCAAGTTATTTTCTTCGAAAATAATGATAAGATTGTATTTAAAAAATAGAAAGAATATTATTTTATTATTAAGAATGAAGAAAATAAATTTTTTTGTGACCATTTATATGTAGGCTCATTGAACTTACAAGATAAAATAGATGTACAAAAATAAAGGACCATAAAATAAATAATCATACTTTTGCTTCAAAACTACATGGCCCGCTGATAATTTTTCCATTCCCTCATTCAAGTTTCCAAGCATAGAGAATGTGGCAAAATCCTTGGCCTGAATCATATATATCATCACTTCCATCGCTGATAGTGGTTGGATTGAAAATGAATAATCCATAGCTTGTGCTTGATTCATTGAACAACCAGTCATGGACATCCCAAAATATTTGTAACGTTGTGTCATTTACTGAAATAGTCTCATTTCCTCTAAATCTCCAATGCAAATTTAGAATGCGAATTGTGGTGATCCCATCTATGCTAATCCACATTTCAGGATCTCCAGGACCAAGCAGAGAATTCTCAATGACAATGTCGTGTTCTTTGCCCCCATCGCCTAGGATGGATCTAGTGCAGAATAATTTTTTGCCATATACATTCTCTTTCTTGCACAGCAAGGTAGCCTCTGGAAATGCTGGTCCTTTTTTAGTTCTCTTGTAAGCATCATTCTGCAAATCCCCTAGCAATAACACAATCTCTTCTTCATCCACAATAGCAACATAATAATCTGAGGTTGGTGCAGGACTGTCGCTGGAGAATTTGGCCTGTCGAAAATCCCAGTAAATGTAAACCCTTCTACCATCTACTTCAAAGTTTTTGAGACCCTTTTTGTTCCAAAACTGAGAAGCTTGTAAATCAATCTTGCAGGTGCAATGGTGTTGATCATCGGAAAGATTCTCCACATTGAAACTAATGTAATGTTTAACAAGGTTCTTGCACCATGTCACTGTTATGTTTCGGAATGAATCTGCAATCTTTGCTTCGTAAATGAACATTAACCAGGGTGCAGTTTTGTTTTTCTCTTCATTTCCAGCTGGAATGTAAGATGATCCCGCTTCAGAAAGATGTTTAGGCATTGGATTCTAAAGACTTAATGATATTGCAAAATATGATATCAAGATGGAAACTCAGTCTTGGATTTGAAAACTTGCAACAATGAGAAGGAAGGATCAGGATAAATGGTGGGAGGTTTTAGAGAAGTTGCCATGGAAATTGCTTTGGAGGAATTTGCATTTAAGCTGTGGCTATCAATGAAGTGTCCTAGACAGAAGCTTTCCTGTTTTCTTTTACTAAATATAGATAGGTTTTGTTAATTAATTTAAGTTTAGGAGCCTTGCTGTTTTGAGGTAAATATGGCAAATTCTTGAACCACCTTCATATTTAATCTACCTTTAGTAAAAAGAAAACCTTTCTAGAGAAATTCATGTAAAAAGGTTAAGAAAAGGTTATATAACAGCTAATAGGTGATTAAGATAGTTTTGTGCTGTTCTTTACATGAACTTTCTCATAATCACAGATTTTATAAGTTAATTGGCAAACTGCTCTTAGGTTCCACAATTTCGTTTCCCATAATCATCCTCAGGAATCCGCTCGAACAAAAGTTTACAACTCAAGACACCAACATACAATAAATTTACAAAAAATTCAAATATTAGTGGAAATAAATAGAATCTCAACTGTGTCCTGTAATCCTCAAGGTAAAACTAAAAACTTCCCACGAGGTGAAGATCGACTCCTCCTAAATTCAGGCATGGATGTATTGCTGCCTCCTTCATTTGCTTGGTGAGTTGTACCATTTGGAAACTTGTTTTCAAGTTTCCAAGACACAAAGGGTTCTACCGACTGCTGCACTACTCCTCTGCACATATTGGACAATGGAACTTTGTTTTAATAATTAACACATGAAGATACTGATATTAACTATTAACAAAAAGCAAATAAAATAGGATGAAGTTTTAAGAATACCTTGGTTCAAGATTTTGTGAGTTCCTTGAGAAGTTTTGTCGAACCTTCTTCACCTTCAACGAGCTGTGCACTGGTGAATCAAGAAGTGACTGCTCATTTTCTGGCTCAGAAAAATCACTCTTTCTAGCCTCCTCCATCTTTTCACCAGCATCCAAATCAGAAAGCATGGTTATCCCCGTATCAGATTTCTGGAACCTGGCTGGAAGTTGATGTTTTGCCTTGGCTTTGCTTTCTGCCTTACTTTTTCTAATGCCACCTTGTCTTATATTAAGAGCTTGCCTAAATTGGTCATCTTCATGTTCTGGGTAAACTTTCCTGTGACTGCACTTTTGGAGGCTAGCCAATGCATCCAATAAGTTATCCTGCTTTGCTGGTTCTTGTGAACCTAAATTTACTCTTGAATTGTTATTTTCTGCTGATGATGTGATCACTGGCAATGCAGCAATGGATTTATTGACTGGTACTCTAGCAGGAAAGGGTATTTTTGAAATTGGTTGGTTTTCAGTTGTTTCAGTCTTGAGCCTGCTTCTGATGACAGCTCCTCTGTCAGTGGATATTGATCTCCTAACAGAAGGGGACGGTGATCTAGGCTTTGCAGATCCTCCCAATCTGTCTTCAGCTACTAAAGGAATCCTTGGCAATGTCTCCTTTTCTGTTAAAGAGGAAGGAAATCTTGACCTTCTCTGCTTACCAGAAGAAGAGCTTCTAGGCTGAAAATCAAATGCAACAGCAAGATGGGGATAAGGCATCTATTAAAGATTATCATGAATTCAACTTCTAGATTATCACCTTAAACACTGACAAGTTTTAGAAATTTCATTAGAATGAATTTATTCATTCTGCCAAAAGAAAAAATTGATATAACCTTCTACATTGTGTTTTCTTTTACCTCAAGGTTTCTACTGTCATCATTTGGTTGCTGATTCATCCCAGGCTTCAAGCTAGCGCTAATACCGTATCTTGGAACATGGAAAGGTGAAACAGCTCTTGCTTTCTGAGATTCTGTAGTGATTCTTGCATTCCCACCTCTCAGTTGTTCCAATTCTGCTTCCTTTTTCTCTAGTGTTTGCTTAAGGTTGGATATCTAAATAGACAGTTGATTGTCCATAAGTTTCCAGCATGGGAAAATAAATCATGAGAAGAATTGTACAGGAGTCATGAAAAATAAACCTCTTCTTTAAGGTCTCGTATTTCACCACTTTCTTTGTTAGAACGAGCAGCTCCAAGTTCTATGGTAGAAACTCTCTCAGCAAACTTAAGTGTGCTAATGGTCTCTCCAATAGCATTAGGTTCAGGATTTATGTGTACAAACATCAATGTTTTAGCATGCCCACCTATACATAAAATTAAAGCAATAAAAACAATCAATTATTGCAAATACAAAAATGGAAAGACTGACTACTATTATCAAATGAGAAGGAAGTAAGTCTATACATACCCAAAGAATCCTGCAAGACTTGAGTAAGCTTGCTGTTTCTATAAGGAATATGTGCACTCTTTTGTGCAAGCGCAGAAATGACATCTCCAAGTGCTGAAAGTGATCTATTAATATGTTGAGCCTCCTTCAATCTTTCACCGACAGCTTCTGATTTATCAACTCTCTCACTTCCAGCTAAATCCACCAGATGAAGGCAACCCTTGAGAATAGATCCAGTTACCAACTCTTTTCCGAGGACATGAACCGTCAAAACACTGAAAAACGATGGATGGATTGACAAAACATTACTAAATTACTTAGTAGCATTCAACTGAGTCCGACTACAGTGTCAAATGTCTATAACTGACATTCTTGCTATAAAGTGTTTGGTTTCATGTGATAAGCTACAGTATAAATTTTGAAGAAAGAATATCTCTCTACCTGTGAGAACGGCTACTTCGTACATTTAGAGCAGTAGCACCAACAGCACGATTCTTTTGGCCAATCCTCATCAATTCAAGAACATCTACAGTACTGGTAACTGGAATCAAACTTGCATCTGGTACATTAAGGCCATTTGCTTGAGCAGTGTTACGAATATCTAATGTACAGATTGTTAAGGTATATCAATGATCTGCAACTATTCAGCTCAAATTGCAAAGGGAATATGAAGGCTTAAAGTCATTAATTGTACTGCAGAAAGTAAATTTTCCAGGAAGGATATCTTCTGTTAGAGCCATCACTGACTAATAAATCTCTCACTTGTTCATTATATATTTCAATCATCTGGACTCCAACCTCATACTTTATCATGTCCACCCTTGTCTTTGATATTTGAAACAAGTCACGTAGAGCTCGATAGTTCACACCCCATGTTTCCTCAGTTGTCAAATCAGGGCCACTCTGTCATCAGAAATAAAGAGATTCATAAATCAATTTTATAAATCAAGGTTGAGAAAATATTTACCGTGCTTCAAGTTTTGATATAACATACTGAAGTACTTTCACCTAAAAGAATTCCTGCAGCTGTTAAGTAGAGTAAGTTCAGAATTACCATTGTGTATGTCTTCCCTGAGCCAGTTTGTCCATATGCAAATATGCAGACATTGAAACCATCCAGAACAGACCTGATCAATGGTTGAGTATCAACATATATTTGCTCTGCACATAAAATAACAAATCATCAGGAGTCTGTAAAAGGCATAATTTGATATTGCATGCTAAGTCTCATCATTTTATTATCATTGATTAATCTTTTCTATAAAAATCACTATTACTTCCGAAAATCTTTAAAAATTGACTCAGATTCCAGAATCTGTTCAGCTTCATTAGAGTGAGGAGCTTGTTGTATTGAAGACAATAAGAATCAACATAGAAGGAGTACCTTGTGACACATTAGGTGAAAACACCTTATTGAATAAAAACATCTTTCTTGCATCTTTCCCTTGTTTGTAAGGATTATTAACCATGATATTTCCATTTTCACCAATGTAATCTACAGTAGATTGTCCACTTGATTGCCCTGGTAAAAAGGGTCTTACTCTACAATAAACCCTTATTGTTCCTGCATCAAAGTCATAAAGTAAGCTCCTTGTATCATAAGACTGAGTTTTAACTAGAGAAGTGGGAAATACCTTTAAGATCTTGGACTTGATTGTACAGCACACGGTTCTCCTCTAAAACCTTTTGGTAAGAGGAGGCGGCCACTTCAAGATTCTCAATATAATGTTCTGCAATAAATTAAATGGAACTTCAATGGATTTTCTTGTATTGGAATTTTTCAAGCAAATATATGATAACCAAAAAATAATGTGTGATCATTTTGTTTTCAAATCCTCACCAAGTCTATGAAGTTCTTCCTCCCAATTTGATTGAATTTGTTGGATTTCTCCTTTTGTCTCCTGATAGTGTGATTTTAACTCCTGAAAGCAACAAGTTATAGGTTAAAAATTAAACAGAAGATACATCTAATTCAATTTCTTTAAAACAGAAAATTGCTTGATGGTTCCAATGAAATCATGTTTGAACCTGAAGTTGTTTCTGGTGAAGATCCATTAGTTCTGCATGATCATTAGAAGGTTGAGTAATGGTATGCTGAATGACTTTGCGTTTCCCACCACAAATACAGAATTTGGAAAAATCGCCAGATACCAAACTAGCTTTCCGACCAAGGTATTGTGAAATGGCTTCCATAAATTCAGCTTTCGATAGAGAACCAACTTCTCCCTTCAAAATTTTCTTCAAAAAAAGTCCAAGCTGCAGATAATGTAAAAGGACATCAGCTACTTCAGTTAAGTGAGGATAATTGTAAACAATCGGTACTCATTGAAACATCAAGACCATATAGAACTATGAAAGATGTTGCAAGATTTTGGTACCTGAGTGCCTTGAGAGACTAGTAATGCTGAGAAATCCTTAACTACCTTACTGAGCAAAGCGTCAATTACCTGCATAGTTTCACATGAAAGAGTGGAAAACTTGACAAAAAAAGAAAAAGAACACATGAAATAAAAAGCAGATTTCTGAGCAGGGTATTTAGTACTTTGATATTTACGTACTTCCAAGACCATACACCCATTTCCATGATCATTCAAATCCAAAAGATGTAAAGGAATCACTTCAACTTGATGAAAAGACTTCCGGATGCCAGTATTATAATAAGAGTAAATATATGTGTACAACAAATTGGAAAGGATCTTACCTACCATTGCATTCAAAGGAAACTCTTCAATCCCATTACTCTCTCTAAGGTAAGCCTGTAGAAGTCGAAGCCCAAAACGATCGAAAAGGAATGCTAGAGCATTTGCAGTTTTGGATTCTTCAAGTGAGACCTCGTGGGAGAGATGGAGGAATTCTAATAATTGTTCATATTGTGATGATTCAGATTCATCAAAAGACTCATCAGCACTTTCACTACCAACTAAGGATGGAGACCTGTTCGGGAAGGATGTGATCTTCACAGTCCCTCCATATCTCCAAACGCCAATTCCTCCTGCTTGCTTCCACTCATAATATCCTTTCAGGCAGAGAATGCAGTCTACCACTTTACTTGAGGAGCCTCCCTGAATCACCAAGTTCCTAAAGCTCAATTAACGAATAACATGCTAGACACATAGAATCACCATTGAAGCACTCACAAAGAGAAGTGATAGATGAGCAGGTAAAAAAGATAACTGCATTTCAAGAATGTGTGTAGTGTCATAACATTTAACTTGCTTGACATGCCTAGAAGTTTGCCATACATGCTATGCTGCTAAAATAAAATTGCGAGCTACATTCGACATTTTGACAAAAAGTCTTTGCCTGACAAGAAAAGAATTGTTTCAGTGTTGTCATCACCATTTTCAGCGATATCTGTTGGAATTTACTATTATCATTTAGCCGTAACATCTTAATCTTCCAAAAACTTATCACTGATTAGAAATGGAGCCAAAACAATTCTAGTTGAGTGTATAGAGATGCTAAGTTTCTGAGGTTTAATGATCTAAATGGATCACCATGCATATCAAACTTCATATAAAGCATTTTGGGAAAGACAATACACCTTTTCCAAGTCAGATGCTTCAAAAGTCAAGAGCTGCATATCTTTAACAGCCACAAGAAAATTCCTCATGTTTTCAAAATACTGGATGGCAGACTGTGCTGCTCCCTCTGTTGACTGAACTGCAATAATTGGATTTTCCACCACCTATTCTCATTTCAAAAACAGAATAGATAATAAGAAATGATTGAGCACTTACAAGAACTTTGAAATTAAGAATGTTTGCTTTTCATTGAAAATAATAACATCAATATACTATTATAATCAGCAATGCAGTGGGTACCTTAAGAACAGCTCCGGGATTGACTTTATTCAGCACATTGCATAAGATGAGGCCATTGCGGAGGGCCAGACGAAACTCTTCTTCAGAGGGTTCTTTAGGCAAGGTTCCTGAAGCACCTTGGTCCATCTGCCTTAGCCATTCTGCTGCTTGGTACCTCCTTGCAGCTGGAAACATTAAAATGAATGTAGTTAATTAAATTATCTCTATTCACTAAGAACTTCTATCCTTTTTGCTTTTCCTTTTTTTTTTTTAATTTAGAATTAGATAGAACTGTTATATTCTTTATTTCCTCAAGAAAGAATAATCCTATCATTAGACAAATATAAATTTTAATCAACTAGAAGCCATCAACAAATACAGGATTATGTTAACATGTGTATTAAGTGAGCACGTTTAGGGAGACTCTTAAAGAGCCTTAAAAAGGATGGCAATGTGACTACAATCTAGTTGAATATACTGAATTAACCCTTTCAATTCTTAATTTCTTTCATTTCGTAAAATGACACGTAGGCTTCAAGTTTCCACCCTTAGTACTTCTGGATGGCGTTAAAGCATCTAGGTACTGTACTAAATTTTGGAGCTATAAAGCTGAGAGGTGTGCACTAATGGTGAGCGGTGTGTAGTTTATAAATTACAACTGCTTGCATTTATGGGGTCCTGAGCATCAGAACTGGGGCCATCTTTACTCTTCTTTGCCACGAGATATAGACCCACAACTTACTGTCAAGTACTTCCAACTTTCAAGTTTTGCAGGTGAAACAACCAGATGAATGTATAGATTTGGAATCTGGTGATTTTACCCAGCATATTACAATTGCCAGTATCTGAACATCAAGATTTAATCACAAAGTCTAATTGCATGTTTTTCATACCAAAAAGAAAAAATGATATGATTAGATATCATCATCTGATAAGAACTTTTCAATATTTCTCAAATACTTTACTGTGAGATGAAAACATCTGCGGTTATCTCAACTATTTTTATCTACCATACAAACAAGTTGAGAAATGGACCCCTATCCATCATTAGTTGCAATGTTTTATTCTCTAAACACCCAAAGAAAGAGTGGAGTGATTGTAAAGGTAGGTATAAACAAAAATGGGATTCATACAATCGAGAGTAAACAAATAAAATAAAAATGGGACTAAATTGATTTAATTTCTCCAATCTGGACCCAAATCAGCATAATTAGTGATGGGGTACCAAACCCTTTTCAGTTTTCAAAATGAGATCACCCCACATATTGTGGAAGGAACATCATGATGCCAAATTTTTTATTCTTTTTCATTTTTCATTTTCTCTTCTGAAATGGGGAATATCATATGACCAAACAAAACCCATAAAAAAAGCACTGATATACAATAAAAATCCAGAGATACTTATTTTTTTTGGGTTGGACATTTTCCATGAAAATTTCTGTTTTCTAATAATTTTTTGAGTGAAACAAACAGGAAAATTAGTGAGTGTGATGTTACCTGCTTCTTCAGCTTTTCTTTGAGCTAATTCATAGTCATTGATGATCTCCTCAGTGTATGAAGCTTCATTGTTTGAGACCGCGGATTTCAATCCTCTCAAGTTTTTGCAAGGAGAGGTGTAATTTGTTTCTTGTGGCATGTCTATGGATCTCTTTCAAAACTATATTATTCTTCAGCCAAAACTTCAATACTCCTGGTTAAATTCACTGCAAAAACAAGAATAAAAACTGAACAAGGTCAGTCAAGTCTACTAAATCCACTGCATAGCAATGGGAATTTTTTTTTTTTTTGGAAAAAGAAACGGAAAGAAAGAAAGAAATGCTGTAATCTATGAAAAACTGAGAAAGAAGAAACATATGAAATCATGGAAAGAACTATGAATGACAAAAATAGAAAGGCATCAACACCTAATGCCACTCATATCAGGGAGTTTCAACTCAAATAAACAGAAGCAAACAAGTGTGTTTCTGAATGTGAAGACACTCAAACTAGTCACCGGAAACAACAGAAAAAAATTCTTGATTGGAATTTATGCAGCAATAGACGAAGGGTCTTAAAATTCTGTCAAATCCTGGAAATTTGGAGTAAAGGAAAAGCTGTAGTTGAGGTTACGAAGGTAATGTGATTACAAGTAAGAAGATGATCAAGAACTGTTGCAGAAGTATTACTAATGGAAGATGAAAGAATAAGCTTCCCGTGAAGAGTGATGATAGACTACCATTAATCAAGAAAACACGAGCCTCCTCATTAAATGCATTTCTACTTCAATGAAACTGATGAAGAGAAAGAGAGAAAGAGTTGTCTAACTAGAGAAATAAAAAGTCCAATGGAATTGAAACGTTACTGTCTCCTTTCTTTCTTTGCTTTCTTATTTTCTTCTATAAGAGAATATTACTACAAAAGCAAACTACTAATTCATTATTATTATGTTTTAAAGGGGTCATGACTCCTCTTTCCTCCATTTTTTCCGATTCACTGATTAATTATTCATGTATAAATGTAGAGATACAGCATTAAATATGAACTCTAATCCAAATGGCATGCAATAAAAGGCAAATGAGGAAATGACAAGTGTGGAATGCCATGGGACCCTTCATCCGTTGGACTGCACGGCAAGATCTAGCCAAAATGATGGTATAATTTGGGTGCTTTATAAAGCTAGCTTTGCTATTTTGTTTTCCCTAGTGGTAGTGGATGTTATTATATTTCTCATGCTCATGCTCATGCTCATTAGCTCATGCTCATGCATTTCCCCTCTATAAATTGCCCCATTGCTTATGATGGCAAGGGATAATCATATTTCATTATAAGTAGGATTCCATATTTATTTCATAGTAAAGTTTTGTATGCCATTAATTAAGCATGTTCATGTGCTATATGTGTGGAAAACAAGATTGAGAGATTAAATTAAAACAAGATGCTTTCACATATTTTTCTTTTTCTAAGATCCTAGTGTTTGGTGAAGATATAAACAATGTTAGGTGAGAAATATTGGCAGTAGATTCTCTTATAAAAATTAAAGCAAAACACAGTTTCCCTCCGCTAATTTCTATTGTTTTCTATACTTTTGTTTTATCTTTTGGTGGGTCTGATTGAGAATGAGTGATGATAGCATCTCACTTTGAGACCCAATAAAGTCAAAATTAAAAATAAATATTGGTAAATATGTACGTTGGGTTTTTGAAATGAAAAAGAGGCAAAGTTGAACCATTTGTTAATTGTGGAACGTTGGATCCCCAAATTTAAATGATTGCAGAGGGTAACTTTTTTCAATTTGTTCCCCATTCAAGAAGAAGGTCTCCTCAATCTGCTGCCTGAAATTACTTTTCCTGCTTTCCTTTTTCTTTTGGATTAGTTGATAAAGGTTGTGAAAACTTGTTTTATAAGCATTATTTTGTTGCTTCTAGAGTCAAATTTGTTACAGTTAGAAAAGGTGTTTGTCATACGGTCAAGGGATTGATAGTAATTATCTTTTCCTTTCAAGATTTTACTTCTTTTTAATGGGAAAAACTGACCCTCATTTTATCTTTTTCTTTTATCATCAAAATTATCAATTGTATAAAATATTGAAAACTATTTTAAAATTATAGTCAAAATATATTAAAGGTAATTTTGAGTAACTAAGAATTAATTTTAGAATGATTTTTTTTATAAAACTAACCTCTTTATTTATTGAGAATATAAGAATCAATCTCTTGGTTTTATACATTTCTTCAAGAACAATAAAATAGAGAACCAAGATCCTTATTAGAACAATTTATAATATGAATTATATTGGATCCAACGCTGTGAAAGGTCAAATGGGATTAGTGGATCTTGTATGATGTTAAATAATTACTATTATATTTCTCGAAGAACAAATAGAATAGTCAATTGATGGGTTGTCGATTATGATGTTCCATATAATTCCATTATTTATTGTTTGTAAGGATTATGATCATGATTATAAAGCATATGTATTTTCATAATTATTATTATCATTTTGTTAAATAAAAAGCATGAGTTATTAACTTCTCCACTTGAAAATTGGTCGGTGTAAATGCAATGCAAATGCAACCACACAATTAATTACAAACCCATTTCAATAACTCCCTTATGTACCATAACCCCAATGCGTAGATATAATATAACACACAAATTTGTTACATTTTAATTGCTTTTTGTTATCAGACAGAAATATTATTACATTATTTTTGTTTGGTCGATATGTAAATATAACACAACATGCGCGATTGGAACCCATATTGATTGTTTGTTTGGTCCCCTCCATTCATTCACGCGTGCTATTTGCCTATGCCTACCTTCTCCTCCACTGTGTTTGTGCTTATATTCCACTCCAAATGAAGTCTAAAGTTGTGTTGTAATTGGTGTTTTTCTACTTAATTTTTGAAAATGTAACTTTGTTTTTCAATGTTTGTTTGAACTTCCTAGATTTCAGAGCATAATTATTGAAGCAAGATGGAGATACATACGGTGAGACATTAAAAGCTCGTATTAAAGAGACTGACCGTTGCAGTTTTTATGAATTACAACAAAGCAAAGCTTCCTTAGATTTTACAAGTCTCCAAGGTTTCAACCAAAATTGAAGAGAGGACATGCATGCATGCTTCTGATTACCAAGGAAAGGAGGTTGACAAATGCAAGTTTCATTCAAGTGCAAGGCTGTATCCAACTCGACCCAACCCAACCCCCAAGGACTCAATCCCAAACTCAAGGTGGCTCAACTACTATTGGATTTAATACCCTTCTCGGTTTGGTTTGGTTTGGTCAGTCTCAATTTTTATAACAAAAAATTATCTCCAATGTGGGTTTGGTTTCTAGCATTAGTGATCCGCATGCCCTACTAGCACAACATTAATGTGAAGAGCATCGGGCCTCGGTATTAAAGATTTTAATGGGCCAGAATCATTAGAGTTTTAGGCCCAATTGGAGAATCCTAAAGTGGGCACTAAAAAGATGTTCTTCTAAGGGTCACTTTCATCGATTCGGAAATTGAGATTCCTCGGCCAATCTCGTGCGAAATGAAGAAAAAAAATGTCTCTTCGGGAGGACAAGCTTTATGCAACAACGTTTTTCCTCACATCAACAATGTGGAAAAAACAAAGTTTGTTGGATAATGAAAAAGCAATCACATTAATTAATTAATTAATTAATTAATTAATTAATTAGACAATACACCACAACAATCCCACCATCCAATTGAATTTTTGAAATCCCATCTCACCCATCCCATATCCTAATTTCATTTCAACGCTCAAGGGTCCTACCACATTAATGTCTTCGATTCCCATTAATATCACATTCTTGCTGATATTTTCTATCCCAAAAAAGTAAATAAAGATAATTTAAAATAATACAATAAAAATCTGATTAAACGATGATAATGAATGATAATATTCTCTAAATAAATTTAGATTTAAAAGTTATTGGTCGAAGAATTTTACCTTGTTTACGCGCAATTATTATTAATAAAAGACTTGCACATAATCACTTTTAACACTCAAATAGAATTTTACTAATAAAAGACAAATATATTGTCACAAAAAAATTACACTAACAACAATAACCATATTACAAAATATGTTTTTGGACTGGGTTTTATAAAATTACTGAAAGAGACTTCTCTACTCAATTGATAAAACGTAACACCCACAACATTATTTATTTATAAATTATAATACCATATAACGTATATGAAAAATGAATTAAGAATCCCTTTCTAGACGCAAACAATATCATTGTTGCTGTCGGTCCATCCCTTGACAGCAACTTAACAACGTTGTCGAATATGATTTTTTTTATTTTTTTTGGAAAAAAATTCCTTTTAATTTATTAAAAATCAAGAAGATTATTAAATTAATTTTTTAATATATTAAAATAAATAAATAAATAAGCGAGTGAAGGAATAATATGGGATGGGTGGAGGTGGAACCGATGGGGCATTAGGATATAAATATATATACATCACATGTACATCTTTCAGACAAAATCAATAACGTGACCACCGCAACACGACCGCCCCCATCTTCTGTCCCACTATTTTATAGTCTTTTTAAGCACTTTACAAGGAACTGCTTCCAAAATTATTCCTTAATTTAATATTTGCTACCGGATCTAACCTTTGTTCATATTATTAAATTATTTATCCAATATTTTGTTTATTATTATTATTATTATTGCTAGTAATTTGTTCACGTACTTAGTTATTTTTTATTTCATGAAATAATATTTTAAATTAAACCTAATTATTAACCTATTTTTTAAAAGGATAATGTGATTACCCCTTAATTTTTTAGAAAAATAGAGATATTTCTTAACTTTTTTCCTAATCTTTTTAAAGAAATTTGAGATACTGTTAAAACATAATTCTAAGCACTGTTCTAAATATAATTTGACTATTTTACCCTATAACTATTAAAAACATATAAAATAATTTAATTATTTTTATTTTTATTATATAATAATCAATAATATATTATTATAATAATTAATTTAAAAATTATAATAATATTTTAATTTTTAATTATTTTTTAAATTTGTTAATATTTTGACAATATTAATTATTAATAATTTTATCATTGATCATTTTATTAAAATAATTTATTTTAAAAATTATATATAATAAATATTGTTAAATTCATTGTCAATTTTCTACTTTTTTTAGTTGTAAAAAATTTATTGTAAAAGTAAAAATAATTAATTTTTTACAATTAAAAAAATTTGATATTGTAATTTTTTTAATAATTTATTAGCATATTTTATATTGTAAAACTTTTACAAATGATGTTATTAAAATTTGTTTACAATTAATGTTATAAAAGTTAACAATTAAGAAGATTTTTAACAATATTTATTATACATAATTTTTAAAGAGACTATTTTAATATAAAAATAATTAAATTATTTTATATATTTTTAATAGTTAGAGATAAAATAGTTAATTTATATATAAAATAGTATTTAAAATAGTATCTTAAGAAGTATCTCAATTTTTTTTTAAAGTTAAAGGTATATAAAATTAAAAGGTATCTTCTTTTTCTTAAAAAGTTAGGAGTAAATAACTATTACCCTTTTTAAAATATCATATAATTATGTGTATTAAATTTTTAAAACTTTTTACCAATCTTACTATATTTGAGAAATCTCAAAGAATCATTAAAACAAAATAAAAGAAGAGATATTTTTATTGATTTTATGGAATAACTTTTATTTTGTTATTTTAAAAAGAAAATATATATTATGAAAATTTAGCAAGTACAATCATTAGATCTGCACAGAGTATTTATTAATTATATAAAGAGCGGAAGTAGGATATAATAATTTATACATAAATAAGAGAATATATGATGTGAATGATGATGATGATGATGATGATGATACATGAATCATATCTGAGCATGGAAGATTCTTTAAAATTCTGATTCCCAAAAAAAAAAATAATAAAAAAGATTTTTTTAATATTAATGAAGTATTCCAGAGGTGGACCCACAAGAAATCAAATGGTTTCCAGCCATTCAGATACTGCATTGAAATTTCACGGATTTATTTAAGAAAAGTATTTATAGATCGGTTATTAAAATTTTTATTTATCAAAAAAAAATTATTATATTTTTATATTAATAACAATTGTATAATAAAAATAACTATAAAAATATTATAAAATATAACATATTGATCTAAAATACATTAATGAGATAAATAATAAATATTATTTTGTAGCATATTAATAATGCAATATTTATTAATATATAATAAATTTATTTATCTTATTCTTTATATTTTATCTATATATAAATGTATTTTATTTAAATTATAATATATTCATAAATATTAAATTAAATATGTTATAAAATAAATAAAGTTATATTTTAAATTTTAATATATTCATAAATATTTATTGTCAATAAATACTTATTATTATGACTATTATTATTAATAATAATTTTAATTATGAGTTTAAAGAAATTCTTAATTAATTACTATTAAATAGAGATATAATAATTATCTTTTTAATACATAGAAATCTCAGCAAGTATTTTTGAAATAACTGAAATTAATTAGTTCAAAACTTTAAGACTTTGTAGGTATTTTTTCCTATTTATTTATTGTATCACTAAATGTCGTGGCCACACACAATCAATCAAATAATATTTTTATATATATTCTTAATTTATTTTTTTAAATATAAGCATGAAAGTCCAAAATATTAATAATATTTTCTTTTTAAATTTGTAAATATATTTGATATAAAAATGGTAGTTAAATGATGAATAAATCCTAAATGATGGGTAAATGAAAATTTATGTGAACTTGGAGTAGCAAAATGAATTAATATTATATATATAGTTAAAATAATTAGTATAATGATTGACATAAAATTATTTTAATAAAATTTTGATGAAAGTCATTTTTATTATTTTTAAAATTTTTTTTAGCACAAAAAAAGGGGCAATTATGATCTATCACTCATTATTAAGGAATAAAAAAAATCCCTATAAGATTAAAAACAAGTCAAAATTTTCAAGTATGGTAATAAAGGGAAATACTCTTAATTTTGTCCTTAATGTAAAAATCAATATAAGGGCAAATATAAATGCCATCAACTTATGAACCTAAAATTCATTAAAAGGAAAAAGGAGAAAAATAATAAAAATAACCTACAAACCTAAACACCTTTTAATTTAAAAAACCTATGAACCGAAAGCAAAACATTAAATGCATTATGTAAATAAATAAAAAAAAAAACTAAGAAGCTAAACAACTTTTTAAAAAGCCTACTAACCGAAAGAAAAATATTAGATGCACATATAAATTCAATTTAGTTGTCATGGACCATTAAAATAATTACTAGTTTACCATTCTTTTATTATCATATGTAGATAATAATGTCATAATTTTTTTTTTCAAATTATACATATTTATCTTAAATATTTATATGCATCAATATGTTTAAAAATTTCACATAAATTTACTATGAATTGAACTTTTTTCTATTTTTAATATCAATAAATTTGATATTAAGTTTTCTTTTTTAATATGCCAACATTATAATATATTATAATACAATTAAATGTCTATCACTGGTACATTTTAAAATAGAAAATTCAGATATTTTTAAAAGAATGAAATAAATATTTTGGAACTTGTGTGATCATTTCTCAAACATGTGAGGTTTATGTGATGAGTTTTAAAATGTTCAGAACTTAAATGTACTTTTAGCTAAATATCGGGTTTAACGGAAATTGTCCCTGACAATTGATATTAATTAACTACGCTAATGCTCAAAATACAGCTCCAATATATACATAATGGGCCCCCCCATCTGATTTGGTTCTGACGTGTAACCTCGTTAATCTAATCTAAAAACTACAACACAGTTTGAGTTTTGCTTTGCATTGCTTGCCTTCTACTACAAAATACAAAAAACACATAGAACAAAAGACAAAGTAAAAAAAATTAAGAAAAGAAAAGAAATTTCCAAGATCTTCAGTACCACGGGGGAAATCGGGGACTCCATTGTAAATAGCTCAAAAAATTATGCCCATTTTTCTAACCTAGAATCTCTCCCTCTACTATATATAGCTCAGTTCAATTCTCTTTCTCTCCTTGTGAAATTTCTTCCCTTCAATTATTACGTAAACACCAAAAGAATAACAAAAGTAAAAAAATCCGTGTTTATAATTCTCTCTCTTACAAAGTTTGCGTTTAAATCTATCTCTTTCTCTGATAATTATTGGAGCTTATCAGGTATCTTTTAATGATACGCATTTGATGGTATTCTTTTTCTTTATGAAAATATATGTAGTTAGGTGATCTGGGGATAGTTAATGAACAGTGTATGCGTTAGCTGAATCTGAAATATGGTTTATTCGATCTGAAGTTATTGTTTTCCGATCAAAGTTGGGTTTTTTATTGAATTCATTGAGTGATCTGTGTAATTTTATGCTAATTGAGTAATTATTTATTGATAGTGCTCTAAATATCTGATTTCGAGTTTATTTTTAATCAATCTGTATGAATAGTAATACTTGCTGTTTATGTACACGTGTTAGTTTAAACCCGGATGTAATGCAATGTGTTTAAATAGTTGATCTTTTGGAGCTGAAGTAGTTTGATTTTTAAGGTGACCCAGCTTTTGAGTTGTGTTCAATGGGATTAGTGGTACACGGGGTTTGTTTTATTTGTCCAAAGAGAACAAAAGCTAAAAGACATGGTTTTGGTATTTTGGTATACGCAACTGGAAGTAGGACTATGTACGGCATTTGCTTTATAATATTGCTTATGGTTTAATCTTAGTCGGACAATGTAATTGAAGCATTGTATTGGAGTTGCCATGATTGCTAATTCTCGTTTGTCTGTCCATGACTGAAAATGCTTAACCTTTACCTGGAAACTCTTGAATTTGACTTAGTGACATTGATTGGCGTCTATCGTTTTTGTTGCAAAGGAATAAAAAGGTTAATAGCTTGATCTAGATTCCCTTTATTATGGCCTCACCTCTACTTTTACTTGTACATTAAATTAGCAGGTAGTTGCATTCTATGGATTCTAAATCAGTTGTGGATATGATAGAAGCCTCCTCGGGGGTCCATTTTTCTGGGTTTCATATGGATGGTTTGGAGACAAGAAATACAGAAATGGGGCAACCGACAACTTCTGCGGCAGACATGTTTAAACAACCTTTTGTCATTGGTAAGTATTATGTTAAGTTTTATTGCCTACTTATGACATTTGGTTTAGGATATTTGAGTTCAAAGTGCTTAATCACGCCGATAATTGGTATTTTTGTTAAAATGTATATAAAAGTGTAGCTATTTGCAAGATAAATTATTGGCTTGTTTTTGCTTGCATCACTGCCAGAAAAAACAGAAAGGAAGACATTTCAGTCTTGGAATTACATCTGAAGTGAGCAAGCTAAAAAGGATAAAAAGAAAAAGTTCTTGTCACTTGCGTTTTAGTTTGAATGAAACACCATTACTTTTAGGAAAGCCTCTGACTTGTAAGGGACATGGTAAAACAACAAAGAATCTGTGCATTGCCTTCCGTTGATTATGTCTTGATTATTCTAGTTATGGCTTTAATGTTTTCCCTTTGCTGCAGGAGTTGCTGGGGGAGCAGCATCGGGGAAAACCACTGTTTGCGATATGATTATTCAGCAGCTTCATGATCAACGTGTTGTACTTGTTAACCAGGTAATGTTTTTCCTGAAGCCAAATAGAATTTGGTGTAATAAAGATGAGTATTCTTAAAATTTAAATCATAGCTCCCCCAGTTTTGGCGTTTTCTTTTTAAGTTTTATGTACTGCAAAGCTTTTTAAAGGAAAATTGTTGCGAACAACTTACTGTTTAAGGTTCTCACACACTACCGAGAATGCATTGCTTCTCTCCATCTGCCATTAAATAAATCAGGTATTGGTAATAACTTGTTAGTGTTGAACCATATAAACATGAGAACATTCTCACTGGTAAACAATGTATCCATTTAATTTGGTTAATATTTAGATTTATGTTTCCTTTGGTTATAACATACACTAAACTTTTACTTTTAGAACCATCTTTTAAAATGTGGTGCTGTTTGGCTGGTTATTTCTGGCTTTTCCTGGTTCATTCTTAGCTCTTTACTGAGGAGTAATAAATCTTGGGCTTTCATAAACTTGATCAAAGAATGTACCTCTTTTTAAATCCTTGTTTTTTTTTTAGTTTATCTGGTATTGCAATGCTTTAGTAGATATTCATAAAATGATCTTGTGGTATTTTACGTGAGATGAGCGTTTTTCCTTCAGAAATAAATATTTTAATAGGAAGAATGTGGCAGGATTCCTTTTATCACAATCTTACGGAAGAGGAACTTGCTCGAGTTCATGAATACAACTTTGACCATCCTGGTGAGGGCATCTCTGTAACATCAATTTGAAGTACTAATCACTGTGCTGGAATTAGATAAATGGATGACCTAAGAGCTGAAGTTATTTGCAATTATTGAATCCTGCAGTTTTCTTGTCATTTGGTTGTATCATCTCCTGAATACATGTTATGATTCATATGTTGCAAATGCATATAAGCAGTTCATTGGCAAAACTGAAGGCAAATAGAATTTGATTGGAGTTTAAACAATAGAAAGCATTAATGAATTATGGTGTTCCGAAGTTTATGTTGACATGTTTTAACACAAAATTGCTCTTACTGTCAGATGCATTTGATACTGTGAAGCTATTGTCTTCCATGGAGAAATTGAGGCATGGACAAGCAGTAGATATTCCAAACTATGACTTCAAGAGTTACAAAAATAATGTTTTTCCTGCAAGAAGGGTATGCAAAGTAATTTTTACTGTGTCTTCTGCTTCTCTGGCATATCATCAATTGTTCTAAATCCTTTTGGTTCAAAAGATCCAATTTGATGTGTAAATACTGATATTTTCTGCAAGTACCTGTTGCAGATATCAATAACAAAAGGGCCTTGTAGAAGTAGTTTTTACTGTGTCTTCTGCTTCTGTGTCATATGCATAAAGAGTTCTGAATGTTCTGAATGTTCTGCAGGTAAATCCTTCGGATGTTATAATTTTGGAAGGCATACTGGTTTTCCATGATCCCCGTGTGCGAGAGTTGATGAACATGAAAATATTTGTTGATACAGGTTGTTTACTTTTCCATTTCAGTAACTACATGTTGTTGTTAGGTTATCAAAGTTACTAGCAGGACTAACTTTCTGTATCTGCATTTAATATGAGAGTGAAGTTGTGTATAAGGTGTAACTTCTAGAGTTATTACACTGGGCTATCTGCATTTAATATCAGAGCGAAGTTGTGTAGAAGGTGTAACTTCTAGAGTTATTACACTGGGCTATAAAAGTAATTTATGGAGCATTGACATTCCATAGCTCCAAAAGGCTGGCCAATTATTTGGATGGATGAATGGTTTACATTCGTGTTTCTACGCATATGAGTGACTGTTTTGAATTATATGGAACTAACTTGGAGTTGCACTCATAAATTAACTTTAACCCGGCTTTTTCTCCTGATATGTTGTACCTGAAGAAATACAAAATAAGTTATTGATATTTATAGTTGAGTGTTTAGTAATTTGGGTCTTGCTTTGGTTCTTATGATTCTTGTCGTGCCAAATCAGTGAAACTAACTGGTAACAGTTTTCATCAGGAGATTGAATTCTACTCGCGTATAAATGTATTGATACCGCTTCATTGTGTTACTAAGTTTGGCTGTCACTTCACATTATAAAATTTTCAGTGCAGATGCTGATGTACGTCTGGCTAGGAGAATAAGGCGTGACACTGTTGAGAAGGGTAGAGATATTGCAACAGTACTTGATCAGGTTAGAACATTTCATGTTGTCCAATTTCAGACAAAGGTGGCATTAATTGTTGACGCTTTAGTCATACATGAATCATAGGAGAAGTCAGTTGGTTTAGCACTATTGCTTCACTCAAGCCAATTTTAATTTTTAACTTTATTTTTAAGATATTGTAAAGCCTTGTTTGAGGTTTGACTGTCTGTTGATAGTAAATTAATTTGGATGCAGTACTCAAAGTTTGTGAAGCCTGCTTTTGATGACTTCATTCTTCCAACAAAGAAGTATGCAGATATCATTATTCCCCGTGGGGGAGATAATCATGTTGCCATTGATCTGATTGTGCAACATATTCGCACTAAACTTGGCCAGCATGATCTCTGTAAAATATACCCTAATCTGTATGTCATCCATTCAACTTTTCAGGTATTATTTCCTAGACACTAATCTCTCAACTATTAGTAGTATATATTTTCTACTGCCCCAAGGTTTTTTTTTTTTTTTGTTTTTGGCTATTATGACATAATTATATATTATGTTATTTTTTTTTTTGCTGGAGGTGTGCCTTTGCTTAATTTATTTTTGTTTTTATTAGGACATTGAGATTTTAATGATCGCTGCTGCTTTTGTGCAGATACGGGGAATGCATACCCTTATACGTGATTCTCAAACAACAAAACATGACTTTGTCTTTTATTCTGACCGATTGATTCGTTTGGTGGGCACACATTTCTTCATTTTGGTGGATTTATGTAATGGTTTCTTTGGTAGATGCAACAAATTCTTTCCTCTCATTTGTCTATTCATCAACCCTATTGCACCTTTATCAGGTTGTTGAACACGGTCTGGGACATCTACCATTTACAGAGAAGCAAGTGATCACTCCAACTGGTGAGCACATGTTGCTGCAGTATTGTATTCACTCTTAATCTCTAATATAGAGTTTCAAATTCTAGTTTTGATTTGTTTTTGCATGTTATTTGCTTAAATGTATGTGACGTCTACACCTTAATTTGTATCCTAACTTGTGCTTATTATTTTTTCCTGCACAATGAAAATTTTTTATACTTCCTACAAGATTTAACAGATTTTAGCTCCATTTTTTCCTCTTATGACTCAACTTGTTTTTTACCTTGAGGATGTTGAAAATGGTAATGCCAAGATCTGAGATGAGTCATAATATTATTCTGTTGTTTTTTGTATGCTTCATAATTTGTTGTCACCATATTTGTTATTATTGTGCTTACACTACTGCTTGGTTGTTTGTTATTCACATTGCCGTAAAAATTTAATCACTGATATGTTGGTCTTACAACTTCATGTCGTGAATGCAGGATCTGTATATACCGGCGTAGATTTCTGCAAGAGGTTATGTGGTGTCTCTGTTATTAGGAGGTAGATATCCGGTCTCAAATCTTGAAGTACAGTGTTACTTACTATTACTTGATTTCAAAGGTTGGATACGCTTGTTCATGATATATATTAAATAGGATTATCGATGCTAGTTGGTTCAATTGGTAAAATCTCTTCGGATGGGGCAAGAGGTTTGGGATTTAAATCACACTTAGCCCTGAAATTTGGGGGAGGGTGGGTTTGAGTTATTTTCTTGTAATATTTATATTAATATGATTGTCTGCTTATGCTCTTTTGCCATGAAAATAATTGTAGCAACCTGTCATTAACTTGTTTGTTCTATGGGCTTTTTATCTTTTCTTGTTTTCTTATTTTTTTCCTTTATGTTTCCCCCTTCGTTAAGATGTTGAACAACTAGCTAATATTCTCTTTAACGATGCAAGTGGCGAGAGTATGGAGAATGCTTTGCGAGCTTGCTGTAAAGGTATCAAGATTGGGAAGATTCTTATTCATAGAGAAGGTGACAATGGTCAGCAGGTTCGCAAAGTTCCTCCCATCTCTACATTGTGCTTTTCCAGGTCTGTCTTAGGTTTTGATTTTCTCTTAATGGTTCAATGTTTTGGCAGTTAATCTATGAAAAATTGCCGCAAGACATCTCAGAAAGGCATGTGTTACTATTGGATCCCATTTTAGGCACAGGTTTGTCGGCTTTCATGGTGTCAATTATAAAATCTAGTCAATTTTATATGCTTTTTGTGTTTGCAACTTTGTGCATTGCCTTAATTAGTGCTTTGGATTGGCTACAAATAACCAACTACTTTTGCGTGACTATTAGTCATTAGTATTTATGCTGTCCTCGAGCTTACATATTCTTGTACCCTTCTGAAAAGTCCTTGCTCCCTGAAAAAGTTATCTGCAACTTATGTCACCGGGGCCATTGTAGTTGGTCTTCCCTTTTATATGCCATTCAATGGGTTAAAGATAATAGCTTGCTTCCAGAGATCCGGAGCTTCTTATTTTGAATAGCTAATTGTATGTTTCATAACTGCTGAGATTCACCATTAGTTATCTTTCCCTTCTTTTAGGCAACTCGGCTGTTCAAGCTATTTCTTTACTTCTAAGAAAGGGTGTACCAGAGTCCAACATCATATTTCTGAATCTTATCTCTGTAAGTAATTTTAATTTCTAGTACTTATTTTAATAATTTTGTCAAACAAATTTCTTTTCATATTCCATCTTTCCGATGAATTTCTGTGAATATTTTCTTATCAACACTATTCTCTGAACCTCACCAGGCACCTCAGGGAGTTCATGTGGTCTGCAAAAGTTTCCCAAGAATAAAGATTGTGACGTCTGAGATTGATATTGGGCTGAATGAAGACTTCCGTGTCATACCAGGCATGGGTGAGTTTGGAGACCGATACTTCGGTACAGATGATGATGACCAACAAGTGACTACCCCTCCAAAATAGTTCGACAAGAGCAGATAATTGTTCAACCTGCCAATCATTACAGATCATCATCCTGCACTGAGCTTGAAGGACTGGCTTGGCTTAACTTCAATGTGTGGGGATTGCAATTTCAATTTTTCTACAATTTTGATACAATCGAATTTAGAGTTTTGTTTTTGGATATCTGCTTTTCATTTTTTGAAACTTTTTTGTGTTACACCTGGGGGGCATTGATTACATTTCTTCAAGTTCTTAAGATAATCATCTAGAAGGGTTCAGATACCAAGTTATTAGGTAGTGGACACCGTTTGTTACATTTTCTTGCCCTACAACAATGCTAGTCAACCCCCATATAGGAAATAATGCTTATCATTTACATGGTTGAGGGGGGAATACTCTTGGGGACAAATTGAAACTGGTTGCAGCCTCCCCTTCATATATATGTATTTACAAACCCGAACAATATGAAATCCATGTTACATTTTTTGTTACTCGGGATTTGAATGTTCTTGGCCTATCATTTTGTTTTCCCAAACTGTTATCATTTTGCCAAATTTGCTGACCTGTGGATGGTCTTTTTCGTCTGAGTTTGATTATAATGTTGCTGCTGCTATGTAAAAGATCATGAATGGGTTATCAACTAGTGGATGAGATCATGAAATTAGTAGCATCCAGAAGTTGCTTTTTGGTATGTTCTGTATATAACAGGACGTGATGAATGAGCTTTCCCACACAATATGTATAGGTGCATTTGAGTAGGGATAATAATATTTTTATATATATCCATTGGATGAATGCCAAGTGGCAAGGAGAGTAATCACTCGTTTTCTTTATCCATGGATGATAACTTTCGTTGGGCTAATCTCTTGACACGTGTTGATGCATGACATCGGTTGGATTCTCGTTGGTATATGCCATGCTTAGTGATCTATATAGAGTGGTGCTTGTGTAGTTGGCTTTTGCATTTTCGTCCTGTATCTTTCCCTTTATCCAACACATTATCCAAAGCTTAAACCATGTCTGCTTTTGTGGGAAAATATGCAGGTATTCTCTCTCTCTCTCTCTCTCTCTGTCTTATGCCAAAAGGTTTATCCATGCATGCATGCTTTTGTTTCTTTTTCTTTGTCCTATGTAAATTTTATTCGAGTTTTGGAATTCTTTAATCTGCACCCAATACTAATATAAAACGATGGACGTGGGATGAGTAGTAAACTCAAACATCATGAACAAAATGTAGACATGCCCAGTTTTACACATTCATAATATCAAATGCTAAGTGTTTGTTTTCTTCAGATGAACTTATCCGGAATGCCAAGTACATTGCCACTCCAGGCAAAGGCATTTTGGCTGCAGATGAGAGCACGGGCACCATTGGCAAGCGTCTGGCAAGCATTAACGTTGAAAACATTGAGTCCAATCGCCAAGCCCTCCGTGAACTCCTCTTCACCTCTCCCAACGCCCTCTCTTTCCTTTCAGGGGTCATCCTGTTTGAGGAAACTCTCTATCAGAAGACCTCTGATGGGAAACCTTTTGTTGAAGTCCTCCAGGAAAACAATGTAATTCCAGGCATCAAAGTTGACAAGGGGACTGTTGAGTTAGCTGGAACGAATGGCGAAACCACAACCCAAGGCTTCGACTCTCTGGGAGCTCGGTGTCAGCAGTACTACAAGGCTGGAGCCCGATTTGCCAAGTGGCGTGCTGTCCTAAAGATTGGTCCAAGTCAGCCTTCGGAATTGTCAATCCAGCAAAATGCTCAGGGGTTGGCTCGTTATGCTATCATTTGTCAGGAGAATGGCTTGGTGCCCATTGTTGAGCCCGAGATTTTGACTGATGGAAGCCATGATATCAAGAGATGTGCTGCTGCTACTGAAACTGTGCTCGCTGCTGTTTACAAGGCTCTCAATGATCATCATGTTCTTCTTGAAGGCACTCTCCTCAAGCCTAACATGGTTACTCCAGGTTCTGACAGTCCAAAGGTAACTTGTACTTTTTTGAAATTTTGTTTATTTCAAGCATACATATTCTGGAGGCTAACGAATATTTTTATTGATTCAAAGGTAGCAGCAGAGGTGATTGCAGAATACACAGTAGCTGCACTTCGCCGAACAGTCCCACCTGCAGTGCCGGGTATTGTGTTTTTGTCCGGTGGGCAAAGTGAGGAAGAGGCGACGGTCAATCTCAATGCAATGAACAAGCTAGAGGTGTTGAAGCCATGGACACTGTCATTCTCATTTGGGCGAGCTTTGCAGCAAAGCACACTCAAGACATGGGCTGGGAAGAAGGAGAATGTTGCCAAAGCTCAAGAGGCATTCTTGATCAGGTGCAAGGCCAATTCTGAGTCCACTCTCGGAAAGTATGCTGGCAGCGGTGCCGGTGGATTGGCTTCCGAGAGTTTGTACGTCAAGGGTTACAAGTACTAAATGTTTTTTTTTATATATATTTATGGATATTTGGTAGGTGGGAATATTATATGAAAACTGTATCATCTTTAACTTGTACTTTTCTTGTTAACTGTGCTTACTTTTGCCACATAATTCACAAATTGTAGTTAATTATAATCTTTTTCTTTTTCAATTAACTACTTCAGTTAATGTGTCATTCCAAGTTCCAATTATATATACATATATATATTCTCATATTGCAGCTCTAGAGGCGCATTTATTTAATTTGGATGTTTGATATGAAAGGCGGAACGACAGACCCTTTTTTTTTTTTTTTTAAAAGTTCTTTCAGGTTTTTATGTCACATGATGTCCGCCCAGCAAAAGTGTAAAAACGGAAATATATATTCTTGTATATATCCTATTTTCTTGTATTTTCATTCTTCTGTTGTTGTATATATATATATATATATATATATATATATATACAACAACAGAAGAATGAAAATACAAGAAAATAGATGCGCCCTAAGCCTAACAGATACCACATGTTTTGGATTGCACCATTCAGCTGGCTTTGTTTTACCTCATTTTGTTTAATGAGAAAGTCCAAATTTTGTTGGTTCATCAATTTGAATTCTTTCGACTGTACATAGAGTATGTATATGGCATGTTCATTGCAATTCCATGGGATCTTACAAATTAAAGCAAAAATTACTTCTCTGTACTCCACACATGTTATTTCCTTACAAGAACAGTAAAATTGATTGATATGAACTATTTACAAAACGCTTCAACACATATTTCCAGCAGGTAAGACATTATTTTGCCATGTTTACAGTTCAACAAATCAGCATTGATTGGCTCAATTGATTATATACCAAACACTAAGCAGAGTCTTAAAATAATTGCAGAGACAAAATATGTGATGTAATTACATTAGAATGTACAAGAAATTAAACAGACCTGGGGTAACTGTAAGGATGAAATGTGTATTGCTTCAATTCTGGGCTGAAATGGAACTCATTCTTCCTCTTCTGGATCGTAGATGAATCTGTCATCTATCTTCACACAGGGTACATGAGCTATCTTGGACCATTCGCGACCTTTATCTCTCTTGCAGTGTTTTTTCAGCAGAGGACAATCATAAATATATAACTGCAAAAGTGAGGATGGCAAGCCTACCTCCGGAAATGATGAGAGGTTTGGGCAATCATTGATTGTCAAACGTTCAAGACATGTCAGGTTCTGAAAGCCCTTGGAAGATAGGCATTTCAACTTTGGGAATTTTACAATGATCAAGTGAGTTAGAGAAGCTGGCAGAATCATTTTCATCTCCTCCTGAGGTGGAAAACACAGAGCATTTGGATCAGTAATTTTGAGATATCTCAGAGAGGTGAGCTTGTGCAATCCCCACTCAATTAGTGGCTTGTAGACATTCACATCTTCAAGTTTGAGTGATGTTAGATTGGTCGGTAAACCTTCTTGCGGAAATGATATGATGCTTGGACATTGACGTAATGTTAATTGCTGAAGAGAACTGAGGCTGTGCAAACAGTTTGGTAAGGTTTTTAGCTTCTCGCATTTCTGGATTGAAACACTTAGATTGGTATTCGGAAGCCCTCCTTCGGGGAAGAAAATGATATTTGGACAACCTGATATCAGAATTCGCTGAAGACGGGTAAGATTGTGTAGGCCTTCAGGTATGGATTTAAGACTTGCACAATTGTAGAACACAATTTGTCCAAGAGAAGAGTTATTGTGAAACCTCTCAGCTATGACCTCCAGCTTTGAACAACTATCAATACAAAAATATTCAAGTGCCTGAGGTAACTGCTCTTTTGCTGATAAGGTTATGAGCTCTGGGCAATTTTGAATGTGTAGATGCTTGAGTGTGGTAGGTAATTGGCATTTTGCCGATTTCTCCGGAGTAGATGTATCGATAACAGATGAAGATGAAGAAGACCAACTGTACTCCCTGTCATCCATTATGCACAGTAATTGCTTACAGTTGTATATCTCAAGCTTTTTCAAAGATGAAGATAGCTGACTTCTGGCAATGAATGTCAGAGAATGGCATCCTTCAATCCTCAAGTGTGCAAGACATGTATTATAGTAATCCGTTCCCTCAGGTAAGGAAAATAGTGCGCTGCAAAATCTAATCTTAAGTTTCTTCAGAATGGGAAGAGAACAAACCTCAGGAAAGAAAACAAGTCTTGAGCAGCTTTCAATACTTAGATCTCTGATGGAGGTAAGACTATGCAGCCCCTTTGGTGGCTTCTCAAGGCATATCTCATTCTGCCACAGATGCATAAGCTCTTCACAATCGACAATCTTTAGACGTTCTACTTGTTGAAACCTTTGCACCAACCAATTTGTGAAATTGGGGACATCAGAAAGTGTCATTGACTTCAACGTACTCAAGTCAATTTCATTTCTGCAAATCATTCTTTTGCATCCATGTACTTCTAATTTGCAGAGCCTTGGAAAGCTTGAGACCGAAATCACCAACTTCCCACATTTATCAATCACCAATTTCTCCAGTGAAGGAAGATGGTCGGGTAATTTGCCAGAGAGTTTGGGGCATTTCAAAATTGAAAGGTTACGGAGTTGAGGGAATCTGCCAACATGATCATCATCTTCTTTGATAGGATCCCAATACTCCCATTCTTGCATACCCTCAAAACAAAGACTCTCAAGTGATTGAAAAGGTTTTGAGTTATGCTCCCCATAAATCTCATAACGGATGCTTTTTAAACCTCGCATATCTTTGATTATGAGATCCTTCAGGGAGCTCAATAACCCAAGTGAAGGCAAGGACGTGCAATTTTCACAACCTTCTAATCTTAACAGCACCATGTTCGAAAACGATGAATCTTCCAACCAAGATGAAAATCTTGCACCACCATAGCATTTTATTGCAAGTTTTTTCAAATTTCGAGGAGGTTGCAACATGTCCAGTACATTCTTTTCTACTGCTGCATCTCGCGAGTCATCAAAATGAGACCCCCATTCTAGCATTAACTCATCTAAGTCCGTCTTATCACTTAATATGGCTTCACTTCTGTCTTCAGGATCAGCGACATTCTCCAATCTTGAAATGCAAAGTCCACCACAGAGAGATGCCAACTTCTTCAGGTCTTTCAAAGAAGATCCAGTACCTTTTCCCACGATAAAGTTAGACAATGTCTTCAGATATTTCAATTGTTCCATTCTCAACGGCATCTGTTCTATTAATTTTACGCCAGTGATATCAAGATGGCGTAGTTTGGTCAGATTTCCCATGTTAGAAGGCAACTTCGTGAGGTGAATGCAACCTCTTAATATCAAAATTTGCAAATTAAACAATGAATTTGTTGACTCAGGTAAACTTTTGATTGCAGTATCAGAAAGATTGAGATACCTTAGATGCCTCAAGCCTCCGATTGAACTAGGGAGCTCAGTGATATAATAGTTCCTCAAAGATAACGCCCTCAGTTTTTTGAATTTCGGCAACAAATTAATGAGAACCATCTGGCTTATGTAACGAGTATAACTATCATCATGCATCAGTACTGGTAAGAATGTCCTTAAACACTTAACTTCACCGAAGACTTCAAGTTTATTTTTGCCATCACAGTCATCACAGGTGTACGACGAATACCGAATCCTTTGAAATCTTTTTGGTCGCTTATTGGCTTCCGATTGATCTTCCAATCTAAAACATGTTTCCCCAGAAACCCATTGAGCAAGATCATTGATAAGGTCATGCATTGTAAATTTAGAACCATTATCATTGGCAGGTTGAAAAATTGATCTTGACAATAAATCACGAAAATACTGGCAGCCCAAATCTTCTGGTTGCTTATTGCCATTTGATTGTTGAAGAAGACCTTCCGCCATCCACAAAAACACAAGCTCCTTCTCTTGGAATTCATAAGCCTTTGGTAGGATTGCACAATAAGCAAAACATCTTTTTAGATGTGAAGGAAGATGGTGGTAGCTTAATTTCTGTTGATGCATTGAGAATTTGTTTTGTATTTCATCTTTATGTTGTTTAAGTTTAAATGGTTAAGTTTTAGTTAGTTTGGGTGAATTAGAAATGACATCCTTGCAGGTTTTAAGGAGTGTGTTTCCTTAGTTGTAAAAGCTAAAGAGTAAGCATGGTTTAGGTTCCCTAAAAAGGATGTTTTGTCTATGTAAAGCCATGCCTATATGTAAGAATATTTTCTGAACTAATGGAATCATGTCAGTTCATTCTTGTTGCTGGTTTTAACATTTGGTATCAGAGCACCTAAATGTTCTTCACGGGACTGTGAGGTGTAAGAGAAGATTGTTTGCTGAGAGGTTGAACCAAGGGCAGTGTTTGAGAGCTATAGACAGCAAAGAGTGGCAGATGGCATCAGGGAGCACTTCCTACCTTGCTGTACCAATGTTCACAGGGGAAAACTACCAGATTTGGGTGGTTAAAATGAAGTCATATTTGAAGTCTATAGGATTGTGGGATGCTGTTGAGACAGGGAGAGATCCCCCTCCTCTTAGAGCAAACCCAACCATTGCACAAATGAAGCAATACGAGGAAGAGTTGCTGAAGAAAGATAAAGCTCTTACGGTGTTGCATTCAGCCTTGGCAGACCATGTTTTCACTGGAATCATGGCTCTTGAGACAGCAAAAGAAGTGTGGGATCAGTTGAAGGAACAAAATGAAGGCAGTGATAGAGTAAAGGCAGTCAGGTTGTTTACTCTCAAAAGAGAGTTTGAGAATCTTAAGATGAAGGAGGCAGAGACAATTAAAGTTTACTCTTCCAAAGTAATGGAACTTGTAAACCAGATGAGGCTGTTAGGAGAGGTGATTGAACAGCACAAAATAGTAGAAAAGATGCTGATAAGTCTCCCAGAAAAGTTTGAGGCTAAGGTATCAGCTATTGAAGAGTCTCATGACCTCAAGAAGTTGATTGTTGTTGAGTTGATCAGCAAGTTACAAGTTCAAGAACAAAGAACCTCTGTCAGATCAGAAAGCCAGACAGAAGGGGCTTTTCAAGCCAAGCATAGCTCAAGGTCATTCAATTCCAAAGATGACAAAAGAGTATTTGGTGATAAAAGTCATAGAGGTAAAGTTGTTGAAGCTGAACAAAGGGAGTTAGGAAAAGGAAGATTTCCTCCTTGTAGTCACTGCAAGAAGACAAATCACCATGAAACTAGCTGCTGGAAAAAGGCTCAATGTAGAGTTTGCAAGAAAATTGGACATATTGCCAAGTATTGCAAACTGAAAAGGCAGCAAAATCAGCACTTTTCACTACAACAAACTGAACAAAAACAGCAAGCAAATGTAATGGAGGAAAAACAACCTGAGGATCACATATTCATGGCTGTTTTGTCAAGTGAAGCTCCAGATAAACACTTATGGCTACTAGACAGTGGGTGTACAAACCACATGACTTCAAACTCAGAATATTTCAGCACTTTGGATACCACGGTCAGAGTTCCAGTCAGGTTAGGAAATGGAGATGTCATTGAATCTGCTGGAAAAGGTACAATTTCTATTCCAACTTCAAAAGGAATCAAGTTTATAAATGATGTGTTGTTGGTTCCTAATCTGGATCAGAATTTACTTAGTGTTGGGCAAATGATGCATAAAGGATATTTTTTGTTTTTTAAAGATAAGGCATGTGTTGTAATACCATGTCTTTATATAGTAAAAAGGAAATGATAGATTAGTTTACTTTTCAAATTTTGAAATTTAGATTTTGGTTGAAGTGAATAAGACGGATAATAATTTTTGAATTTAAAATTTGGATTAGAATTTATGATTATGATAGATTGGTTTCATTTGAATTTGAAAGTTGGATTTAAGTTTATCAATTTTTGAATTTGAAAGCCAATTCTTGGCTATAAATAGATGGTAATATTTCACTTCATACCATAAGTTCACTTTACAAACACACTAGACATTCTTTAAGAAGTTCCTTTCTAAGATCTTCATATTTTTAAACTTTGGTAGAAGAAGATTCCTAGAAGTTTAGCTAATCCGGGTATGTTTCTATGTATTGTTTTATAGGTTGTGTTAGTAGTATTTATTAAAAAGTCAAGACTTTTAATATTCTGTTCTAGGAAAAATATTAATATAGGTTTACTTGTTATTGTGATGATGTTATAGGAAGGGGATGATTTATTGTTGAGCATAGAGAAATTTTATTGGCTTATCATTGATTTGAGGTAAGTAGATTTATACATGATTTATTGTAATCAAGTGCTTAAAATTATTGATGACAATTGTAAGCATGAATTTGATTATAAGAAATGGAATTGTTTTAAGCGTTATTGGTGTTAAGTTTGGTTGTCTTTATAAAAATAAAATCTGAATTTTCTTAATTTATATTATTTTCTTGATTTAAAGCAAAATAAACTTGGTTTGTATTAATAAGTTTACAAGTAAAAACTTTATCTTTTCTCCTCAATTATTGCTTCTTAAGTTTATTTTTTCTAAATATATATTATAGCATACATTGTAGAAAATTTATTTTTACTTAAGTTGTTTATTTATTAAACTATAATGTGCGTTATTTTCCTATCAAAACTTCCTTTCTTAAGTAGCTATAAAAATCTATTTTATTCAAGTACTAGTTTTTAAAAAGAAAAACGAATGATATTTAGTTGTACTGTTTTACATAAAGCATTAAATGTATTGCACAAATTGAATATAAGAAATAAACATTATTGAACTTACTGTACACGAAAAATCATATTTAATAATTAATATTTAGCTCATTGTCTATAGAAACTATTATTGTTATTGTTACCGACTGGCCAGCTGGTTAACTGTATGTGCACTTATTGACTGTTAATGACCGGATTTCCGGGGTACGAATGTACTGTATTGTTATAAATGAGACACCGAGGTACTGGTGAAGCTATTAGACATGAGCTAAATCTATTATTAAATGTGTTATTGCATATTTTGTTAAATGTTATAAATTCTATATTGTTTTGGTTTACTAAATGTGATATTCATGCTTACATGTTAAATGTTTATGTTAAAACAAGTGTTTGATTTATTATAATATCTGTTATTCTTTAATTAATGTTTATGAACAAATAAATATTTTTGAGCTATTTGTTTACAATTTTGTGTATAAATTTACTTACCGAGTAGGCGGCTCACCCCTCGTCATTAATATTTTGCAGATTAAAGTGGGTATAAAGAGTTTGATAGACATTTTGAGCTAGACAATTTTGAAGATTTAGTATTGGATATTTGTAATAAAGAACATTTTGCATTGAGGTCATATTTTAGCTTAAGGCTAATAAATAATTGTTAAACTTTGATGATTTACAATGTATTTGGAGGTTTTATTTTATTTTATTTGTAATATTAAAGTTGAGGTAATTTAAGGATGGGTTGCATTCTAATTTTTGTCCTAGCGAGACAAAATTTGGGGTGTTACATGTGTTATATCTGATTCTTCTGGAGATAAAGTTGTTGTTGTGCCTATGATTGATAAAAGCTTCATTATTCGTTGGCATTCAAACATTTCTCTTGCATGCAAAATCGTTGTTGATGAGTCTTGGTTGTGGCATAAGAGGTTTGGTCATGCAAACTTTAAGTCTTTGAAGCTTTTGCAAGAAAAATGCTTGGTAGATGATATGTTTGCTGTTAACATATGTAATGAAGTTTGTGAAAGTTGCCAAATGGGAAAACTCCATAGGTTTCCCTTCCCATCGCAAGCTAAGTGGAGAGCTACTGAAAAACTTGAGTTAGTGCATTCAGATGTGTGTGGGCCTATGCAAACTCCATCCTTGAATCAGAACAGATACTTTATCTTGTTTGTTGATGATTTGACTAGAATGACATGGGTTTACTTCATGAACAACAAATCTCAAGCATTTTCTTGCTTCAAGAAATTCAAGTCATTAGCTGAAACACAAAGTGGTGTTAAGGTGAAGAAGTTGAGAACTGATAATGGGAAAGAATACATCTCAAATGAGTTTGATAAATTCTGTGAAGATGCTGGAATTCAGCATCAGTTGACAGTGCCTTACTCACCCCAGCAAAATGGAGTGTGTGAAAGGAAGAATAGAACTCTTCTTGAAATGGCAAGGAGCATGATGCATGAGAAGAATTTGCCTAAAAAATTCTGGGCAGAAGCTGTTTACACTTCAGTTTATCTCCAAAACAGATTGCCAACTCATGCCATTGAAGGAAAAACACCAATTGAAGCTTGGAGTGGCTTAAAACCCTCCGTTGGGCACTTAAAAGTCTTTGGATCAGTGTGTTATGTCCATGTACCTGATGTCAAGAGAGATAAGCTCTCTAAAAAGGCAAGTAAAGGCATTTTTCTTGGTTACAGCAGTCAAGCAAAAGGGTACATTTCGGAGCTGGTCGAAGGGTATTGAGGTACCTAAAAGGCACACATGACTTTGGCATTTGGTTCAAACCTGAAGCAGAACTTAGTTTGTTTGGCTATGTGGACAGTGATTGGGCTGGCTGCATTGATGATGGAAAAAGCACTTTAGGATATGCATTTTCAGTTGGGTCCGGAATGTTTTCATGGTGTTCTAAGAAGCAAGATGTTGTAGCACAATCAACAGCTGAAGCAGAGTTCATTGCTGCTGCAGTAGGTGCAAATCAATGCATTTGGTTGAGAAAGATGTTGATTGATTTAGGTTTTGGACAGATTAATGCAAGTCCAATCTTTTGTGATAGCAAGTCAGCTATTGCTATTGCAAAGAATCCAGTTCAGCATGGTAAAACTAAGCACATGAAAGTTAAGTTTCATTTTTTGAGAGAGGCAGAAAGGGATCAAGAGTTGTGCCTCATTCATTGCAAATCTGAAGAGTAGGTGGCAGATATTCTGACCAAAGCTTTGCCTAAAACCAGATTTGAAAAGCTCAGGGAAAAGCTTGGAGTTTCAAAACAAAATCTCAAGGAGGAGTGTTGATGCATTGAGAATTTGTTTTGTATTTCATCTTTATGTTGTTTAAGTTTAAATGGTTAAGTTTTAGTTAGTTTGGGTGAATTAGAAATGACATCCTTGCAGGTTTTAAGGAGTGTGTTTCCTTAGTTGTAAAAGCTAAAGAGTAAGCATGGTTTAGGTTCCCTAAAAAGGATGTTTTGTCTATGTAAAGCCATGCCTATATGTAAGAATATTTTCTGAACTAATGGAATCATGTCAGTTCATTCTTGCTGCTGGTTTTAACAATTTCAAGACCGGAAGAATTTCACTTTCATCTGATAAATTCCAAATTTTGCTATCTAATATATGCTCCCACTCATGAATTCGCTTAGAGCGTAGGAGACCACCAAGAGTCCTTGCTGCGAGGGGCAAGCCTTTGCACTTTTCAACAACTTTAAGATGAATTGACTTCAAATTTCTATGTGCACCAATATCTCTGCTGCCAAATGCATGCTTCAGGAACACTGACCAACAACCATCATCTGATAAAAGCTTCAAGTCATAATAACCAGCAGGTTCTATTGTTAATGCAACATCTGCACTACGCGTTGTCACAAGTATCATACTTCCTGGTACTCCAGCCATAAAAGGAGATTTCAAGGTTTCCCACAAATCATAACTCTTGCTCCAAACATCGTCTAAGACAACAAGAAATTTTCTTCCAGACAGCATCTTGTTCAATTGAACCTGCACTTGATTTAAATCTTTCAAGTCGCACGGAGAAGAAGTGATTGATTCAAGAATTGTCTTGGAGATTCTCAAAATATCGAAATCGTCAGAGACACAAACCCATGCTTTCACATCAAACTTGAAATCTTCTACGGCCTTGTCATTGTACACAAGTCGAGCAAGTGTCGTTTTTCCAACGCCTGCCATACCAACTATGCATACTGCATGAAAATTGGCATCATTTGATTCTTCATTTATCGATATAAGTTGAAGTATTTTGGCTTTATCTTCATCTCTTCCATAAACAGCTGGTTCTGTTAACAAACATGTAGTAGGGGGTCTTTGCCACGCGGTAGTTGATGACCCACCAGCAATATTTTCCAATTCAAGATCAATTCTGCGTTTACAGAGTTCTTCCATCCGGCGATTGATCCCATTCATCTTCAACCTGACACTGACTTTGAACTTAACAAAACTTGGACTCAAACTAGCGAAACAAGCAGGAATAAGTTTCCCAACTCGGCTAGTAGTACTGCTAGTAACGTGATGATCTGCCATTAACTTGTGCCCCAAAGCTTCAGTCGCAAACTCATCCAGTATATCCTCCAAATCATAAGCCAAGTCTCGGAGATCGTCCAGCCATATTTTCACGGCCATGTCAGTCAGTTGCTTCTCCTCTGCGTCACTGAGCACTGCCTGAATCATCAACAGTGTTTTTTCCCAGTTTTTAAGCTTTGAGCTTAGCCCTTCTCGAGTTGCAAAATTTAGCAAGTCACGGGACGCCAATCTATCAAAGAGCACCTTCAGGAAGGCAGAGAGAAAGATCTCTCCCACTGGCATGTTGGTTTTTTTCCTTTTATTTTCTTTTTTGCTCAAAGAAAGGAGCGATCAGGATCAATGATTATCAATCACAGATAGTTGAAAGCAAGGACTAGAGACTGCTGGTTTTCTCTGTTAATTAAACAAAATTCAATATCCGCAAAGCTATCAATGATACCAATAAAACAATTATTAAAAAGAAAAACTAACAAACAGAAGGCAATAACATGACGTACTTAACACCTTCAATAGAGACTATATTATAGGTCAATGCCGACAAAACAAAAATATATTGCACGACTTTTTTCCATGCTTATTGTTTTATTATATTTAGATGTGATTGATCTTCAATAACAATTTAAAACTTGGTTGGTCTCGTCTCCTTAAATACCTGAATTGCTTAACGCGGTTGATAAATAGATTGCATTTTCCAACAATATATGCAAGCAAAAATTTTGAATTGTGTTTTAAATATATATTGCGAAAGAGTTTTGACTGCCAATCTACATTGCTATTCCATGGAGTTGTTAAGCGATAACGATGGAACCGTGTGGATTAATCCTTATGACGGGATTGATTAATATTGGTGACTTAACTAAGCTTTAATACTTTTTCGTAAGAATTTAATTGTAATTACCAGTGTTTTGCTTTGAAAGATACAGATGCTTCTGAAAAAGTTGACCTTTTTCAGAAGCAGTCAGGGATTAATGACAGTAGAATGGGAGAAAAATGGAGAACTTCAAAGAATTTCTGTGTTTGAATATTCATTTGTCGCGGTTGGAAGCTACAAGGAAGAGAGTAGCATAAAATTTGGAACAATCCTTTGGCAGCATACCAGGAATTAAAACCAAAATTCGCAAAATATTAATGCTTCAATATCGAAAACAAGAATGTGAATGACATATGGCTAGGAAGAGGGGAAAGAAAGCAAATAGAACGCCTTTATTTCCTGAGATATAATGATAAATTTCCATAAATGATTAATAATTTAATAATTATCATAAGTTATTGTAACAAGCTTCTGATTATTTGACTTAATAATACAAGAAAATGCCTCAGATAATGGGCCAACCAATTTCCTAAATTAACCAATACACAAGAGCAAGTCAAAGCAATCCTGCGAAAGCAAAACACTTCGTCTTGATCTGGGCTTTCCTAGTTGCTGTTTCTTATAGAAATCCTGAAATTCATACAAACCGCAAACGGAGACAAATCAACATAGGCATTGAAGCCGGTAAATATACAATTTAAGTCTACATATAGGTAACTTACCACAAGCTTGATGAAGCTTAAAGTGCTTCTATTTTTATTGGTTGTGAGGAAAATCAACCAGCATAATTGTTCCAATTGATAGTGATGCCTCAAGTTCAACCAGGTTTAATTTTCCTGTGATCACTGCCTCCTATAATAAACGAACTATACAATATAAACCAAACTGTATACAGAAAGGAGAATATATAAGTTCTCCCATTATTGGAATCAGTATGTGCAGTTCAAAAAGAAACATGATAACTTATTTGAGCAATGCAGATAACTAGCTAGAGTATCTTAATGAGGGAAGCTTGTTAGGTAACCTTCCAGATAATTTGGGGCATTTTCTAATGGAAAGTTCACGAAGACTAGGAAATATTTCAACAAATTGTTCATTTTCTTCAATAGGATCCCAATACTTCCATTCTTTCAGATCTTCAAAACAAAGAGTTTCCAGTGTTTGGAAAGGTTTTGTGCAATTCTCTCCGTAAAACTCGAAACCAATGTATTTTAGCCCTGTCATGCCTGTGGTGGTGAGGTCTTTAAGCGAGCTCAGCAGTCCAAGCATAGGTAAAGATGTGCATTTCTCACATCTTTCCAATTCTAAGAGCATGAGATTAGAGAATGATGGATCTCCTACCCAAGATGAAAATCTTGTGCCACCATAGCCTCTGATTGTTAGCTTCACCAGATTGGTGTGAGGTAGTAACTTATCAAGTAATTTGATTGCTCCAGCGTATGGATCTTCAAAGCCAGAGTCCCATACCAGGAACAATCCTTTTAAATTCTCCTTATCACTTAATGTTTTCTCCTTAGTGTCTCGTTGATCAGTCACATTCTCTAATTGTGAAATATGGAGGTGTCCATGAAGAAATTTTAAATTCTTTTAATCTTTCAAACTGGATCCAATATCTTCACCCACAATAAAATTGGATAACAATCGAAGATTTTTTCAACTTTTCCATTCCCAATGGCATCTCCTCTATCAAATTTGCACCTTCAATAAGGAGACGACGTAGATTAATTAAATTTCCAAAATTAGAAGGCAATTCCAGCAGACGAGAACAACCTCTCAACAACAAATTTTGCAAGTTGTATAATGAGCTTGTTGACTCGGGCAATGTTCTAATTAACGTGCCCGAAAGGTTGAGGAATCTTAGATGTTTCAACTGTCCAATTGAATTAGGTAGCGCTGTGATATAGTAACCTCTTAAGGATAGCACTCTCAGTTTTTTGAACTTTGGCAACAAATCAGAAAGAACCATGTTAGTTATGTAACTATTTTCTCCCCTCATGCGCATTGGCAAAAATGTTCTTAGCTTTTCGACTTCATCAAAGATCAAAAATTTATCTTTGCCATCATAATAATCAGAAATATGAGAAGAATGACGAACCTTTTCGAATTTCTTTGATTGCTTATTAGGCTCAGATCCCTCTCCCAGCCGCATAATTGTATCTCCCATAATCCATTGGGCCAAATCATTGATAAGTTCATGCATTAAAAATTTTGATCTAGTATTACTAGACTGTTGAAAAAATTGACATTGACAATAGACTACGAAAATATTCACAACCTAAATCTTCCGTCTGCTTATTACCCTTGGGTTGTTGAATAGGACCTTCTGCCATCCACAACCACACAAGTTGGTTCTCGCTGAATTCATAACACTTGGGCAGAATTGCACAATAAGCAAAACATCTCTTTAGATGTGAGGGAAGATGATGGTAGCTTAATCTTAATGCCAGAGGAATCTCACTTTCACTTGGTAGATTCCATATTGCACTATTCAAAATATCATTCCATTCATGATATGTCTCCTTGGAGCGTAGAAGGCCGCCAAGAGTCTTTGCTACTAAGGGAAAACCTCCACACTTTTCAACAACTTCGTGGCTAATCATATGTCTCCTTCGTGTAACAAAATCTTTATTCTCAAACAATGCATGCTTCATGAACACAGACCAACAACTATCATCAGATAAAAGCTTTAGTTCATAATATTGGGTGGATCCCATTGTCAATGCAACATCTTTTTACGAGTCATTACAATTATCTTACTTGCCGGTGCTCCAGCTACAAAGGGAGATTTCAATATTTCCTACAAGGCGTAATTATTGCTCCAAACATCATCTAAGACAAACAAGAATTTTCGCCCAGCTATATTCTCTTTAAGTTGAACCAGGACTTGGTTCAAATCTTTATATTTTTTATTAGATGATGATGGTGAAGCAATTGAATTGAGAATTGTCTTTGAGATTCTCAAAACATCAAACTAATCAGAAACACAAACCCATATCTTAGGGTCAAAATCTTCCACTGCCGGATCATTATACACTTGCTGAGCAAGAGTCGTTTTGCCGATACCACCCATACCAACAATAGATATTACACCCAAGTTGGCATGGCTTGATTCATCAGTTAACACCATTTCAAGAATTTTAGCTTTATCCTCGTGTCTTCCATAAATAGCAGGTTCAGTTGGAACACTTGTACTGGGGGGTCTTTGCCACACCGCAGTTGATGTCCCTCCAACAATTTCTTTCAATTTTAGAAGATCTATTCCTTCCCTAAGTACAGCCAGGCGGCTAGTGATACCCTTTATATTGGATTGTATACTAAGGTTGAACTTAATAGCACTCGGGCTTAAATTATCAAAACAAGTGGAGATCAAGGTTCGCACCTTGTCAGAATGACGCTGAGTTTTCAGTTTCCGCCTTAGAGCTTCAGTGGCAAACGCATCCAGCATATCATCCAGATCATAAGCCAGGTCTTGGAGATTTTCCAGCCATGTTTTCACAGCCCCGTTAGTGAGTTGCTTCTCCTCTGCGTCGCTGAGCACAGCCTGAATGAGCTGCAAAGTTTGCCCCCATTTTTGTAGTTCTGGACGTAATCCGATCTTGCCAGCAATGTGCAACAATTCACGGGATACCAATCTGTCAAACAAAACCTGTAAAAATGCACCGAGAAAGACTTCACCCAGAGGCATGATTTTGGTTTTGAAATTAAGGAAATTAGATCAATTTGAACACAATGAATATGATGAGAGAAATAAAGATTGGTAATTGATTCAATAGATGCTTGGATAGCGAAATCCAAAGTTAATGTCGCCTTACAGCTTTATCAGCTCCTCCTCCTGTTTTATTCCTTTCTTTTCATCTGTCAAAAGAAAGCAAGCAATAATCTTAAATAAAAATAAAGGAGGATACCATTCCCAAGATTAGACGCAAGACATAAACAATTTAAACTCTGTATTGCTTAATGGAATTGCTAACAACTTTTGGGAAAAGCATATTGCAAATAGAAATATCTGTTGCTTTTATTGGAGTGCCTGAAAACATATTGAACTAAAATTCTCACTTAAAACAAAAGGTTATTGCCTCCATCCATAATGAGTTTTGATGAATCCAAAGAGAACAATATGTATGTTTAAGCAACTCATCTAACTTCTCTCCATACACAAAATATGAATTCAGACGCTGATGTTCAAACCCACTACAAGAAATGTTTGGTTAATTAGAGAGGTAAATATGTACGTAGAAAAACTGTCAATTATGACAAGGTAAGAATTTATTTTATTTTATTTATTGCAAAAGCTGATGAAGAAGCATACTATTTATTACCTTTCCTCGGAGACAAATCTCGAGACAGGTATTTCTAAGAGGGAAAATTACCCGCAGGTAGTGGGAGGAAATTATTCCTACTGGCTAGTGGCTACCCCTCCAATCCTATGCGTTATCAACTAAATAGACGACTCGTCGTTTAATTAAATAAAAGTAGACGACTTGCCGTTCCTGACGCGGACAATGTTCCTTTCTGTTAGTTTTAAAACTACTTGGGTTGGGCCGAATTCCTTTCTGGTTTATTGTCGCCCATTATTGTCCGCACCTTCTCTTCTTATTTTTATTTTTTCTAAAACGGGACTGCGTTTCGAGCAGGATTGATATTGTTTTGTTCGTCTCCGGGGAGGGGAGAGTAATAGTGCAGACATCGTTCTCGAATCGTCCAAATCAAAACCAAAACAATACAGAGCCATGGCTTCTTCAATCTCTTATTCTCTTCGCTTATTCACAACTAAATCGATTTTGATACCAAAACCTCCCAAAAATCTCTCTTTCTTTTACAAACCCATTAGCTTCTCCAAAAAACCGCTCTCTCCATCACTTGTTTCTGTCTCATCATCATTATCATCAACCTCGACATCGCCACTCCAACCCGTCGAAGAGCTCCCGCCGAAGCTGCAAGAGATCATCAAGCTCTTCCAATCAGTACAAGAACCAAAAGCCAAATATGAGCAACTCTTGTTCTACGGTAAAAATCTTAAACCACTTGATGCCCGATTCAAAACGAGGGAAAACAAAGTGGAAGGTTGTGTTTCTCAGGTCTGGGTCAGGGCTTACTTTGATGAACAGAAGAATGTTGCGTTCGAGGCTGATTCTGATTCTGTTTTGACCAAAGGGTTGGCTGCGTTGCTTGTTCAAGGTTTGTCTAATAGGCCTGTTGAGGAAATTATCAAGGTTTCGCCTGATTTTGTGGTGCTTCTTGGGTTGCAACAGAGTTTAACGCCCTCTAGGAATAACGGGTTCCTGAATATGTTGAAGTTAATGCAAAAGAAGGCGCTTGAACTGGTCCTGGAGGCTGAGAAGGCTGGTCGGTCTGTTGAGGGACCCAATTCAGAGTCAAAAATTGATGATAGTGTTACAAATTCGATATTGGGAATGAAAGGTGATGGTGGTGGTCAAAATTCGACAGCTGGAAGTTTTGAGTCCAAGATTGAATCGAGTTCTCAAGTGAGTGGGGGTGAAAATGGGTCGAATTTGGGTGGCTTGGGGAGTAGAGGGATGAGAATTAGGGAGAAATTGGAGAAGCAGCTTAGGCCCGTTGAATTGGAAGTGGAAGACATTTCATATCAGCATGCCGGGCATGCCGGTGTTCGAGGAAGCGATGGAGAGACTCATTTTAATGTGAAAGTTGTATCAAAGGAGTTTGAAGGAAAGAGTTTGGTGAAAAGGCATAGGTTAATTTATGACTTATTGCAAGAGGAACTGCAGACTGGGCTGCATGCTTTGTCGATTGTGGCAAAGACACCATCTGAAATTGAGGGAAGATGAAGTGGTTTTTAACACTACTCGAAATTGGTTTATTTTTCCGCTTCTATTTGATTCACAAAAATGAGAAGTTAATAATGTGGCTGTTTTAATTAATGTCTGATGTACTTTTATAGTTCTCTCTAAAGGGTGTTAGGTTATGTAACTTATATATTGATGAATCTGCGGAATGAATTATACCACTTATGTGGTTATTTTTGTGTAAAGTTTTTTCACCTCCACTGCTGCTAAGACTTGGGATCAATTTTTAATTCACCTGTCATGTTTTTTTATTTGGGAGTTTATTGGAGTTGGTCACAGCTGAGCCTGAGTTGATCTTATTTTGCTTTGAGTTTTCTATTTACAATGTTCTACATGTCTTTTGTATGCCATTTTTTCTGCTTCATGTGTGCAGACTATGGAGGTTGGGGGTGATTGTATTAGAGGATAGCCAGCGAGTTTGGTCCTTGGAGATTGGAAGTAGGGAATGACCATTCTTGAGCCTACTCGAATTGGGCTTTGTTTGGCAGTGTAGTGCTTTTATTTTGTTCTGGGTGCAAAGTTAAAGAAGCGTTAGATAACCTTAACTTTTAGTGAGGCTCACATATTTTTTTCATTACTATTTGATATTTAGTGCTTTCATTTCACAGCAATTGTAGCTTTAAAGTTACTGTAGCTCAATACTGAAGATAGTTAGAAAGGGAAAGGTTGGCAGGTTACCTATGCTTAGTGTTGTATTTCAGAACAATAAACTTTTAATACCCTGTTCCTGGTGTCTCCACGCAGGCAAGAAGCTGGATGAGTTCAAATTCTTTCAGTAACTCCATGCTGTTGTACATACTACAGAATATTGAGTCTTGAGAAGAAACAATACGGATGTGGTTTTCCAGTACCATATAACTGGCTGGCTTTTTTGAACTCCACGATAAATAGCAAAATGGATGAAAAACTACTATTCTGATTTGCTTAGTTTGCCAATTGGAGGTCGGAGTTATCATATTTCATATACTTTCTTTATCACAGAAACAGTGTGGATTAAAATTCTGCACAAACATGAAATGTGAAGGCAAGCAGGTGTTTTGAGAAGAGAGCTTCCCCTAATGCCATTTTGAGGGTTAATTTGACTGAACATTTATCATATATGGGCAGAGAGAAAAAAAATGTTGCATCAGAACACTTTCTATGACAGATATTTTCCAATCAAGGGCTGGGGCACCAAGTATACAAACATGGGCTGGTTGTTGGGGTCAAGGCGCATGTTTTTTGAATTGACACTGTTGAGTTATCTTTGTGGTTAAGTTTCTGTCTGTTCATGTACCGAGTTTTCTAAATGGCAGTCATTGTTAATGTGATTTTACCTTTTATCGCAGATTAGGCCCCTGCTTTATTTATTTATTTAGCTTTTTGAATTAATAAATTCGATTATCCCAAACACAAAAGATAAAGAGCTTCCTTTTAAGATTCTGGACAAGTGTAGAATTTCTGAAGAATTATGAATTAAGAAAATATAATCAATAGTGGAATTTAGATTTGATCATTATTTAATGACAATGGGAAATAAAAAGGAAAATAGAGTGACAATCAGGAAATCAGTTGACCTATTTACTGTCCCTCTGCGGTTCTTTGTTTTTCTGCAACTAGACTCGTCTACTTTGAACTGCTCAAGGATTTTTCTAGTATGCATTGCTGAGCCAATGAAATTTCAAATTTTAGAGAATTTCTATCTTCAGAGAGAGTAAGAAATGGATTTTAACAGTTGCTGCTGTATTATATAGCCCATATCACCTTTACCCAATATGATTACTGGAAAATGTCTGCTTCCAATTCCATTTTTTTTTTCCTCTTTTAAGTTCCTAATTGCTGTTTGAGAATTCTCTAGGTTGATGACCTTTTGCAACGCTTATATGACCATGAAGTACGTAGACAAATTGTTTCCCATACGTGTACCGAGTTCAAGATTTCAAAAGCCACTCTCAGGTCATAGCTCGTTACAGCCAAAAAAAAATCTGTATTTTTTAGTATAGAGTTACTTCAGATCAGAATTGCCACTTACAACTCATTTCAGGCAGAAAAAAGTGAATAATAGCGTTAGAAAAATATGTTCTGCATCTTTATCTCTTCGTTTGGCAACTGTGTGCAACTAAACTACCAGTCGGTGGACCCGTCATCTCTAACTGGCATCTGCTATGCAACCAGTAAGAAAAATGGATCACACCGAAAGTTGCCTTCACCTTAAAACTTGCTCTTATATTATACTTAATTCTGTTACTTTGCACCTGCTTTCGCAGTTCCACAGCATGATCCTGCGGCATGAAGACTAAGCTGGATATCATGTGTACTGATTCTAACCTCTGCTCCTTGGCTTGCTGACTAAAAGGCTGAACAACCTGAGTTGCAATGACCCTGTTGAAGAAGTAAAGCTCTATTTCTGAGAACTCAAATCTCACACCAATTTTCCGATTCGGGTTAGAAAAATTAGCCAGAAAGGCAAAGTCACCGTTGAAATACTCTGGTGAGTCGAAGTAGATGGTGTTGAGAGTTGCATTTGGAGTGTCAAACACAGGGTATCTAGGTCTGATGACCAAGAAGATTATCAAAGTTGCAATTCCAAAGAAGATGAGAACTAGACTAAATATCAGACACAGAGATGCACAACACCATATAAACATGTTGGTCTGGCGAGGCCGAGGGTGTCGGAGTACTGATGGCTTTCCTGGTCTTTTGATGTCAAGATTTTCTATATCTGCAGCTGAACTTTGTTGTTCTATGGATGGTTTTGATATGGCAAGTTGCTTAAGAGAAACTGGGGTGCCTTGCTTCCTTGGTGGCGGCGTCAGTGTTGGCTGTGTTGACGGCGAAAGGGGAGGTGGAGGTGGAAGAGAGAGCATTTTGAGTCTAAGTGGTATGGAGGAAAAAGGAAAAAGAACTTATAATGAGGAGGAAGATGGAGATTAAGGTGGATGTTTTCTTTAAATAAATGAATATGAAACCCAGTAGTGTAGTGGATTAAGGAAAGAGTTAAGGAAAAGAAGCTTTTGATTGAGGGGGTAGTGGGACCAAGGTGTTGTTTTTGAGAATGGCTAAAGGAAGCGCCGGTGTATCTAAAGTTGGAAAACTACAGATGTTTGAGTTTGAATGGCTTTTTTGCTTTTGAATTTGCTTAAGTTATATGGCCCCGCCCCCTAGGCAGGCTGAGGCTCAGCCATCATCATTGATACGTTAAAACTGATAAAGCAAAAAGCATTCAGAAGAAAGTAGACAAAACTATTGATTACTTGTACGAATTTTGGATTTTAAAAAAAGAAATTTTTACTAACATCCTTAAATTAGTAGCCTATTAAGAGTTTTGTTAGGTACTAATATGGGTATTTAATTTTCCAATTTAATGCTAAATTATTTTGGAAAAAAAAACACCGACAATTATATGGGCCGGGCCTAATACTAGTAGGCTTGATAATTTTACCTTACAAATAATTTTGATATGTCTTATTCCTCCTAAGACGCCTTTCCAAATTCAATGTTATTAAGCTAATTTGATCAAACATTCATGTTAGACTTTATTATAGTAGTCATTTAAAAAAGAATTGTTGGTTTTGATTCTTTTTTGTATTCACGATTTTGGTATCTAAATTCTAGTTTCTGTAGACAAACTTATACCCATTTGATTTATAACAAGAATATATAATCTTTTCTTCAAGTATATTCTATTGGCCAAAGATTTTATCAGATAAATTACTTTTAAGCTATTCTAAAGCCTGGCTACAGTCTTTTCCTTTGAAACTTCCCTTAGAACTTGATTACTCAGATTTAATACAATTTCAAAATGAGCTTTCCTCAAAATCTCCTTATTTTTAGATTCTGTCAGCTTATCAAACTCTTGTCTTCTCTTTTAAGAGTATCCTTCAGTCCTTGATGAACCAAGATTGCCCTTATCTTCAGACGCCATAAGTTAAAATTATTTTCTCTATTGAATTTCTCTAGATCAAACTTATGCAAAAACATCGTTACTTGGAAACTTGACTCTGATACTAATTATTATAAAAAATTAGCCTCAGTAATGATGTTCTAGCACTAATCTGATTTAATCAATATTACGATATGATAAAACTATCAAGTCTGACTAGATAATGCACACAAAATACAAAAATAATAAGCAAGTTAAGAGACAAACAAGAATTACATGGTTCAGTAAAACTGCATATATCCACGGAACAAACACATGTAAGGTCTTTTATTATAAGTAGAAGATATAATCTATACAAGATGACTCTCTTATCTTAAATTACCTCTTTTCAGTTTCTCCCTTTCTTCTCATCTCTCTTCCCCATCTCTTCTTAAAGGTCTAGAGTATAGGGCTTTTATAATGCCCCTAAATATCCTAATTCAAGTAGGTTTAGTATCTTAATTCAAGTAGATTTGGTATCCTAATTTAAGAAGGTTTGACATATTTTTTCAATTAGGATTGACAACACCTCTTCAGGTCATCAGGTCATTAGGTCTTCGGATACTCGAGCACTAGGATACCAGATCAGGTCCTTTTAAATAGGGATGACAATACCTTTTCAGGTTCTCTAGTTCTTGGGTACTCGAGCACTAGGATACTAGATCAGGTCTTCTTCAAGTTAGGATGACTACTCCTCTTTAATTTCTTGGGTCTTCATGGCCTTAGGTATTCGAATATCAAATCAGGTCCTTTTTAAGTCAAGATGACTATTCCATCTTGACTCCTTGGGTCCTCAAGTCTTCAAGTACTCAAGTACTCAGATTCTTAAATTCTCAAGATTTGAAGTATCTATTCTTTACAATTCTCCATCTTACTTATAATATTTTTCCCTTTACATGTTCTTGCTCAAACCAACTTCTTTATAAGCTGTTAATGCCCGTTAAGTTCATATATAAATTGAACTTAGCGCCTAATAATGACCTTGTTAGCATATTAGCGAGATTTTATTATGTGTGTACCTTTACCAAGTCTATAGATCTCATAGCAATATGATCTATGACGACAAATCCACCTAAGATACATAAACCATTTTTTCTCACATATTTCATGACTACCATAGAATGATTAACTGCTTTCAAGGTCTCATTCTCAGTATTGAATACATATCTTAACCGATCTAACATTTCCAAAGAGATTAAGTTTATTTTCAAGTCTGGTACATGTCTAACCTGATGCAATTCTCTTACCAATCTATTAAACATTCTGATCTTGACACTATTAATCCTAATAACTTTATATGCTTCATTGTTACTCATCAATACTTTACCCTTATCACATGTTTGATAAGACTCAAAACACATTTAAATAATAGCATATATGAAAAGAACAACTTGAATCTAACACCCACTCATATTTTGTCTTGGCACCAGATACGACGAGTAAATCTGCAGATTCGAGGCAATCTTCTGTTACAATAGCTGCATCATCATTTATCTTATTCTTATTTTTCTTTCTAGACAATCCTTTTTAAAACCTCAGTCTTTATGGCAATGAAAAGGTTTTTGGATTTGATTTGGATGTGACATGTTTCTTACCCTTATGCTCTTGTTTTTCTGGTCTTCCCCTTGTTGTCAAACTTTCTCCTTGACTTGAGTTCTTCTCTTCTTGCTTTCTGGTCTGTTTTTTAGAGTTTAAGGCTGCTTTAACATATGTCATAGAGAGTAAGGTTTGACTATATGTTAAGGTCTCAACAAAGTGGTCATACGATTTTAGCAATAAACTCAGCAAGAATACCGCCTGGTCCTCATTTCCAATCTTCACGTCTATTATTTCATAATCAAGAATTACCTTGTTAAATAGATCAATATGTTCTTTAATTGAGGTCCCTGAAGCCATAGCAAGAGTATATAATCTTTTCTTAAAGTATATCCTATTGGCTAAAGATTTTGTCATGTAAATCGTTTCTAAGTTGTTTTAAAGCCTGGCTGCAGTTTTTTCCTTTGAAACTTCCTTTAGAACATGTTTACTCAGACTTAATAGAATGTCAGAATCTCCCTCTTTCCAAATTTTGTCGGCGTATCAGGTTATTGTCTTCTCCTTCAATAACATTCCCTAGCCCTTAATGAATTAAGATTGCTGACATCTTTAGACGCCACAAGTTGAAGTCATTCTCTCTATTGAATTTCTCTAGATCAAATATATGCAGAGACATCGTTACTCGAAAATTTGGCTATAATACTAATTGTTGCCAAAAAATTAGCCTCAATAATGATGTTCTAGTAATAATCTAATTTATCAAGATTACGATATGATAAAAACTATTAGATTTGACCAGATAATGAACATAAAATACATAAATAATAAGCAAGTTTAGAAACAAATGAGAATTATGTGGTTCAGTAAAATTGTCTACGTCCATAGAGCAAACACATGTAAGGTATTTTATTAGAAGTAGAAGATAAAATATGTACAAGATGACTCTCTTCGCTCAAATCACCTTTAATTTCTCCATTTCTTTTCCTCTCTCTTATCCCTCTCTTCCCCTCTATTCCCAAAGCTTTAGAGTATAGGGTTTTTATAATGTCCTTAAATATCCTAATTCAAGTAGATTTGGTATCCTAATTCAAGAAGATTTGATATCCTTTTCAAATCAAGATGACAACATTTTTCAAGCCTTTAGGTCTTCAAGTACTCGGACACTAGATCAGGTCCTCGGGTGTTCAGACATTAGATCAGGTCCTCAGGTGTTCAGACACTAGATCAAGTCTTTTTTAAGTGAGGATGACAATACCTTTTCAGGTCCTTGAGTACTCGGACACTAAGATACCAGATCTGATTCTCTTCAAGTGAGGATGACAACACCTCTTTAAGTCTTCCAGTCTTTGGGTACTCAGGCACTAGGATACCAAATCAGGTCCTTTTCAAGTCAGGATGACTACTATACCTTAACTCTTTAGGTTCTTGATGTGCAAATTTTAATATGCTCGCAAGTGCACGAATCACTAATAGTTAATGATAAGTTTACCTCAAGATTGATCTCTCAAGGAATTGTAGTAGTTTATACTCTCATTTATTTTCTTAATGTTATAAAATTTAGTAAACAATAAAGTCCTAACATTTCTCAAATTGTAGTTTGATACGATTTTAAATGAAATGAATTAACTTGTAAAATTTAAAGAAGATAAGAATAATGACAATAAATTAAATCTAATGAAATTAAATGTGAGTTGGCTAGCTATCTATTCATGCATTGAAATATTAAGTGAATTAAACAATTATCTCAATGTTTAGATTATTGATCTTTCCACTATGGCTAGAGAAATTCAATGTTCATGACAATTCTCACTTATAATCAACTAAGTACATCATTGATGTGAGGTTTTTAGTTAATTAATTGAATTAATTACAAGGAAATGATATGACAATTTAAATTAAATCAAATCAATGGATCAAATTTAAACACTTATTCAATAAAGTTTAATTAAGGTAAGATGATGTTTCTAGCACTTTATTTCTCATTTGTTAATTTTAATTATAAACAATAGATGATCAGTCTATAATTCATAAACAAGTAATAATCTTAAATATTCATTAAACATAATTCACAAAATAACCAACACAATCATAGTAGATAAATCAAATTTCCACTATGTGTTTAGTCTTTTATTATTAAGTTCAAATCAATAAAATTAAATATGAACGTACAAAACACATAGAAGAACAAACAAAGTTTGAAATAAATTTATTTTTATCGAAGATTTTTCCTTTAGTTTGAAATGATTGATCATTTTCTTCAATCTTTTGGTGAAAATTACTTGATGAAGAATACAAAAATAATACAAACACTAGCTACGAATTTTTGAGTGACGACACTTGGATTACAATAAGCAAATAAACAAAACAAAGAAAGAACTTCCTAAAAGAAATGAAATCAAGAATAGCATGCCTCCATCTTTAAAATTACTATTTATATAGGCAAGATAAAGAATGCTTTGCATGTGTAAACACATGTATATTGCACTTTCATCATATCTTTACTTGCTAGATTGTAACTTACTTTTAACTATCTCTTACGCTAAATTGGAAAAAGTAGTCTATACTTTGTGAATAATTGAATAAGCTTTGTCATACTTTAAAAATCATGTCATTTTGATGTCTAGAACATAAGATATATTTAAAACTGTAAATCATGCTCAAATTGTAATATTTACAGCCATTGTCTGAATGATGACTATTTTAGACAGCCTAGATACATAAATTTGAAATTATGCATAACATATAATTTGTAGTTGTATTCCCCATGGTTCTATTTCTTTAAGAATCAACTCAATTTATAGGGTCTTTCGAGAGTTATGGTTAAGAGACAGAAAAATGTTCACAGATCTAGGGTATACATAAATGAACAATGCTCAATTACGTTCTTTCACACTTTCGCCGACTACACATTTTGAATTTGAAAGTTGTTTAAACATGAATTATGCATAATTGAGTCAGATTTCATTTGCACAGAATCATTTCATTTGAAGATGTCTACACAAAGTTATGGTCATGATAGTGATTCATACTCAAGTGAGTTATATGCAAGTAGATACTTTATATCTTTAATTGTAACTTGCACTCCTTTAACACCTATATACAAAAATATACCACATAAATACTTAAATACAAGTATTATACTCATGCCATATTGTACAAATATACATATTTGTATGTATATAAATTCTAAATTATTAGAACATACAAATTAAAGTTATGTCAATGAAATTTCACAATTTATGCACAAATAGAGACATTAAATTTAATAGTGATGTAATAATGTCTTATAAATAACATACTTTTAAACACTTATCAGTCTTCAGTGCCTCGGGTTTTCAAATACCAAATTAGGTCCTCTTAAAGTCAGGACAACTACTCTACCTTAACTTCTTAGGTCTTCAAGTCCTTGGGTACTTAGATTATTAGGTTCTCAAGAATTTGAAACATCTATTATTCACATTAAGTTTGTAATTACTAACCTCAGCATTTTGACAAATCTTTCTATTATGCTCAAGCAAAATTTCAAATGCCACACCGTAAAATAAACTTCATTCTTCTCTTTGCCATTTTATTTGGTTCTTTGTTGTATTCTTCTTAGGCCTGCCAAGTTGTGTGTGCTTTATAAGTGGCTGGATTTGAGATATATCAATAGTAGGCCAGGTTATATGTTCCATTTGATATGTTCATGTGCTTTTAAAATAATTCCAAAAATCAGGTCTAACTTTCCTTAATTTCCTTCTCATATATAGCCACTACTAAGCGTAAAATGTCATTGTTGCTATCCAATGTCATAGTATTCATCAGCACACCGCTATAAACAAATTTCAGATGGGTTTTAGCTAGTCCTACAAACCTCTTGCATCCTCTCTAAAATGCCACATGTTATGCCTTAAAACTGATGAAAAATCTTTTGAACATTGTTGTTACTCTTCGTAAATCATGTTGAATCTTCACTATGGCCCATATATTTGCCATTAAAATCGTTTGAGCATATGCATTAAGGTACATACAACTTGGTGAAGTCAGAAGAAGCCATGGCTAATGCCTTCTTCTTAGCACAATAAAGCTTCCTTTTTATTGTTGATGTCTCGAATATATTCTTTAACTCCTTAACTATTGTATAGGTTCCAATGTTAGGGTTGGCCTTAATTGAGGCAAACAATTTTTGAGCAATCCAAGAACTGGTTTTTTTCTAGATTACGCACCACTCGATCACACTTATAGTCTTTAGCATTCATGGTTCTTATTATGAATGTCACCTTGTTAATTATCAGTGATGTATGTATCCTATAGTAGCAGTTTGGCAAGGTACACAATGCAGTAACTCTAAATTTTTCATTCTTAATCCTGTTTAAGACAACACATTCAAGAATAACATATTTTTTCAAGCAATCTCTGAATGTATGAATTGAGGTAAAGGTTTGACCAATATGAAGGTTTACTTGTTTACCCTCTGGTTGTCCTTTATATAGCCTATGCCTCACCTCTTTTCCCATTCTGTCATAACATCTCCTGTATTATCCAATTTATCATCACTTGCTACAAATTCATCATCCACATTGTTGTAGGCAAATGGATTATCATCTTTAGAATCCTCTAAGCTTGTCAGGTTAAGAGAAACATCATCAGCAGAGTTTGATTCTACCATTTCTCCCATGTCATCATCCGTTTAGTTAATGGTGTTAGCACTTCTAGCATCATCATCACTACCAGCATTTTTAACATCAGTTTTATGAGTAAAAGGTCTATCTTGTTTAGAATGGTATGATGGAGCTTTATTAGGTTCAACTGAATTGTATGATGCACCATAATCATATCCAACATCATCATTATATAGAACCTTTAACCCAATGTCTTTCTTGGACTCAAATCTTCTTACTCTAGTGTTTTCTAACCGTTCAAACAATCTAACTATGGCCTAAAGTATGCCTTTAACTTTGTTTTGGGGCAAATCAACTGATATTGGTATTTGTTGAAAGGGTGTACTATACTGTTGTGGCTATTGAGACTGCTAAGGCATTTTAAGATGTATGCATATGATGTAGTGTTTGTAGTTTTTGGTTGTTGTGTGTTATGTACTTGGGTTAATTGGGATATAAGAATATCTTATATGAGCTTGTAGGTTTAATTGGGTTAGGTTGGGGCTGTGGGACCAAAACTTTAGGAGAGGAAGCATATGCTAGAAACACTCAAACATTAAGTTAACATCTTGAATACCTTTGGACAAGTGCAACTATAAGAAATTCGTAAATTTTTTGTCTGTTTCAAGGTCAACCATTTCCCTTTACCAAGCTGTAATGCCCTTACATTTGAAGTTCTCATCATCAAACTTAGGCCTTTTAAATAAGTTTCTTAGCATGTCATTAATGTATGTAACTAAGTTAATGCGATCCATGTCATATCCTCTCAGTTTATGGGCAATCCCACAAAAGTGCACAAATATCTTCACTTTACAACAATCAAAACAAAATAATTTACTACCTTACAATGATATTACACACACATTGATCTATTACTTTCATCATCATTATATCCAACAATGCACTTATATGTACAATTATACAATATACAGTCATTTATTTTAAACTAAATGCTAACAAAGAAAAGACGTCAAACAAATAGAAAAGCATTTCTAGACCAAAGCTAAAAAATAGAATCTTTTATCAACAACCACTATATAATGTATACATATTTTAACCTAAGTTCACATACCATACCAACACAAGTTCGCAATATGAAACCAAATCCATAATTTTTTATTTAAATAAAACCCATAAACAAAAATAGAATCAACAAATATTTATATTAAATAAATGAACACAAACATTTATAAAACCCTTTAACATTTAACAATCATATATTGAGCAACAACATTATCCCTGACTAAGTGTTCACATCATACCCACACTGTTAACATGCAAATATCACAAGCCATTACCTACAAATCTAACTAATTCTTGTATAATACACTTATCGTTATTGCATGCCAACACAGGTTAAACCGAGCACCAACGATGTCAAAGAGATCGAAATGTGTCACTAATTATAGATGATTCTTATTTCGCAACCTAGGGTTTCTTCATACGTGCAAAAGATAAGGCTTATAGCAGTAAATGGTGGTGTTTAGGGATAAAGTACAATGGGCCAGACACTGAGAGACAGAGAGAATGAAGAGCTATAAGGCAGAAAACAAATATGAGGGAAATAAACTATTTTTCAATTTCCTCTCTCCTTTGCCTCCACAAAATGACTTGTTCTATTCAAGTTAGTTTTTTTCTGCCATGTCAGTGCTTACATTTGAAAAGTCTCATTTGCCCTTAAAAAGTTTACTCACACTATTAAGTTCCCGATGGTAGGGAGGATTATGTATATTTTTTTCTAATAGGGGAGTTGATGTAGTTTTTCCTATCACAAAAATCTAAAAGTCTTAGAGTCCATCATTAAAAATAGAACATTATTAAAATACATATTTTATTATAAATATAAATCTTTAAACTTCTCTTTAATTAGGATTAAACTACACACAATTTAATTCCTAGATTAAATTATGTTCCACTAAAATTACACAACACAAATTATATAGGAATATTATCCTAACATGCTCACATCTTTCCTACATTTATAAGCATTAACTTGGTTACTTTTAAACTCCAAAAATACTTTTTTTCACAAAACCTTGGATTGTTACCATATACGGCCAACAATAAAGTTAAACAAGATTGGTTTGACCTCATAGTGATTATAACCTATTCTTATTATTTGTATTCTTTTGCATTTGTACTACCAATTGAGATCTAAGAGACGTGATAGATCTTACTCTTTTCAATTAAAAAATGTGAAAATTAAATTCGAATTAAAAAATGAAACATTACCAAAACCCACCAAGGGCACTTTAAGAATTATATAAATATACAACCAACCAAAAGCCCACACTTATTGGAGCAAATTTTTCTGAAGTACAAGTTTTTTCTTGTTTGATGCCTTCCTTAATTTATAATTTTAAAGATTTTTCTACTATTTTATAATTTACATTTAAATGATAATGCGGCAATCTTTTATCATAACAATATTTTTCTTTGAAACGCTTGATGTGAAGATTTGAAGATTGAAAGAGTACACATCTCTAAAAAAATAATAGAATTCATAACAAAAGTTTGTCCATGTGCTTATATTAATTAATCTTGATTAACATTTACCTTAATTTTTTTTATGACATTCCTTAATATGTTTGAATTGAGATATTTTCTTTGATATTTCAAGGAATTTTATGACATTAGCAACTCTATAATTTTCATTTATCAATTAAATTTCTGAGTACAAATTTCAAAGTACAATAAATAAATTGCAAGATTCCATAAATGTAATAAAAATTTGAAGGGAAAAGTTCACATAACTACTTTAAAGTCTGTAAAAATCTTAGTTTGAAAGTAAGTTTGTGGAAAAGGATACAAACCTCCCCCATAAACAGTAAACTTACAAAATATCATAAATCTATTTTTTAAAAATCATAAAATAAAATTACTAAACCTTAACGAAAAAAAGTAAAATTTTACTATTGCACTAAACATATTTTAAAAATATATTTTTTAATTTTTAATAAATAACTCTTTTATGAATACATATTTAATAATTTCTATAATAATTAAAACTATTTTGTTATTATAAAATTTATAATTAAAAAAATTTATATAATAACTTAAATTTAAGATTATTATCAAATAATAATAAAATTATTCTTAAATATTATTAAAGAAAATAAATTTAAATGGTTATAAAATGAAATTATTCTAAAATTATTATTAGCACGAATAATTTTAAACAATTATTTCTTAAGTAATTGTTAAATAATTTAATGATAATAATAATTTTAAATTTAAGTTATTATATAGAATTTTAATTATTAAAAAATTATTTTTAAATTATAAATTTTTTTTATAATTACAAAATAATTGTAATTATTATAAAAATTATTATATATGTATTTTTAAAGAGGTTATATATTATGAATTAAAAAATATATTATTAAAATTTATTTTAGTATAATAATTAGGATATTGATCTTTTTATTAAATTTATAAATTTAAATTTAATTAAAATAAATTTGAGATATTTTAATAAATTTATTATTTATGAAGGAGATTAGTATTATTTTCGACCTAACTTTTTCTTAAATCGGGAGGGTTGTGTACCTAACTCAATATTTGAATTTGAAATTTGTACTCAATTAAGAAAAATTTCATGGGTCGGGCCGGGCTAGGCTCGATGCCCGTGGGGTCGACAACTTTTTTTTTTTTAAAGCTTAGGGTCGACAACTTTTTTTTTAAAGCTTAGGGTCGACAACTTTACCCTCCAATAATTTCGCTCTTTTACATTCTTCCCAAAAACACCCTTCCAAACCCCTTCAACTTCGAAGGCATTCGGGTAATTTAATCAAACATCAGGGCCAATCTCCAAAATATGTTGTCTCGTCTATCGGGGTTAAATCAACTGTATTTTTTCCCTCGTCTAGATCATTTTCCATGCTAACGTACACAAGCTTTTCAGTATCCACTCTGTAAACTCTGACCAGTGATGGTTATGCCTACTGCAGAAGTAAAGAAGGAAATGGGTTTTCCAGAAAACAAAGAAGAAGACAAATGGATAAAGTATTACTCGTCGAATCTGTTGGGATAAACTAACACAGATAATCCGGAAGCACAACAATTACCTTATCCCCTCTTGCATGAACCTAATAGAAAACAAACAAATAGAGCAACAATCTTGGGCACAAATTTAATTCTTGGACAGCAATAAAATCACCACAACACAACCACACCACAATCAATTTTAACGTGGAAAACCTCCCTAATGTGAGGAGGAAAAACCACGGGACCGTAGTCCACCCAAAAATCTCCACTATAATCAAATAATGGGAATACACAAGTTCTCTCTAGTTAAAACTAGAGGTACACATTATAACAATCTCAAGATCACACAATCTTGGCAAACATTCAAGTTCTACAAAGAAATTAGAGAGAGTTCAAGAAAAACATCACCAAGTTGGTGGCTTAACTACCAGTCACGAAATCTGGAGAAAGAATGCTCCAAATTTGATCTCCACCGTTCAGAATTTAATACTCTGAGTTATGAAGCTACTGATAAAATTTCAATCCAATCGGACCACAAATCGATCTCCGATCGACCAGTTGATCACAACTGTTCGGGATTTACTATTCTGCCTCTCTCGTGAACAGTACCGTCTTTTTCTAAAGTCGTGAACAGTACCCGCTTTCTTTCTTAAACTCGTGAACAGTACCTGCACTCTTCTCCTTTATATACTTCAACAAAAATAAGAAACTAAACCCTACTTAAAAAAGGATTAAAAAATATCCTTAGGCTAATTGGAATCCTTAGGCTAATTAGAATCCTTAGGCTAATTGGACTTAGTCACTATTTTTGGGCCATCTCCACAAGGAGGAAACCCAACCCAATAAATCTCCCCCTTTCTTACTGTGTGGAGGGGTTTGCCAACCCGGCAATTGAACAACAAACTTCAAGCTTTTCTCTCGGAAGAGTTTTGGTTAACATATCAGAGGCATTGTGATCAGTGTGAATCTTTTCAAGCTCAAACATATTATCATTAAGAGCATCTCTCAACCAATGATATCTCACATCAATATGTTTTGATTTTGCATGGAAAGAAGAATTCTTACTCAAATGAATTGCACTCTGGTTATCACAAAATACCACATATTGCTGTTGCTTGAAATCAAGCTCCTGTAAAAACCTCTTCATCCACAACAACTCTTTGCATGCCTCAGTTGCTGCAATGAATTCTGCCTCTGTAGTAGAAAGTGCAACACATTTTTGCAACCTTGATTGCCATGCTACAGCTCCACCTGAAAGTGTCATCAAGTAACCCGTAGTAGACTTTCGAGTATCAACATCTCCAGCCATATCTGAATCGGTATAGCCAACTAGCAAAGGTTTTCCACTTCCAAAGGTCAGTTTAAAATTGGAAGTACCTCGAAGATATCTCATAATCCACTTCACTGCATTCCAATGCTCTCTTCCTGGATTGGATAAAAATCTACTAACAACACCAACTGCATGAGCTATATCCGGTCTTGTGCATACCATCGCATACATCAAGCTTCCAACCGCTGAAGCATAAGGAACTTTTTCCATGTCTTCCTTCTCTTTGTCTGTTGTAGGGGACTGCTTGGTACTTAACCTAAAATGTGTAGCAAGAGGAGTGCTAACCACTTTAGCGTTGCTCATATTGAACCTTTCAAGTACCTTTTCGATGTAGTGCCCCTGTGATATACACAACTTCTTGGCTGCTCTATCTCGATGAATTCGGATGCCAAGGATTTGTTTTGCTGGCCCTAAATCCTTCATAGCAAAGGATTTACTTAACTACTTCTTTAACCAGTCAATTCTAGAAGCATTCCTGCCAACAATCAATATGTCATCAACATAAAGCAACAATATAATAAAATCATCATCAGAGAATTTCTGTATAAAAACACAATGGTCAGAAGAAGTTTTTTGGTAGCCTTGCTCCCCCATAACTGTTTCAAACTTCTTATACCACTGTCTTGGTGCTTGTTTCAAGCCATATAGGCTTTTCTTCAGCTTGCACACATAATCTTCTTTTCCTTTTATTTTGAAACCCTCTGGTTGCTCCATGTAAATTTCTTTGTCTAAGTCTCCGTGTAGAAAAGCAGTCTTCACATCCATCTGCTCAATCTCCAAATCAAGACTAGCTGCTATGCCCAACACCACACGAATAGATGACATCTTGACAACTGGAGAAAAAATTTCATCAAAGTCAACACCTTTCCTTTGGCTAAATCCTTTAACAACCAATCTGGCTTTATATCGTGGTTGTGAGGTATATTCTTCCTGTTTTATTCTGTATACCCATTTGTTCTTTAGAGCTCGTTTATCCTTAGGTAACTTTACCAATTCAAATGTGTGATTTTCATGTAATGACTTCATCTCGTCTTGCATAGCATAAATCCACTCTTTTCTCTGTTCACTTTCTACCGCTTCTGCATAACATTCAGGCTCTCCCCCATCAGTCAATAACACATACTCACTCGTAGGATAACGTGTGGAAGACTGTCGGATTCTGGTAGATCTTCTAAGTGAAATATCTGATGAAACCTCTGATGTTGGTAACTGATGGACATCATCATCAATCTCAACCTGTGTATGAGTGTCAATATCACCTGTACCATGCTGGCCATCCTGGACTTCATCTGTAGACTGTGTTGGAGGAACTGGATCCAAGTCTATCAGTGTATCACTATATTGAGGCATTTCTTCTTTTAACTTCTCAATATCCTGTATAGTTTGGTCTTCTATGAATATAGCATCTCGACTTCTTACAAGTTTCTTCTGCACTGGATCATAAAACCTGTAGCCAAACTCATCTTGACCATAGCCGAGAAATACACATTGTCTTGTCTTGACATCAAGTTTAGACCTTTCATCTTTGGGAATATGCACAAATGCTTTACATCCAAAGACACGCAAATGATCATAAGAAACATCTTTTTCTGACCAAACTTTATCTGAAACTTCAAAGTCTAAAGGAACACATGGTGTGCGATTTAATACATGTACAACTGTATTTAAAGCCTCCCCCCAAAAAGATATTGATAATTGTGCTTGTGAAAGCAAGCATCTCACTCTTTCAACTAATGTTCGATTCATCCTCTCAGCTAGCCCATTTAACTGAGGAGTCTTCGAAGGTGTCTTTTGATGACGAATTCCCAACTGTCTGCAATACTCATCAAATGGTCCAGAATACTCACCCCCATTATCAGTTCTGATGCATTTCAGCTTCTTCCCAGTCTGTCTCTCAACTGAAGCCTGAAACTGTTTAAACACATCTAGTACTTGATCTTTTGTCTTCAATGTATAAACCCACAACTTCCTTGAGTGATCATCTATAAAAGTCACAAAATAGAAGGCACCACCAAGTGTTTTTGTTTTCATGGGGCCACAAACATCAGAGTGTACAAGTTCGAGTATACCTGATTTTCTTGAAGGAGGAGATGTCTTGAAGGTAGCCCTGGTTTGTTTCCCTGCTAAGCAATGAATACACTTGTTCAAAGATTCGTTTTTCATCCCAGAAAGGAGATTTTTCTTAGCCAAAACAATTAAACCCTTCTCACTCATGTGACCAAGTCTTCTATGCCATAACTCAATTGTATCTTCATTCTTCACTGTATAGATACTGTTGTCTGCAATCTTTACTTGCATAAAATACAATGAAGAATATTTCTTTCCTCGAGCCACAGTCATGGAACCTTTACTGAGCTTCCATTGACCACTACTAAAGTTGCTGGAGAATCCTTCATCATCAAGCTTACCTGCAGAAATCAAATTCAAACGAATATCAGGAATATGCTTGACATTTTTCAGAAGTAACATCGTGCCATTATTGGTCTCCAAGCGCACATCTCCCATGCCTATGGCTTTAGCTAAGCCATTGTTTCCCATCTTAACGTCTCCAAAGTCGCTGGATGTATAAGATGTAAAGAATTCCTTTCGTGAAGTAGCATGAATGGAGGCACCACTATCAATTACCCAACTGGTCTCATGGCACATAAGATTGACAACATCATCATCATACATAATAAGGAAGTCATCTGTAACAGTAGCAACTCTGTCATCATCACTGCTGTCATCATTTTTCTTTTCCTTTCCTTTATCCTTCTTGTTGTCTCGCTTGAGCTGTCGACAATACTTCTTTATATGTCCTTTAAGACCACAATAATAGCATTCAACATTGGCAAACTTGTTGGTCTTGCTTTTACTTTTATCTCTATTCTTCGGACCTCTACTCTTACTCCTCCCTTTCTTTTCTGTGACTAAGATATCTGATTGTGAAGAACCTTGTGACTTTCTTCTATCCTCTTCATTCAGAACACTATTCTTAGCCAATTCCATGGTAATGATACCATCTAGAGCTGAGTTAGATAATGACATTCTAAATGTCTCCCATGAGTCCGGTAATGTGCCTAAAAGCCATAACCCTTGTACTTCATCTTCAAACTTGATGTTCATTCCTGCCAGTTGATTAATGATTCCCTGAAATGCATTTAAGTGATCTATCATAGGTTTCCCATCCCGATATTTCAAGCTCATCATTTGTTTTATCAGAAAAAGTTTATTATTCCCAGTTTTTCTGGCATACAACTCTTCAAGCTTATTCCACAAAGAACTTGCATCTGTCTCTCCACTGATGTGATTCAAAACATTGTCATCTACCCATTGTCTAATATACCCACAAACTTGCCGATGAAGCAACTTCCATTGTGCTTCTGTTTTATTATCAGGTTTTTGTTTTTCAAACACGGGTAAGTAGTAATCTTTCACATATAAAAGATCTTCCATCTTTCCTTTCCATAAATGATAATTTGTACCGTTCAAATTAACCATTCTACTTGTATTAGCTTCCATTGTTCAACACAAGGCACTAGACAAATATAACCAATGCTCTGATACCACTTTGTTGGGATAAACTAACACAGATAATCCGGAAGCACAACAATTACCTTATCCCCTCTTGCATGAACCTAATAGAAAACAAACAAATAGAGCAACAATCTTGGGCACAAATTTAATTCTTGGACAGCAATAAAATCACCACAACACAACCACACCACAATCAATTTTAACGTGGAAAACCTCCCTAATGTGAGGAGGAAAAACCACGGGACCGTAGTCCACCCAAAAATCTCCACTATAATCAAATAATGGGAATACACAAGTTCTCTCTAGTTAAAACTAGAGGTACACATTATAACAATCTCAAGATCACACAATCTTGGCAAACATTCAAGTTCTACAAAGAAATTAGAGAGAGTTCAAGAAAAACATCACCAAGTTGGTGGCTTAACTATCAGTCACGAAATCTGGAGAAAGAATGCTCCAAATTTGATTTCCACCGTTCAGAATTTAATACTCTGAGTTATGAAGCTGCTGGTAAAATTTCAATCCAATCGGACCACAAATCGACCTCCGATCGACCAGTTGATCACAGCTGTTCGGGATTTACTATTCTGCCTCTCTCGTGAACAGTACCGTCTTTTTCTAAAGTCGTGAACAGTACCCGCTTTCTTTCTTAAACTCGTGAACAGTACCTGCACTCTTCTCCTTTATATACTTCAACAAAAATAAGAAACTAAACCCTACTTAAAAAAGGATTAAAAAATATCTTTAGGCTAATTGGAATCCTTAGACTAATTAGAATCCTTAGGCTAATTGGACTTAGTCACTATTTTTGGGCCATCTCCACAAGGAGGAAACCCAACCCAATAGAATCATCAAACGCTGTTAGTGGGTGAAGGAGATTTCTCGTTTTCTTTGTGTTTGGCCATGGCTTTTGGCTATGCTTCTAATATCTGCGCTTCTTCTCTCGATTCATATGGTAATACACTTGTTCCTTTATTTTTTTTAGGGTTTTTCTTGCTTTCATATGGTGTTGCCAAAATTACTCCATTTTTACAAATCTTTATCCTCACTTTGACCCTTTGAGTTCTTCAGAGATAAAACGGTTGGCTGGTCTTAAAATTTGAATGAAACGCTCGTTTGAATTTTCGGTGGTAGAATTTCTCGGAGGCATTGAACTTTTATATTTTTCACATATCTTATTAATTTGTTTTCGAGGCCGCTAACGTAATCTGTATTTGGATGGATTAGACACTCTGACGAAGATATACAAAATGCAAAATCAAATTTGGATACTCTCAAGAAGCTGGGAGCATTCATTCTCCATGAAGTTGATGCAAATAAAATGAATCTTCATCCTGATTTGCAAATGCGGAAGTTTGATCGGATTATCTTCAATTTTCCCCATGCAGGCTTTTATGGGAAAGAAGGCAACCAGGATCTTATTAAGTGAGCTTTCTTGATATAGTTCTTTGTAGAAATTTCCTGTTCCTTCTGAATTATTTGTTTGAGACTATCATCTATTTGTAATATTTTAACTATTCTTATTTCATAGTGTTCTCATTGTCTCGCTATATAGTAATGTAGGGATTAACAATTTAAGCTTCTACAGAAGACCGCATTGGAGAGGATTCAAACTCATTTGAAAGGAATCATAGTTTCTGATAGGGACTTGCCAATAAAGAAATTATAGGTTCATTTACATTTTTTATGCAAGTTCAAAGCAAAACCTCCACTTTGATTTTAAGGGAATTGCTTCATTGGAAGACTCTTGCAGATGATATGGTTTTAGGTTTTTCGTTTCTATGATTGATTGTGTTTTGAAGTGCTTGCAGAATTGAGTAAAAGGCTTAGGCGAAGCATCCCATGATGTGCTAATATATTGATCTTTTATAACATTCTTTCTTGTCTTGTGGTAATTCCAGGATGCATAGGAGTCTTGTGAAGAAATTCTTTAGAAATGCCAGCCGCATGCTAAGAGCCACCGGTGAAGTTCATGTCAGCCACAAAAAAACGGCTCCATTTTCCAACTGGAATATTGAGGAACTAGCTAATGAAAGCTATTTGTCGTTAATTGCATGTCCTGAATTTAAAATTGAGGACTACCCAGGTTACAACAACAAGAGAGGAAATGGTTTGAAATGTGATGATCCCTTCCCCTTGGGAGAGTGTTGTACCTTCATATTTGGATTCTTTCCTGCTGGCAAGAAGTCTGGAGGGATGAGTTCCAAAGGATTTAGTAGCAGAAGATCTCAAATTCTTCAAGAGATTCCATTCCCAATTCAGAATCAGGAAATTCTATTTGATTCAAGATATCCTCATACCATATCAACCACTGGTATACATGAATTTTTAGCCAGTTTGAGGTTATCTATAAGGTTGAATAATCAAAGAGAAAGGCCAATGATATTTGATAGTTGCTTCAATAGCGTCCGGGAGAATTTTGGAGGACCTGGTAATGACTTGGGCTACTCTGTTCACGAATCTCCTGGGTTTGACAGTTTCAGACATCCTCAAGCAAGTTTCACCAGGAATAAGAACTATCTGGGTTTACCTTTGGCTAGAGATATCCAAATAGGAAATGCCAGGGTCTATGATTATTGCTTCAATAATGCTAATGAAACACTTAGAAGAGATGGTAATGATGTGGGCTATCATGTTCGTGAATCAGTTATTGCATCTGAAAGATATATGGCTGAAGCACCAGGATTCCAAAGAGAAAATGCTAGGATCTATGCTGGCTGCTTCAATAATGTCAATGAGACACCTAGAAGAGTTGGTAATGATGTGGGCTACTCTGTCGACGAGTCACTTATTCCATTCAGAAGACGTGGCAGAAGCACCAGGAAGAACCTCAAATGGTTATAAGTATCTTAAGGAGGAACTTCACCGTCAGAGCACCTTGAGATTAGAACGACTGCAAAGGATGAGGTTGGGTTTTAGTCAACAGCAAGGGAAGAAGAATGGTGTAATAATTTTATGAAGCATGAATTCCTTTTTGGCTTAGTTAGGAGTGCAATTTAAGCGTAGTTAATGTAGTACATGTAGAAAGCATATTTTTCTTTCACTTTTGTTTCCTTTAAGAATTTGAACAATCTGTTGGTGAGTTGTGTTGTCAACCCTCTTATTTCAAAACTACTCGATCTGCTGGCAGTGTAGAAATTAAATTAGCTTTTCATTGAGAGGTGACATCAATTTTCCTTTACATTTTGATTGGAAGTTAATGCTGAAAAATGGGATTACAGAATTGCCCAAGATTTTTCTGTATGGCTGTTGTAACCTTCGTCAAGTCCAGTTCCTGAAGAGATGCTAAGCTGTTTTATTCTGATGCTTTTTTCCTAGTTCCTGAATTCAGTTTTTGGGTGCATTTAGGATTTCAAGGAAAATGGTCATTTGTCCTTTGTAAGGGCTTAGAAAAAATCCAGAACAGGGATAAAATAAAAACTAGGGTGTTACAATTATTCTTCTCTCAGTTTGCCCTAACAGAAAAGTTGAATTCTTAGTGTGAGGCAGTCCTAAGTTGACCTGTTGCCTTTGTCCAAGTTTGGTATGGCATAAATATTTCCTTACACGAGTCACTCTTGTCTTGATCCAATAAAGAAGATTCATGTAATGTTGCCTTTTGTATTGGTATTCTTCTCTCATCTATAATTTCCACTTCAATGATGTCAATGAGACGATTAGAAGAGTCAGTAATGATGGGTCATTCTGTCTGAGTTAAGAAAATATATGGCAGAAGCACCAGGAAGAACCTCAAATGGCATAAGTATCTTATGGAAGAGCTTCATCGTCAGAGCACCCTGAGATTAGAACGATTGCAAAGGATGGGGTTGGATTCTAATTACCATCTTTAAGGAAATAAGAGTGGTACTATGCTTTTGTGGAAGCCTGAATTCCTTTTTGACTTTATTTGCGAATGCTAGTTAAGTACGGGAATCGTAGTCAGGTAGAAAGCATGGTATGGTGTTACCATAATTCCTTTTTGACTTTATTTGCCTTTACTTTTGTTTCTCTAAGATTTTCAGTTATCCGTTGATGCATTGTATGGTGTTACCAAACCTCCTATTTACAAATTAGTTGTTCTGCAGCCAGTGTATAGAACTAAAATTATCTTAACAATGAAATGTGACATCGATTTTTCTTCTTTTCATCTTGGTTGGAGATCAATTCTCAATTATATCATAGCATTAGCAAATTTTTTTGGTGTTGAAGAAAATAAAATTATATTGAACTCTCTTAAACTCTTAACTAAGTATATAGATATGCCTAACTTAATTTTCATAAATTTAGGAATCTTAAACTTAGGAACCCTCAACAAAATAGAAAAAGATTAATAATAAGTTTAATTTTAATTTTAACACTTCCCCTCAAGCTGGAGTATAGATATTAGTGATGTTCAACTTGGAACAAAGATTCTTTTGTCTATAACTTTAGTGAAAATGTCTCCAATTTGATCTTTGAACTTGATATATGGAGTAACGACCTCTCCTAAAGCAATAATCTTTCTAATAAAATGATAATCTATCTCTATATGTTTAGTTCTCTCATGAAAAATTGGGTTGCTGGCTATATAAGTAGTCGCTCGATTGTGGCAATATATTATAGCCTCTTCACCTCAACCCCAAAATCTTTCAAAAGATTTTTAATCCACATTAGTTCATAAGCTATATGAGCCATAGCCCGACATTCTGCTTCAACGTTGGAGTTAACAACAACATTTTGTTTCTTACTCCTCCAAGTCACTAGGTTACTATCAAGAAATGTACAATAGCCACTTGTAGATCGTCTGTCAGATTTAGATCCTGCCCAATCTACATTAGAGAAGCATACAATATCTAACGTGCTACCTTTTTTGTAAATAATTTCCATTCCGATTGTCCGCTTGAGGTATCTGAGAATTTTACATGTTGCTTCCTAATGAATCTTTTTTGGTTCTTCCATATAATGATTTATAGTATAAACTACAAAAGTGATATCAGGTCTTGTTACTGTCAAATAAACGAATTTTCCCACAAAGCTTTTATATCTCTTTTTGTCCTCAAACTTTGGATTATTTTCACCATCAAGCTTTACGTTTGGTTCCATAGGAGTATCAACTAGTTTAGATCCTAACATTGTTGTTTCCAACAATAAATCCTGGACATATTTCTTTTGAGACAACACTTCACCTTCCTTTCCTTTTGCTACTTCAATGCCTAACAAATACCTTAGTTGACCCAAGTTTTAGTTTGGAAATATTTTTTTCAGTTGATTCTTCATTACTTTAATCTTGTGCAAATCACTCCCAAAAATGATAATATCATCTACATACATCACAAGAATAACTATTCCTAATGAAGTATGTTGAATGAAGACTTAATGATCATATTGACATCTTTTGAAATTGAGAGATGTCAACACACTACTAAGTTTTTCAAACTATGTCCTTAGAGATTGCTTAAGACCATATATAGCTTTTCTCGACTAACACACTGAGTTAGACTCCCCCCTAAACAACAAATCGAGGAGGTTGCTCAATATAAACCTCTTACTGCATATCTCCCTATAGAAAAGCATTTTTAACATCAATTTGAAAAAGACGTCAATCATGAAAAATAGCTAAAGATATAAGAATTCTAATAGAATTAAGCCAAACAACTGGAGAAAATATTTCAAAATAATCTACTTCATATGTTTGAGTAAAACCTTTAGTTACCAACAGAGCTTTAAATCTCTTTATAGTACCATCTGGGTGATACTTGATAGCAAATAACCATAAAAAACTTAAAACTTTTTTACCATTTGAAAGTTTTTGTAGTTCCCAAGTGCCACGATTATAAAGAGCTATCATCTTCTCTTCCTAGTGGTAGAGCGTCTAAGGGTCCCCCAGGCCTGATAGAGTTTTTTAAAATCATTTATTATTATATTTATATTTAGACCCATTTTTAGATTTATATATATTTTAGTCTCTATATTATGAAAAGTTATCAATTTACCCCTTATTTTATTTATTACTTTTAACCATTTTAGCCCCTCTTAAAAATTTGGCCCCCCCAAGTTAATTAGTTTTGGCTTCGCCTCTACTTCTTCCATAGCTTTGTGCCAACTTGGATGTGCAAATGCTTCTTAAGATATTCTAAGCAAAGATACAGTAGACAAAGACAAGGCAAAAGATTAAAAAGCAGATAACAATGTATTGAAAGAAACAAATTGAGCAAAAGGATACCTAGTAGCAGTTGTTCTTTTACCTTTTTGAATTGCAATAGGGAGATCAAGATCTAAATCATTAGTTGATGGAAGAAGATCTTTATTGGAGGTCATCGCTTATGTAGACGAGGGATCTGAAGAAGACTCACCTTGTTGATCAAACTGTGAACGATCTTTTTTTCGTATGTACAATTGGAGGGGTTTCTCTATAGGAATGACATCCTTGCAAAATGCTGAGGTTTACCACTTGCAATTGTGGCCGTACGTGGGCTTCTGTCAACCAAAATCAAGGTTGTATCCGAATGGAAAAGTTGTTTGATAGCTTGGCTCAAAGTTGGGAAGCGATCCCCATCTAGAAGATTGCAACAAAGTTTTATCTGAAGGTTATTATGATCTTCCTCAATCCTCACCATCTTAAGTCATGTCTTTTATACTTTGGGTTATTTCCTGTGAGCCCCACAATTAGACGTTCGAAACTTATTCACTTGTGGATAGCTGAGGGCTTTGTCCAATATGGTAAACGCCCCACAACTGAAGAAATTGTAGAAGAATTCCTGAATAAGCTCATTGACAGAAGCTTGGTTCAAGTCTCAAGGAGAGGTACTTCAGGAAGAATAAAGAAATGCCGGGTTCATGATTTGATGCACGAGATCATTGTCAGAACAACTAAAGAATTGGGTTTCTGTACTGTGCTAAACGAAGGGTACTGTTACGTGTAAATTTAACGAACGCAAGTGCACGTGTCGCCAACAAGTAATACAGTGATAAGTGGATGTCGATCCCACGAGAAATATTAATCCTATAACTACCGAAGGTAATTAATTTATGAATTTATCTAAAGAAATCGAAATAATTCTTGATTTGGGAAATTGAAATTAACTATTAAGCAAAACACTTTAAAAATTCAAATAATGAAAATATCTAAGGCTAATGATTTATCTTATTTGGTCGCATCTACTTATTCAATTGACGTTGTTCTAATTTAAACTACGTGTTGTTAGTTAATTATCTTAAATTATTCGATTGTCTCTCTCAAGATCACTCGAATCTATTTCGCGTTTAAAACTTCACTATATCTCTATGTGAAATTAATTAAACGGAAACGCATTACGATTTGTGATAATTATTAATCAAACTACGCAAACCATATTAGTATATCTCTATCTAACATGTAATTTACGGTGTTTATCACATGGTCTAGATGTGATGTTCATTCCTCAACTCCCATCAATCCACAATTCATCTAAATATTGGCCAAACATTTAAAAACATTAGTTATTATAATAAACACTCAACACATAATCTCAATCAATTGAACAACACAATCTCATAAATGAATACTTCAAATAGATTAAATCATTGCCCTAGAAAAATGGGTTTAGTCACACATTGGGTAAAATCCAAATTTATAAATAATAAATTCAACAATTAAAAACATAAATTCAGAAGTCACAAATTTGTTCAATTAACACAATAAATCGAAATAAGGGAAAGAGATAAACTAGATTAGGAGAGCTTTTCTTTTCCAAGTTCTTCTTCCAATCCACTCTCCCTCCTTTTCTTCCTTTTCCTGTCTTCCTTTTCAAATTTGTCTAAAAATCTCACCCCAGATATAACTGCTCCCTTTCCTTCCCTTTTCTTACCTTTTTAAACCTAAAATTCATCCAATTGTGGGGTCTCCCAGTACCATGCAGTCGTGCACCCGATTCTGTCCAGGAATGCAATTTAAGTGGTAAATATCAATTGAATCCCTATATTCAATATTTCCAAATAAGTATAGATTCATATCAATATTAAGAGTTTCTAGAAAGGCCGCGGAATGCTGCCCACCAACTACGGAAATAAGACTACCCTCAAATTTATCTAATTTAAATGTGTGAGCTACTAACCATGCTTCTATAATCAAAAGCCGTAGTCAACGGCGTAGCTTGCTAGCTGTTCTAGGATAGATCAAGTGAATGGCGTTCATCAGCTGCGGAAAGGCCACAAAACCTCTCCGCTACTCAAATATTGAATATAGATTCATATCTAAGGAAACCTTTAATATTGATATTAATCTATACTTATTTGGAAATAAGTATAGATTAATATCAATATTAAAGGTTTCCTTAGATATGAATCTATATTCAATATTTGATATGAATCTATACTTTTATATAAATATTGAATATAGATTCATATCAATACCTGCTTTTGCCAAGGAAACTAGAAAATCCGGCAAATATCGATTGGGTCTCTTATCTCTCATGTATTTGAGATTTATCCTTCTACTGTGATAATTCTTCACTTTAGTCCTGATTTTGTTGCATTTTAGTCTACCCTGTTCTTATGCTCTGGTCTCTTCCTTTTCGAGCCGAATTAATCTTTTTTGAGCCCAATTAACTTTCAAAAGTTAAAATCATCATTTTCTGTACAGAATAATCAAAATATATCAAATCCAAAAGAAACTTGAGGATTAAACAAACAATTGAAGTTTAAAGGTAAATGATTAGTGCGTATTTTACGCACTTATCAGGTACTCAAATCATTGCAGTAAAACTCGGCGTATTCCACCCACAGAAATGCCAATTGTGTTTTTGAGAGCAAGGACTCAAAGATTCGGTCCGTACTTCTTTTCAATGTAGGTAATCTACCTGATACTTTCATCAATACAACTGCTACTAATTTCAAGCTCAAGAAATTACTTGATTTGGAAGATTTTCCTATAGATTATCTGCCAGAAGGAGTGGGAAACCTATTTCATTTGCATTATTTAAGTATGAGAAATACCAAAGTAAATAAAATTCCCAGATGTATTGGTAAACTTCTCAATTTAGAGTTCTTGAATTTGAAATATTCTCGTTAGTGAACTCCCAATTGAGATGAAAAATCTCAAAAATTGCGTTATCTATTCGCATTTCGTTCTGATTATGGAAGGGCTGCCAAAATACACCAAGGTCCTTAACAGATATGCAGCAGCTACGTTATGTGGAAGCAAACTCTAATGTGCTTAAAGGCCTTGGGAAGCTAAGGCAATTAAGAAAGTTGGACATTCAGCTGACAGATGGAAATGGCAAGGATCTGTGTTCTCTGATTGTAAATATGAAAAACCTTGAATCTCTAATAGTACATTCAACAAGCAGAGAAGAAATTCTTGACATACAATCCTTGACATTTCCTCCTGAATAACTTCAGCGTCTCTATTTGCAGAGAAACATGGAGAAGCTGCCAGATTGGATTTTTAAGTTAAATTTTTTAGCTAAAATAGGTTTGAATTTGTCCGGATTAACAGAGGATCCCTTGAGAGTCCTGGAAACCCTGCCAAATTTATTGGAGCTTAGCCTCATAAATTTATACGACTACGAGCAGTTACATTTCAAAAGAAGGTTGTTTTCCGAAAATTCAAAAGTTGTTACTATGGGACTTTAAAGCAGTGAAATCCGTTATGATCGGGAAAGGCGCGATGCTAGTCTAGTATAAGAGAGCTGAAGATGGGCCATGCCCAATGTTGAGAGAGATTCCTACTGGAATTGAGCATCTTAGAAACCTCAAGTTTCTTTCTTTCAAAGACATGTTGAGACAAGTTTATTGTATGACGAAAGATGAGAACTGGGAGAAGCTTACTAAGCATGTACCAGAAATCCTTGTCACTTTTAAGAGGGCAGGAAAGCATGTTTATTGCACTAGTAAAAACCTCTCGTCTCCATTCCCAGAAGATTTCGAGCAGTTTATTGAAGAATTGGATCGAAGTAAGGAGCCGTCACATCTGTGAAACTAATTAATAAAAGAGAGTTCTTTTATTGAAAGAATTTATATTTCTGCGTGCTCTCCAACAATTAGCCTATATGGACGTACGCAGTGCTTACTTCTCAGGCCAAATGTTCAGATGTATTACTTCTTTTTGGTATATAATCATTTAGCATTGGATTGATTGCCTTCTCCTCAACTCAGGCCTGGTTTGAATTACTATTTACATATATATGTATACTTGAGTCTGGGGTTTAGAAGTTTGCTACAGTTTAATTCTGCTCTTCAATTGTATATATATCTACTATTACTAATATATATGTATGCGCATGTGAGATTAATTACTATTATTGCAAAGAATTATCATCAAATCCAGTTCTTGACGATATCACACGTACTACGTATATAATAAAGAGTTTCTTAAAGTGCAAATAACATATGCATCCAATGCATATATAGTTATGTGAATTTCTTTTCAACGAAGACCCATCTATCCATGACTTGACTTGACTGACTTGTAAAAGCAGCATAGTTATTTAATTAATAAATGAGTACTTCACAGTAAGTATGTGCTACAAGTTTATCTCCTTAATTTAATTAATTTTGGTAATCACAACATTAAATTAATTTCATACAACTTGGGATTTTATGTTATAATTACCAAACGATAAATGAAGTCGGGAAGAGCCATAACAAGCTAGAGCTGGAATTATTAATTCCGTGCACCCTAAGGCTAAGGCAAAGGCAAAAGGCATAATGACTCGTGAATATACTTTACTTGAAAATACAAACTAGAAAAGCAGAAATTCCTTTTCCCTCGCAAGTTCCAAGTCCAAGCAATTGATACCCACCTTCACACACACACACACACACATATTTATATATATAATCAATCTCATATATACATGAATATATAAATTAATAAATACATTTGAGACCACTCCTCTTCTTGCTTGTTGTAAGGCCACGTCTGATCGATCAAGCAAAAGCAACTGGTTAGTTTAATTCATTTCCTCCTTCCTTTGTACCTACCTACATGTATTACCTTTTTTAATGATATTTATGATTAGTTTCCCATCTGCCAATTTTTCATTGGTAATAGACAAATTCTCACTTATTGCGCATTGTAATAAAAAATTTCTTTCCTAATAGTTGTTTTATTTATCAATTTAAAATTCTTATAAATTTGTTAGAAAATAAAAATTTATTTGCTTATTCTACAATTTAAAAAATGAAAAAACATGTTATAGAAAGTAAAAACTTAAAAATTAATATGTATAATGAGAGATTTTAATATAAATTAAAATATGTAAATTTAATTAAATTTTTTACCTAATTTTAATTAACGTTAAAATTATAAAGAAAAAAGTGAGATTTTAAGAGAAATTTGATTGCTACTATCACTTTTAATTAATTTATTTTTAAGATATATAATATTGTATTGCAATTTAAATATAGTTACTGCAAATTTACGCTGCTAAATTGCCTGAAATTTCTTCTTTTAAGACTGAATTAAATATTTACATTCTACCAGAATTGATGGTGCTTATTTTTTTTCATTTTACGACTTGTAATAATATATACAAATAAAATGAATATTATTATTTCTATTTTTAAAAAGAATAAATTATTTAATAGTTTATTTTTTATTTATTAATTACTTGTAAAATAGGGTCTATTTAATTTTCTTAATTTTTAAATAACGATAACAATATTTTAAACGGATTTGTGAATTTATTAATTTGTGTATTTTTTAAGTTTAGGAAATAATTGTTACGTTTTAAAAGTATACAGATTAAAATTTATTATATCAAAGTCAAGGGGGTGGATATAATTATCCTTTTTAACAACATATATAGATGTAACAATGTGTCGATTTGATATGAAAATGAAGAGAAATTGTGATATTGTTCAAACTTAACATCTAAAAGTTCTTAGACTAATCAATATAATATTAAAAGTTGTGAAACTTTGAGGTATAAAATAATTCATGCTATATACACATAGGTAGCTGTTTAAAAATTAAAGGAGAAAAAAAAGAAGAAAAGAGAAGAGGAAATTAAATCATTTAGGCTGGCTATAAAAGTAATCATGGAAAAAAGAGGAAATATTTTTTATAATTATATGAAAATTTAAACATAATCTTGAAAGAGTTTTAGGGGGTATATATACACATATATCAGTTTAGGTGCCTTTTTTTTTTACTATATTAGTGTGAAATTCGAAGGCCAGCAAATTAATTAAGTCTTTTTCATATATACACTTATCTGTGTAGACTCGTGCTAATTTGGTAGCTTGTTTCAAGCTTCCACCACAATTTATTATTGGAATTAATATTGACGGGTTAGAATTATTTCTATGCAATTTCTTCCAGTAAACTTATATAGAATTATTTTCTTGCAGACAATACAGAGAATCAGGACGATATGGCGGAGAGTGTAGTGAGCTTTGTTCTCAATAACTTGAAGTCACTGCTTGAGGAAGAATACAAGCTATTGACAAGTGTAGAACAGGAAGTCAATGAGATAATCAGTGAACTGGAGATCATTAAATCTTTCCTGAAGGATGCGGATGCAAGGGCTGCAGCAGCAGAAGAAGAAGAAGAAGGAAAGGGCAATGAAGGTGTCAAAACGTGGGTGAAACAAGTGAGGGAACAAGCTTATCGCATTGAAGATGTCATTGACGAGTACATACTCAACCTCTCACATCTTCCTGACTGCAGTGGCTCCTTGGGTTTTCTCCAAAAAGTTCCCCGTTACATAAAGAAGCTTAAACTGCGACATCAAGTAGCCACTGAGATTGGAAGTGTCAAGTCATCATTAGACAACATTAATCGAGCTGCACTAAAGTATAACTTCGGGCATAGAGATGAAGAATCAATCATCAGAAAGAGAAATACTAATGACTTTGGAGTTGGTTCGTTGTTCATTGAAGAAACTGAAGTTGTGGGAATCGAATCTACTAAACAGAGATTGATTGATTGGTTGTTGAATGACAGACTCGAACGTTCGGTGATCGCAGTGGTGGGCGAAGGAGGTCTAGGCAAAACCACTATTGCCGGGAAAGTTTTTAACAATGAAGTGGTCAAAAATCGCTTTGATTGTCAGGCTTGGATCTCTGTTGGGAAAGAATATAACAAGAGAGAGTTGCTGAGCAAAATTATAAAAAAGTTTTACCGCCTTGCGGAGCAGTCTGCTCCAGCGGAGATTTCCAGCATGGACGAGAGGGAACTAATAACCACGTTGAGGGAACACTTACAGGACAAGAGTTACATGATTTTGTTCGACGACGTATGGAAGACTGAATTTTGGAGGGACGTAGAGTATGCTTTACTTGAAAACAACAGAAGTAGCAGGATAATGATCACAACAAGGCACATGGACGTAGCCAATTTCTGCAAACACTCCGCAATGGTTGAGGTGTACGAGCTTACAACTTTGCCTCCAAAGGAGGCGTGGAAGCTTTTTTGCAGAAAGGCATTCGGACCTAGCTCTGATGGGACTTGTCCTCCAGAGCTGGCGGGATTGTCCCGTGAAATCCTAGCAAAATGCGGAGGTTTACCACTTGCAATTGTTGCAGTTGGTGGTCTTTTGTCAACCAAAGAAAAGGTTGTATCTGAATGGCAAAGAGTACTTAATAGCTTGGGCTCAAAGTTAGGGAGCGATCCTCATCTAAAAGATTGCAACAGAGTTTTATCCGAAGGGTATTCTAATCTTCCTGACCACCTCAAATCATGTCTTTTGTACTTTGGCTTGTTTCCAGAGAGCCACATAATTAAGTGTTCGAGACTCATTCGCTTGTGGATAGCTGAGGGCTTTGTTGCCACTGAACAAGATGCGGAAGAGTATCTGAACGAGCTCATTGACAGAAGCTTGGTTCAAGTCTCAGAGAGGTATATTTCCGGACGAGCTAGGAGATGCAGGGTCCATGACCTGATGTACGAGATCATCATCAGGAAATCTAAGGAGCTGGGTTTTTTTGGCGCCCTGGATGAGGGAAAGTCCGACGATGATTGCAGTAAAACTCGGCGCATTTCAATCCACGGAAGTACAGATGGTTTTTTACAGAGGATCAAGGACTCAAAGGCTCGTACTGTTGTTCTTTTCAACGTAGATAAGCCACCTGAGACTTTCATGAGTACAGTTGTTTCCCATTTCAAGCTCATGAAAGTACTGGATTTGGAAGATGCTCCAATATACTATCTTCCTGAAGGACTGGGAAGCCTATTCCATTTGCGCTACTTGAGTGCGAAAAATACGAAGGTAGAAACAATTCCCAAGTCCATAGGCAAGCTTCTCAATTTAGAGGTTTTGGATTTGATGCATTCTCTTGTTAGTGAGCTCCCAGTGGAGATCAGGAACCTGAAAAAATTGCGGTATTTAATGGTATTCCATTACAAAGGTGGAGCAATAATACAGGGAGGGTTTGGGTCTTTAACGTATCTTCAGAAGCTGTATTATGTGCAAGCAAACTCTGAAATTCTCAAAGAGCTTAGGAAACTAAAGAACATGAGAAAGTTGGGCATTAGGCTGGAAAATGGAAACGGGGAGGATCTGTGTAGTTCCATTGCCGAATTGAAGAAGCTTGAATCTTTAAAAGTTGATTGGACAAGCGGAGACAAAATTGTTGACATAGATTCCTTGGATTCTCCTCCTCCAAATCTCCAGCATCTCTTCTTGGCGGGGAATATGAAGAGGCTGCCATATTGGATTTTCGTACTAAAAAATCTTATTAGAGTAAGTTTGGAGTCGTCAGGATTAACAAGTGATCCCATGAGTGATATTCAAACCCTGCCTAATTTATTGGAGCTTAGGCTAGTGGATACGTACAATTATCTACGTTTGCATTTCGAAGAAGGTTGGTTTCCGAAACTCCAAATCTTGTCACTCTTGGATTTGAAAGCAGTGAAATCGATGGTAATAGAGGAAGGTGCAATGCCTAATCTTAGAGAACTGAAGATTGGGCCATGCCCGCGGTTGAGAGAGATTCCTGCGGGAATTGAGCATCTTAGAAACCTCAAGTTTCTCAATTTCAGAGACATGTTGAGAGAAGTTTATCATATGACACAAGACAGGAAATGGAATAAGGTGACCGAGCATATCCCAGAGATTCGAGTCAGTTTCAAGAAGGCAGAAAAATACTACTATTGTACGGCTAAATATCTCTCATCTCTGTCGCATGAAGATTTCCAGGAGTTTACTGAAGAGTTGGACCAACGTACCGAGTAGTCACGTCTGTCAAGAAATTAAAAAGGTCGGTCAAGAGTTCTTTCTCTTTTACTGTCTTCCTGCTATATACTCCTGCTGCAATTAGAATTCTTTTCTTATTACATATATTAATTGATTCTATTTCATATTCACACTGCCATGAACAGATGGAATATCATCCTTCAACTTCCCTATGAATAAAACAGGATGTCAGGTGGTGGCATGGTGCAGTATGCATCAGAATTTGTTATCAGTGTCATTATGTAATATAGATGGTTGTATGCAAGCCATGTGTATGTTTGCGCGCTGCTGTGCGACTGAGTGTCTTCTTAATTGCAAAGAATTGTCATCAAACTTACTGTGTAATAAAAACTGTGTGCCAATGTTATTGCCACACACACACACACACACACACACACACACACACACACACACACACACATATATATATATATATGAAGATAATAACGCATCGCTGATTCCTTAATTTCTTTGTCATATTCATTATTCTCTTTTGTCCTGATTATATGTAGGTTCTTGTCTCGCAGTCCCGTACTCTGAAGGTGGCTATATCCCTTTTGTAGCTATCATTCGTATGTTGATTTAAGGTATTATTGCCTGTCAAATACTAATTAATAATATGTTTGCTCGAGTTGCTAATTTTATTGAAATTTTGATTATTATTATTAATTATAGTGAAAAAAAAGAAACAGAGGTTTTAGAATTTGGTTTAATGGACATATAAGTTGTAATAATTTAAAAAATATTTATAAAAGTCTCCATTTACTTTTAAAAGACAATTATACCCTTATGAATAATACTTATTTAACAAAAATTATTATTAAATCATTAAAATGTGACAAAATATAATATATGTGTATTAAAAATATATTAATAAAATAAATTATAATATTAATTTATAGTATATTAATTAGATAATAGTTGTTAATATATTATAACTAATATATAAATTTATCTATTCTACAATATGTTAATAATTCAATATTAATTAAGTATTAGAAAATAAATAAAATAAATGTTAATATGTAAATAAAATACTATAATACAATAATTATGATTATATTATAATTTATATTTATGTACGGTTAAAATATATAAAATACAATAAAAATAAAATTTACTATTTATAAAATATATAAATTTATAATACATTAATAAATTATATATTATTAATGTATTTTTTAGAAATATACTATACTTTCTTAAATTCTAAAGATTTAATAATAATGTTTCTAAATAACTGTTTCTAATAAAGGTATAAATATTGTCTCTTTAAAATAAATTGAAATTTTTATGAATATTTTTTAAATTATTAGGACTTATGTGTCCATTAAATCAAACCTTAGGGACTTTTATGTCCTTCTCCCTAATTATACTATATATTATTTAATTTTGAAATTATATACACACGTATCATTGCCGTCTCTTGCCCTAGACTAGGGTATCAAACGACTTACTATGATTTTCTAAATTGTGAAAGATATGTCATAGCTACGTACTCTCTCTCAAAAATAGTGAAGATATAGGGGACTACATGCTTGTCTCTTGATCATCAGTTCATATATATTCTTCCACTATCTGATGTTAATTGTTCGTAAATGGTGTAGACTGCAATACCATGAATCTAGAATATAAACCTAAAAAATTGAAATAAATTAGTTGAGAGAGGAAGAAAACTAAGAGACCCCATGCTAAAATTTGAATATGAATTAACTAGCAAGGTCTTGCTTTGTAACGACCCTGACCCAATATGCGTTAAAGTAATATCAAATTAGGGTGTTAGGAAAAATTTATTCGAAAAATAGTAAATTCCAAACCTTACCTCAAGGAACATAATGCTCTGATACCACAATGTCATATCCTTTAAAATCTTTAAATTCTAAAATTTTCTAAATACTCATGATTTAGAACTCACATTAATCAACTATTTCCTTACAAATCTCAAATATTAACAACCAATACCGAATTTCTATTACTCAATACTATTTATACCATCATACTACAACAACACAATACAAGTACGATTATACATATATAATTACACAACTACATATACATTCATACAAACTTACAAATTTCAAAATATAGCAATATCATCCTCCTCGAGTAATCCATTGTTCTTTATACATCTTACCTCAAGTATTACCTAACACCTGAAAAGTAGGAGTGAGCTAATGTCCAGTAAATATTCACATACAATGACAGCTTTTTAAAAATAAGCAAATATTCATATTTCACTCCATTTAATTTCACATAACAAAATATCCCGAAGATATTCCATAACAACGTAAATAAAATACTTTTATTCGCTTATCATCAACATAAAATACTTTTCAATTCTCAACCACAATTTTGATAAAATATCAAAATGATATCTCAAAATTCAACCTCCATAAAAATAACTTAAACTCATTTATTTCCTTTATTATACCTGATTTTAATTAATTCATTCCATGCGTAGTTCTGGGACATTATTCCCAGGGACTGTCGTCCATATCCAACGTATTTTAGGGGCACTATTCTCAGGGACCGTCGCCCAAATTTTATCTTTACGGGTTTTCACCGTGGGACTGAAATCACATCCAAAGTCACCGATGCTACCAACAACCATGGTCATCTCATTTTCATTTTCAGATTATTTCAATTCCATGTTTTTACTCAAAACAACTTTTATAAATTTTCACAAACATAACATTTTTTTTGAAATCATCAATTTACATAAATACAACACATATTTTACATTTTTCTCAAAAATAATAATATCCATAAAAATATTATTTAACTTGACCAAGAAAATCCTTAATTTAATAACACGTAAAAAAATCATAAATTTTCGTAAATATTCAAATAATCCTTAAATTAAACAAATTACCAAATTTCATAAATAATAATTTAATCAATTAAATCAAATATAATATCAAATTTCCATAAATATTTATTTAATCCGTAAATTCAATTTTATAAATAATCACCAAAAGTAATTTCTAACAAAATATCCTACTTTTCAGTTTTAAAACTAAAATTAACCAATTACACATAAACACTTACCTAGATACTGTATCCCAATTTATAAACTTCTGTTGACTCTCCTGCTTTTTTCAAATTTCTCCTTAAATAAATTTGACAATAATAATAATTAATCATCCAATAACAATAATAAAAATTCAAACTTAATTGTATATATATACATACATTCTAACAAATTAAATCTAATTCAAATATAAATACTAAACCGTATAATATATATATATATTTCTTTCTTTCCTTAATTCTTCCTTTCTTTCTTTTTTTCTCTTCTTCTTCTCTTCTTCTTTCTTTCTTTTTTTCTTTCTTCTCCTCCTCCGTCAACTTCTTCTTTGTCCAAAGAAGAAAAGAAAGAAATTAAAAGATTATAAATAAATATAATATATATATATATATATATATATATATAATTTTTTTTTTCCGTAAAACACTCCATGTCTCCCTCCTCTCGTCTCTCTTTCTTCTCCACTTGTCTCCCTTTCTTTTTAAACGGATTAGGCAAAATGAAAAATCAATTTTTTAATCATTTATCAATTAAACCCTCCTTTAATTTAAAGATTAATTTATGTCCACTTTTGAATTTAATGCATGTAATTAGTGCATAATTAATATACTAAAAGTAATACATATATTATATTCAATCTTAATCATTAGAGAGAGAGAGAGAAAATCAGTCGTGCATAACTTTATTTTTTTTGGGGGTAAAAGGCTTTTTAGTGCAAAAGGTTTCTCCTAATACATACCCTTATTAGTTCTAGTGGTTTAAAAAATACTTCTAAAAATTTTAATTTATTAAAAAAATAATTATACACTTATATAACAGTTTAAGAAATCATTAACAAATCTATAAAATTTGATAAAATATAATATATTTATGTAAAATATATTATTAATTGAATCATTAATATATTATTGTAAATTTATTCATTTTTCATTGATATCTTATTTTTATTAATTAATTTATTTATATTTTAACTATATATACATATATTTTATTTAAATTACAATATATTCATAAATATTTATTATAAATAAGTTATTAAATAAATAAATAAATTTATAAATCTATATTTTGTTAATAAATTAATTTATTATGCTTTATTTTTATTTAATTTCTAATAATTACAAATGTGCATTCTAACAAAAGTTACAAAATAATTATTTTATTAATAATATTTCTACATTAATTTAGTGATATAAATATATTATATTTTATCAAATCTAAGATATTTATTAATTATTTTTTCTTAAACAACTATTATTAATCATTTGATCTAATCACTTCTAATAATTAGAATTAAATTTAACACATATAATTAATATGATAATTAATACATATATATAAGTTATAATTTTAATCGTTAAAAGTAATTAAATTTAACAGTATATAAATAATTTAATAAAATGTGAAACTATTAATTCCCTCTCATATACAACGCACTCGAAGTTTCATCATATCTATAGAGGCAGACTAATTAACTACCATAAACATTTTACTGTGAAAATATTTATTGAGAATTGTTATTCATAAAGACTTTTCATATACATATATATATATATATATATATATATATATATGTGTGTGTGTGTGTGTGTGTGTGTGTGTGTGTGTATAGCAACATGGTAAGTATTAATTGACCGGAGTTAACGTCCATAGACTTGGCTGGTTGTAGACAAAACAATATATGCATATATACTAGCTAGGTTAACCGTAGAAACATAGATATATACGAGTAGTACTGTTTAATCGGTTGACTTACGAGATTATAGACATCAATCAGTTGACCTACTCTTTGTGAAAAATACAGGCAACTGCAAATTTAAATTGAATTAGAATCAATCCAAGTTGGTGAGACGATAAACACGTACGATATTTCAATATTGAACAAAATGCAAAATTTGTATTTGTCAAGAAGACTTGGAAATTTCATTGCCCTATTTAAAACAAAATAATTACTTTGCTTTAATGACAAAGACAAGGAAGGGTGAGTAGTGTTTCTACGAAATGGGGTCGAAACTCTCAACTTTCAAGAACAAGTCTACACGTCAATTAAGGACTTAAAATAGTGTAAACGTTCCTCAATGAAATTAATTAAAGAAATCAATTATAGCTGCCAGCGCCATATATAGAACAAACTAGTTCCGAGTTTGCTTAATGAATGGAATCAATTACATGCAAATTTCCTCGAAAAAATTAAACGTTGAATTTCCCCTACCAAAATCTCTGAAATTCTTTGTCAATATATTATCATGCTAGCTAACATTTTTCTAATTTTTGTTTTATTTTATTGTTCATGTAACCTAACTTACATGAAAAAAAGAATAAAGAAAGAGAAGTTATTCTTTTTTTCCAAAAGACTTGTCGTTTAGAGAAGTCAAGAAGAGAAAGCGACCTTACATATTCATGCTGAATCCCTGAAGGAAATTTAAAGGAAATTCAGTTCGATCGTTGATGATCCATCATGCATCTGGACTATTTATGGTCAATTTAATTTTATGGCACAAGCTAGCCCACGACATTTTGTGGTTTATTAGAGCAGGCTAACAGTCTTAGCGTGAATAAGTGGTAATTAATATTCATTCCCATACATGCATGTACTTCTGAAAAGTCAACAAATGAATCAATCCAAAAATAAGAAATCAAAGCTATTAATAAAAGTTTGATCTTCATGATCTTATTATATTATAGAGACAAGTTGGGGCATCAATCCTTTACCTATATTATTCCACGAGTACAAATGTACACCAAGAATACTTGTGTATATATACATATATACATGTGTTTGATAATAATATAACTAATTATCAGTTCAATTCATAAAAAAATTTGTGAATGATTTAGTTAATGTTAATGTAATAGTTTTAAAAATCATATAAAGGGAATTAGTTAATGTTTATGTAATGTTTTTTAAAAATTATAAAAATTTTAGTATAATTAGTTTAGAGTTATATTTTCAGCTTTGTATCTTGATTTATTGATATATATTATATATACCAGTAATTTAATGAAAATTATTATTCCATTAAAAAAATATTATTTTACCTTTATTTTTAATTCGAAATAAAAAATAATATATTTTTAGTGCTTAAATTTTGATAAACTAATAAATCATAATATGTTTTGACCGGTTATAATATTTTAATCCCTACTATTATATTTATCATCATTCATTAAAAAATTTTAAGGATCTAATTCACTTTTTCACTTAAACATTAAAAAAATTATAATTTCACTACACTTAATAAAAAAAATAAAATCAAAGGAAGCACATTTCTCCTACCATTTTTGGTCAAAAAAATACATCAACTTTTTCTGTCATCTTTTTTAAAAAAATGCATCAACTTTTCCTATTATTTTCTTATTATTGACCAAATTTCTTTTTTTTTGGTTTCAAAGCTTTTTTCTCTTTGTTGTTAATTCCTACCATCTTAGCTAATGTTCTCTCTCATATCACTAACAAAAGCCACTCATGACATAGATCACTAGAAACACTAACCTAAACTCATGACACATAGCCCTAATTTATCATTTTTGGAAACAAACAATGATAAAGATTGTAGGGATTTGTTTGGTTAGTTATTGTAACCTTCATCGATAGTTTTTTAGATATACTTTGGAGAAAATTTATATTTGAAAAAAAATAGTAGCAATGGTCATGGTAGAGAAAGTGATAGAGAGAGAACAAATAAAAGATAATAAAAAGACAAAAGATGAAAATAGATGTGATAGATTAAGATTTTTATATTAAATATGAATACTATGACATATTCATTTAAATCCAATTAGTAGGGATAAATTTGTACTTTATCACTATTTAATGGATTGATGAACAGTAAGAATTAAAATATTAAAATCAATCAAAATATATCTTAATTTGTTATTTGGTTAAAATTTAGGGATTAAAAAATTATTATTCCTTTTTATTTATAAATAAAAGAAAAATAAAATAATTATTTTATCGTTATTTAGGATAGAGTAGTGAGTTTCAATAAATTGATGATATATCTTATATATGTCAATAAATTAAGGGATAAAATTAAAAATAATCCATTAGATACTACCTTAATTAATTTTGTAGTGTTTAATATAATTAGGTTATTAAATTCAACAGTTATATATATATATATATATATATATATATATATATATATAGTTAGTTAGTCTTTCTAAAGAGATAATACTTAAGATAGAGGATTTTCGAATTACTGTTTTTGATTGAAAATATAGTATGAAAACTACAATTTTAAATAATGTTTAAAAAAGCACACGATTCTGAAAAATACTTCAGCTAACTAGCTAGGGTTTCGCGTGTAGAAGGGTTTAAATTATTACATTAATTTTCCTTGACCTTGAAGCTTGAGTCATCCATATGATCGTCCACAATACATATTCAAACAAGGTAATTCATCCACAACAATCAACTTAATATATACGCACGTCAAAGAATAAGACAAATAAATATAATTAATTATAATATACATAAAAGTCTACAGCCAATAATTAATTAATATACCCTACGAAAACGTCAATGTTAATTAATTTCTCATCGTCTATAAATAGATGCACTCTCTTCATCAGCTTTTCTAATGCTTAAGTAATTATACAGCTCCATCGCGATATAGAAGCCTTACGTTTAAAATGAAGGTGAGAGCGATTCCTGTTTCCTATAATATATAGAATAATTAATTAGTTAATTTGTAAGGATTCTTTTCTAACAATATATTAATTAGTTGTATTATTACCTGCTTAATTTGCATGCGTTCAGCAAAAGATAGTTGTAAAGGTGCAGATGTCTTGCGAAAAGTGCAGATCGAAGGCCATGAAGATTGCAGTCCAAGTAGATGGTAATTATCATTTAGTAATTAATTCTATATAATGCATGCTTTATTAATTAATTAATTAATTAATTAATCAATTCTGGTGCATATGTATATGCATGGACGTACGTACGTAGGTGTGAACAAGGTGGAAATAAAGGAGAAGAAAAGGATGAACTGGTGGTAACCGGAGACGAAGTAGATTCAGTGAAGCTTACACAGAAGCTGAGAAAGGAACTCGGATTTGCGACCATATCAAGCGTGGAAGAAGAGAAAGAGAAGAAGAAAGAGACAAGTACGTCTACTCCATCTCCAATCCAGTGGTATTATAATCCTCCGCCACCATATGAAATGATGGTTTATGAGCCAAATCCAAGTCCAACTGTTTGCTCCATCATGTGATACGTACTTTAACAGTTAAACAGCTCTTCCCTTGCTTCGGCTTTCTTCTAAAGTTCTAAGTCAATGGTCTCTTAAATCGGCCAACGCGGCTTCTTAATTAGCAATTAATTGATGAACCAAATGAATAAATTTTGCATTTAATTTCTGAGGTGAATTCCGTGCTAATTTTATAAGATAATTAATTGTATAATATATATATATATATATATATATAATATTACCTCCTTCGAAAGTTTTTGGTAATATCCAGTTGCCCTTGAAGTTTAAGAATCCATCTGCTCAGTGTTGATTAAGATAACAGTAATTTTTAAATTTTAGGGGTAAAAAAGTAATTAAGCACCACACCTCACAGTCAAAAATCTATTTAAATTATTAAATTAACAAAATAATAAATAATCAAATCATAAAATCATAAAATAAAGAATAAAATAAATAAAATAATAAATCATTAAGTTAACAAAATTTGTTACTTATTTTTTTGTTAATTTAATAATTCATTATTTATTATTTTGTTAATTTTATGATTTATTTATTAAAATTTAATATAAAATTATATTTAGTATGTGATTATACTATAAAATATTAATTATATAAAAGAAATTTTAACACATACTTTCATCCAAATTTAAAACTTTAACACTTAGATAGAATGTTTGAGTTAAAACACACTTACCTCCTTGAAGGAAGAATGTCTGATTCCTCCCTGTTGTTTGACATAATACCCCGATACTCCCCTCACAAAGTTAAGAATAATAACATATGAGTCCTTAAAATTTTGTTTATTAATTTACATAGTCTTAATATTATTAAAAATATTCACAAAAATTTTAATTTATTAAAAAATAACAATTATACCCTTATATAATAATAATTAAAAAAATTATTTTCAACTCCTAATTGATAATAAATATTAAAATAATTTTATATTTTATTTATAATACATTAATAATTAATTTATAAATTATCTTTTAAATATAAATTGAATGGTTAATTTTATAATTTTTAAAATAAATAAAATAATAATATTTTATAATATAATATTAAAAATTTATAAATAAATATTAATTTATAAACAAAATATATTGTAATACAATACTTATAATTATAATAATCATAACTATTGTACTATAATATAATTATAAAATTTTGTAACATATTAACAATTCAATATTACATTGGTATTAGAAAATAAATAAAATAAATTATATATTTAATATTTTATTTATTTTTTAGCTAACTACTATTAATTTCTTTAGCTAATTACTATTAAATAAGAATATAATTATTATTTTTTTAATAAATTGATCATTTTATAGATATTTTTAACTACTAATTAAAAATAAATATTAAAATAATAATATATTTTATTTTACAACTCATTAATAACTAAATATTTATTAATATATTATAATTAAAATATAAGTTTATTTATTTTATAATATATTAAAATTTTCAATATTAATTAGTTAATGGGTTAAATTTTAGGAGCTCGTATGTCATTAATTTTTTTTATAATTTAAAATAATAATGAATATCAAAACGAAAAGGAAATTAATATTTTAAACTAAAAGAATGAATTTTACAACTAAAAAAATATTTGAAGCTAAAATATTTTATGAAAATGTAGAATATGTAGTGATATGATATAACATTATCATGTCAATTTATATAGATAGATTTATATATGTAATTAATTAATATAATTTTTTTTAAATATATTATTCTTCATATGTGTTAGTCAATATAATAATATTTTTATATTAAATATTAAATAAAATATTATAAATTATTCTCTGAATAAAAATTTATTTAAATTTTGAATTATTTCATACATGATGAATTATCTAAATATTAAATAAAATTAAATGATTAATTTTATTATTATTTTATTTATTTTAAAAATTATAAAATTTTATCTTTCTATATATGAATATCATGTTAAAAAAGAAATTTAAAGTTTAAATAAATTTATATTCAAAAGATAACTTATAAATTAGTTATTAATATGTTATAAAATAAATATGTTATTATTAATTAGGAGTTGAAAATAATTTTTTTAATTATTATTATATAAGGGTATAATTGTTATTTTTTAATAAATTATAATTTTTTAGATATTTTTAATAATATTAAAACTATGTAAGTTAATAGATAAAATTTTAGGGATTCATGTGTTATTATTCTTAGCTCTGTCAACTAATAGAGGAGGATTCGGGGTATTATAAAAACAATAGGGGGGTATTAGGGTATTAAGTCAAACAACAGGGGGAAATTAGGCATTCTCCCTCCCCTAAATTATTAGTTGACCATCCATTTTTATTTAAATGACTATAATATCCTTATTTGTTTTAAAGTAAAATTTAAGAAATTAATTTTAACTTATTCAAAATTTAAAATAATTATAATTTTAATTAATGATAATTTTGATTTATATTTATTTAATATTTATTAAAAATTAAAAATTTAATTATTGATATTTAAAATTAATAATTTACCCGTATTGATATTTTTTCTAAATTTTTATTGTTAAGTAGTTTTATTAAAATTTTTGTGTAAACCTGAAAGCTTAAATTTACTTTATAAGTTATAGGAATGATGTCGAAGCGTAAATTTAGTGTGAATATATATGATATAAATCTTCTATTAAAAAGTTTTTATAGAATAGTTAGGTTGATAAAGCTATAGAGTTGTTTAGTTAAAAAATATAGTTAATACCGAAAAATTTACAAAAAAAAAGAATAAGAAAGGCGGTCGCTTTGCATATTAGGATTTGAGATTTTGATAAATATGACATATGAATAAAAATTAATTAAATTCTTAATTTGAATAAATATTAAATAAATATAAATTAAAATTATCAACTTAAATTATCATTAATTAAATTCTTAATTTCAACAAATATTAAATAAATATAAATTAAAATTGTTAAATTAAATTATTTTTAATTATAAATAAATATAAATTAAGATTGTCATTAATTAAATTTTAGTTATTTTAATAATTTTAAATATTAAATAGACTAAAATTGAATTTTTTAATTTTAACTTTAAAGTAATTAAGGGTATTATAGTTATTTAAATAAAAATGGACGGTCAACTAATGATCCAAGGGAGATAAGTATATCTTTTCTTAAATCTTCCCTCTAAGTGTTAAAATATCAAATTTCAGGGGAGGTATGTGTTAAAATCCCTTATATAAAATTTATTTTTATTATTTTATTACATATTATTACTTTTAGTTAATAATTAAATAATTCAAAAAGTGTTAATAATAAAACAAATTATAAAAGTGTATCGTGTCCGTCGTGTCGACTAGTTGCCGTTGCTGACCATCAACCATTTGAGTTTTCATAAATTTCATTAAAATCCTCTTTAAATGTTTAAATATTTAACTTTGGATGATGAATTGTTGATTAAATGGCGATGATAATGATATTATTGTATAGAGTATTCAAAATGAATTTCAATGATATTTATAAAAATTTAAACGATTGAAGATTGCTGACGGCTAACAATGTCGACAGACATGACAGAACAATAGTTTTTTTTAATTAAGATATTTTTGAATTATTTAATTATTAACGAAAGGTAATAATATATAATAAAATAATAAAATAAGTTTGTCACCACTCACCAGGGTTATTATGATAAATATGAATTTTTTCTGTTATTTTAGTTAACTAATTGATTTAATGAGTAAGTTTTTAAACCTTAGAGGTAATAGGATAACAAGTAAATTTTTAAACCTAGGAGGTAATGGGATATTGACAAAAACCTTATAGGGTAATTGAGAATTTGCCTTTTTATATGTATGTATGTATGTATGTATGTATGTATGTATGTATGTATGTATGTATGGTAATGTTATCCGGAAGAGAAAGAAAAAGTACTGCTGTGCACAAGTAATTGTCAAGAGTTGCTGCGTTAGCTAATTAAAGACTAAGTCTTAGTTTGGTGGAAATTGAAAAATGCCAATTTCACAGAAACAGTTATAAACACGTTGTGGTGTCGTTGAAATTAAGTGGTCATGTCATGGGTATGGTTGTTGATATAATCTTCAATGTGAAAAAGAAAAAGCTACCTAGCAACTTCTCCATCCTGTCCGCCCGTCCGTCGACCACCCTTGCTCACGGCGTTCACATGGAATATATACAAAAAGTCTCAATTTTGTGGAAAATATATCTGATCCCTTATTCACTTTTAGCTAGCATAAAGCGATGGATATTTATCTAGAAGTTTCCAATTAAATACATTATTGCAAGCGATATATCTATAGATATTTAGACTATTTATTTATTCTATGAAAATGGCATTTATCTACCATTTTTGCATGAATGTTAGCTCTAACTAGCTGTACTGCTGTTGATCATATACATATATTCTCTAGTAACACTTACCAGTCCGCTGTCTTTTATCTGGCCCTATATATACTCTTGTCTATAACTGCAATGGTCTTTGGACATGTGTGAAGGGCCGCTACTCCTGGCCCGAAATTTGATTATATTCCTGGACTCTTATCAAATGAATGAATATACATATGTATACATGTAGACCCAGAAACACAAAGGTCAAGGAATTCAACTAATCATACATATATTACTGTAATATAATAATTTATGTCGTTATTGAATTTGATAGGTGAGATTCTTGCGTTGCGTGCTTAGTTGAAACTTGAAATTGATGTTGCATGATCTCACTATCACAAAATTAATTAGCAGTCATAGGCATTAGGCAGGTAGCGTAGCGTTTGATGACAAAACTGCTGCCTAATTACTTCATTCATTCATTGGCTTGTCTTTAATTACTAGTTTAATATTGAGTCATTTCATTAATGATAATGAAGAGTGCCCATGTTTATGTATCATTGTTTATATGGGATATTTTCTTAAACCTCCCCTGAGGTATGGGAAACCATCACTTTGCGGTAACTTTTGAGGAAAGGATCAGTTACCTCCCCTGGACCATCCATGTCTGTTTGTTGACTAACATTGAAATATGAAATTTCTTAAATACCCTTAACACTTTAAAAATACTATAAATCTGTAGTTTACTATCTTGAACCAATTTTTGACTTTTTCTCGATGGTGCAAAGTACAAAGAGACATTTTATTAATGAATAAAACAAAAAAGCACAAAGATTAGAAGTGTAAAAGGCTTAAAAAAACGACGTGGAGCTTATTTAAGAATAAAAGAATAGAGAATTAATCAAAATCAAAATTGCCTCAGTTGAAGGAAGTTAAAGTTCGCAGAACTAGCATAAAGTTGCAGTAGAAACCGAACAATTTCAAGAGACAGCATAACCAGCAAAGCCACCAAACAAACACAGAAAAATGAAAAGAATAATTAGCTAAAAATGAAGCAAGTCAAATTACCACAGATTTCATCAGCAATAGCATGAAAAATAGTTACAGCAAAGGATTACAGAAACAACAAGGAGAACTTGGAAAACTCCATTGGGGAATAGCTTTTGATTACACATACAACAACACAAACGAAAGCTATTAAGGAATTGCTTTTAATTACGCAATAATTCATACACTGCTTTGCACAAACCTTTTAAATTCTAAACACTCTAATAGAACTTAAATCAAATAGTTGGTGGGCTCGTGAAAAATAAATGACATATGACAAATAATGATTCTCAAATAGCCAATTTTCGATCCAATTTCAAAGAACTCCATATTCTTTACTATTTTAGAATCATTTACTGTCAATATACTTCGACGCTACAGTTTGTGACCACAAGGATGCGGTCAAAACAGAACTACACAATAAGAAAATGATGGTGAGCGGGAGGAGGACTAGTGGTTAAATAGGTGATTGCTACAATTAGGTGGTGGAGAAGGATGGCTGTTGCTATTTAGTGGTTAAGGGATATGCGATTGTTGTAGGGGTGATGGAGAAGCAGGTAATTGCTGGGTGGCGAAGGAAAGGGAGAGTTTGTTGCCACTGTCATACTGGGTGATTAAGGATATATGACTGCTGTTGTTGGGTGATAGAGGAGAAGATGGCTGCTGGGTGGTGACACTGGGAAGTGGCGGTGAGGTGGTGAGGTAGAAAATTTCTAGGGTTTAGTTTATGCTTCAGGTAAAATAAAAATTAAAAAAAAATGTTCTTTTTACTGATTTCTTCTTACATTTTTATCCCTAACCTTAATGGTCAACTATCGAAGTTAGATAGTCTAGGGGAGGTAACTGATCCTTTCCTCAAAAGTTATCGTAAAGTGATAGTTTCCCATACCTCATAGGAGGTTTATGAAAATATCCCTTGTTTACATTAATTAGATTTTATTTACTAATGAATCTATATATGTGCCAAGTTTTCCTATCACCATAAACTACAACAACCCACCGTTCCAACTTTAAAAACGCAAGTCGATAACAAAAAAAAAAATTATAGGTAATTTGATTTGATGCCCCAATTCCCTTCTCTTAATACTTTCTTTAATATAATGTCCTTTTCATTTGTATCGTTATATTTATTCTACATGTAATCAACTTGAATTAATATGTCTTATTAATGACTAATGAGCTAACATAGATTATGCAATAATCAAGGGCAGCAATGAATGATGCACCAAGAAAACAAAAGAGGAAGTAAGAAATAATATGTATACATATATATGCAAAAATATCTAGGGCACAGCTGAAGAAGACAACCATTCATAAAATATAATTACCCCACCACTAGAATCTTTAATCTTTTAATGTATTATCTCTAAATCAAATCTAGTCATTGATAGTGTGTACATACAAATTGATACAATCCTCCTTTCTTTATTGGTGGGGCCTTGACCCTAATATTACTTAACTTCTTAGTATTCAAAATGACCTTAATTTACCTTAAAAATAAAGACAAAAAGGTAAAAATGATGAATGATGGTTAAAGCAGCAGCTAGATATAAGCCAATTATGTCTCATGAAATCTCCTATACATGCTTATATGTATGTTTCTCCATGAGTTTTTTAAATTTCTTTTTCAAAATTGATACACAACTATTGATTATTGGACCACCTCATTGTATGAGAGAGCCAGAGAGGGTGCTTAAGTGTATGGCCAGGATCGTGGGAAATGTCATTGTATTGATTGCTTGTAATCTGGTGATGCTCAAGGATTCTGCTTTTCTCATTCCATGTCCCACTTTGAGAATTCAGATACCTTTCTTGTCAACTTGTATTCCCTCCATTCCCCGACTCCGATCAAAATGGACATATATTTTATGTACTTCAATATCTATATAATACTACACTCAGCATCAATACAAATCAACCCCATGATTCCATCTCTTCATAATCAATGCCTACACGACAAAGTTTCCATACATATTTTATCCTATATTCATGGTTGAATGGGTATAGTATAAACATATTGCAATTGGGTAGTGAAAATATGATGTGGGTAGTAATCATGGAGACCAGATCTTGGTGATTTAATCTTCATCACTTGATCAGAAACCGAGAGCTTTGATGAATCCACATCATAATAATGTGTGTGTGACATCTGCAATAAAGGGGCGACACATAAGAAATGAAACATTGATTGAATGTTGGTGAAAGCAATTATAGTTTGCATGTCTTTTTCTTTAGCTTTATGAATCAAGGATAAGAGAGAGAGATGACTTGTATGGTATACCTTCATAAATTACCCATCAATGAATATTATTATGTAATAATGTGAAGGCTCTTCAATTTTCAAACTCTACAAGAAAAGCTACTAATGGAGTGTGGCAAACAATCTTTGAATGGATCGAATGCTTACATTTTACTTATATAATCTATTATATTATATGACCAATTTGGACCGAGCAACATTGTTAACCTAATTTTCGTCCCAATCCACTAAATCATGGTGGGCAAAACTGTTAACTTGAAGGGTATCATTTTAATTTGGCTAGGTAAATCCTATGATCCCACCAATAGCTAAAATTTTCTTCCTCTCAATGATTCATTCCATACGATCAAATAAAAGCACAAATGAATAGTTTCCATTCAGGATTTGTTCTATGAAAGCAAAAGTTTACCCATTAAGGGCTAAAATTGGGTGCACGCAAATTCACGAGTGAGCTTAAGGCAAGGTAAGGTAAGGCACAAAAGGAAAGAAATAAAGCATGCCAATTATGGTAAATTAATTAAGCCAGATTCTTTGCTTCAAAGCACCCAGAAAAACAAATTCTTTCCCCTTCCAATTTCCAAACATAGCCCAACTACGTATACAGACTTGAACATGAAATGAATAAAGCCTTTTATGAGAAACAGACTATAAACACCAATTGTTGATTAATAAATAAACTCATCCCAACACAACTCTTTTTAAGTGAAGTGTAAGCCAACAACCATTCACCAAATCTCTCTCTCTGTTACACAAACTTCAGCATCAATGGCGTAAAGCAACACCAACAAACATCCTTGCGTGTCAGAAACCATTTGAAAGAAAAATAAACAACACAGATTGTTCTTATTTGTTTCATTATAATTATTAAGGTTTTGTGGAATTATTTTGACACTAGAAGTAGTGTGAAAAATTTGTGTTTCTTTTTCGTTTGTGTTTTTCTTTGTTTTTTTTTTTTGGTTGAATATATGTTTACGAGTAGAGAGGATTATTTAATTTGTCAACCTGGGAAAGCCGGGAGATTTATTTTTCGAAGGAATATTTGATTGCATCCATGAAATCACAACAGCTCTGGCTTTCGCTAGGATGAGCGATTCTGCTTATAAGGTCGAAACGACTTCCCGTCTTGCCCAATGGAGGATAGACAACTTGGCTTCTTGTACTTATCGCAAGTCCGATCCTTTCAAGATCGGCAAGTGGAATTGGTTAGTTTCCTCTGTAATCCAATCTCTTTCATTATTTTCCCATGTCTTGTATTTGATCTTTTTTCAGATTTTCGTATTATAAACCTGGTTGCATATTTCTAAAGAAATAATTTTATTGACAAATGGAATGATGAGAGTGAAATTTTGGTGATTCGTTTGGTAGCTGAGAAAGTGTGGGAAAAGGGAAAGAAAGTATGACTGTTAATTTCCCTGTTTTGCAAGTTTTTGTATTTTTTTCTTTAATGGGACAAGACAAAGCAAATTTTAACATTTTTGGCTTTTTTGGTTCTGTGTTTTGAATTGAAGGCATCTATCCGTGGAGAAAAACAAGATGTTATTTGTTAAATTGTATCCAGAGATATCGAATCTAACAAGAGAAAATCCCCCGATTGCTTCTTTCATAATACGAGTGGTCAGTTCTGCTGGAGATCGCAGGTCTTTGGCTCATCCAGGTAACGAAAGCTGGGGCTTCTTTGCTTTTCATTGATGCTTTTAAGTATTTAGTTTTATACACCAATTCTTTCATTAGCTCTAGATTAGTATATGAAAACTTCAGATAATAGAGTTGACAGTTAATGATATTGTTAATTCAGTGACTAATGTGAATTAGACAGCTCTGAGCATAAACTTAATAAGAATCGATATGCTATTTCCTTTGCTTTTCAGACGATGACCAATCTTATTATCCTTTTAAGGGCTGCTGAGGTCAATGACACCTCAAGCTTATACTAGATTTGTTTGTTTGTACATATAAGAGTTCAAATTTGCGTGGATACATAGTTGTTAATTTCTTATCATTTCCAGTAAGCTTGAAAATTCATATTTATGTTTGATATCTATGCAGAAATTACAGACAAGCAGCTCAAGAGTCACGACGATTTTGTTTGGGCAATTGATGTCCCCTTAACAGGGAAATTTATCATTGACGTTGAGTTTCTTGATTTGAAGATTGTACCTTCAGACGTATGCATCTTCTACTTGCTAAACTTATAGCCTTTGACTTTGATTGTTATGTATTACTTTGTTATAAGAGATAAATCACCTCAATTGGGAGCAAAATGCAGATGAAGATGGAGTAAATTTAGACTGAAATTCAGTAAACAATAATAGTTTTTTTTACTAGCATACCTGTCTTAACAATTGAGTATCTTTCGTGAAACACACAGGGTGGAGAACCTTGCTCCATTTGGGCTGAAGGATTTACTCGGAAAAGATCAAATGCAACAGCTCTTGCATCTCTTGGTCGAATGTTGACAGAAAGCATCCACACGGACATCATCATTAATGCTTCTGATGGAAGCATTGGAGCCCATCGTGCTGTTCTCGCTGCACGATCACCGGTTTTCCAGAGCATGTTTTCACATGATCTGAAAGAGAAAGAACTCTCAACCATAAACATTCCTGACATGTCTATTGATGCTTGTCAAGCTTTTCTTCGTTATATTTATGGGAATATTGAACATGAAGAATTCTTGACCCATCGATTGGCACTTCTTCGTGCAGCTGATAAGTACGACATCTCTGATTTGAAAGAGGCATGTCATGACAGTCTTCTAGAAGATATTGATACAAAGAATGTACTTGAGAGACTCCAAAATGCATCTCTCTATCAATTGCCAAAGCTGAAGAGCAACTGCATGCGTTATCTTGTGAAGTTTGGCAAAATATTTGACATTAGAGACGAATTCAGTGCCTTCTTGCAATGTGCAGACAGGGAACTTATAGCTGAAGTCTTTAATGAAGTTCTGGGTGCATGGAAAGGTTTCTGAAACTCAGTCTACAAAAGAAAAATCGAACCAAGTCTGTGTGTTCGTCATATCCTAATATGTCCAGGAGTTGGGTTGTTAGAAAAATTTAGTGTGCAGGATTTGTTGCTAAGAAGATGATTCTTTTGTTCAGATGGAATTTGTTGATGTCTTTATGTACATATATATTGGTCTTCATGGCATGGACAACAGTATTCTTGAAACATAGGAATACATATTCATGAATTGTAATGAAGTACTTGAAATGGGAATGATTTGATATAAAGTGTTTCAGTTTAGTTGAATTTAGTATTGTATCTGTGTTTGAGTTGTAGTGAATTATAAATTGACTCCTGCTCCAAGAGATTAATCAAGATTACTATTTTCTGTTCCTGCTACATCTATACTTTCTATAACTAGTACTGATAAATAGTAGAAGCAGTAAGACCATACATAAAGCAGAAAAAGGTATATTTTTACCGTGAATTCTCAGTTTCTGAAATTGAAAAGGAAAACGGGGAAAAAGGAACAAATGATCTGAAATCCGAGCTCTTTGTGTTTTGAGTTTGTGTGTGCAATTCCTTTTGCTCATCAAATTAAGCTGAGAACCAATCTCTAACAGGATACATATAACTCAGTGGCCGAGTACTAAGATGACCTAAAAGCAAGGCAAATTGCAAAAGGATATGAATTTGCACAGGAAACTATAGTGGTACAACTAATTTTCACTGCCTCAATTTAGTTAAATGTATCTTCAGACATAATAATGAACAATGTAGCTATAATGGATCCAAAATTACTCAAAACGATGGGGACTTCAGAAAATAGAATGTAGTGATGAACCATTTGGGATTCAAGTCCTTCATGATCGTTTGTCAATTTGTAGTTGTTCTTGAACCAAAATGCAGCAATTGATGACACCTAAGCAGAAACAAGTCTAACATACAGTCCTGGACTTGTTTTACTCGTTAAACTAAGCATGCTGGGTAAGAATATGCAAGTCCTAATGGATCATATTACCTAATATAATATAGAAAAGGTCACTGCCAAAGTAGAAACAATCAGGTGACAACTGAACCAAGATCTTACGGAGATTGGCTAGAAATTCCAAAATAAATGCTCAAGATGTAATTGTACACGATCTATCAGGAAAAATTGGTTTCATCACCAATAACACTGCTGGGTTTCACAAAACAATCATGCCAACCTTTTGTTCTTCAAAATCTCCATCAAAGCAACCTATTATGAGCTAAAGAAAAAGGATAAATCATAAATATAGTTTATTATGTAAAAATCACATTATTCAGCAAATCACAAGCATACGAAGCCAAATAGGATTAATAACATAATTCGGACATATTTACTTTTGTATCTAGATTTTTTTTTGGAAATATTACATATTACAAATCTACTAGTATTTAACTAGACATCTACTAATATATATAACTAGATTTGAATACCAAGACAATCAATAACTCAGATATCAGCATATAAGCAACATGGAAACATATATCTTTTTTATTGTGTTAAGAATAATAATTAATAAACTCACCTTTAAGAGGAAATCTCTGCAGTTCTTGACTTGTAATAGTTAAAACTCTAATCTCAACTTTGGTGAAGAAGAAATATATGGAAGATTGGAGGGAACATGAAGTTAGCTTGTTAGAATGAGAATATGGAGGGAATATTATTAGGATCTCTGAATATTACTAGTAGAATTTAGAACCTTTTTCCTTTTGTCTTTGTGGACCCAAAAGGGATTTCTAACTCAGCTCCAAGCCCCAAACAATGAATATCCAGTTGTTGATCCAGTCCAAGCCCATTTATATGAACCCAATACAAAAAATATTTCTCATTATTTAATTTAAAAATAAATAATATAAAAATATTCGAGAATACGTAGCAAAATTAGTGAAACAGATCAAACCGAAAATAAAAAACTTAGTTCTGTTTTCTTGACAAAAAAAATGTTGGAACCAACAATTTTCTTTTTCTAGAATTTACTAAAAATTATAAACATCTTCACATAAAATTTCACCCGTCAAAATTAGAGAATTGTCATCCATTCATATAAGAAAAGTAAGTACCGAGTCAAAACTATAATTTAAAACTGAACCTTGTATTTTAATACCACGCTCTAAAATCACTCAGCTCCTCACATTGCTTTCAAAACTGAAACTAAACTTTCCACATCAAATGGAAGAAGCACTTTTGCCTCCAAAAACAGACTTATAAGGCAAGGGAAAAACACTGCCTTCATACAACTTTTCTCCAAGCAGAGACATTTCAGAAAATAAACCATGACTGTTCCAAATTTTTCTTTTTTGCTGCTCTTCTTTACTCTTATCTCTCTTTCAATCACTCCAATTTTTGCCGCCAAAAAGGCAAGCTTATTCTTTTCTTGCTCAACCCTACAACTAATTGTATAATTAATACATTGGAATTGATGATTATTTGACTTTTAACAACTCTGTGTTAAAAGAGTGATTGATCAAATAATAATAATGAATTCGGATATCACCACTGGGAATACTTACTTTAGAATAAACTCTTTTAAGCTTTATTACATGGTTTTTCAACTGACGTATGACATTCAATTTTATTTGTTGATTGAAATCCTGCAGTCTTACATAGTGTATTTAGGAAGACATCCGCATAAAGTAGGGCCTTCGGCTGTTGATCTGAGTTATGCAAGAAATGCTCATTATGAGTTGCTAGGATCATGCTTGGGAAGGTAAAAAAAATTCTATGCGTTTCTCTTGATATGTTCTCGTGCTCAATTGGCATTTACTTCCATTTCTCATTCGTACAATTTTCTTCAACAGCGTTCAGCAGGCAAAAGACTCAATCTTTTACTCCTATAACCGATTTATCAATGGCTTTGCTGCGGTCATGGATGAGGAACATGCACAAATGCTTGGAAGTAAGAAGTTCAAGCTATATATATATATATATATATATATTTCAAGACTTGCACTGAAAACTGAACAGAGAATATATATAGAAGCCATTTTCTGTTTCCTCTGTTTTGCCTACTTTTTACACATTTTCATTTCTAGCATTACCTGACAGAATCTACAACTGTTGAGGCTCATAAATGAATGTGACTCCTTTGTTTGCCGCAGAGAACCCAAATGTTGTATCAGTTTTCTTGAATAAGGGAAGAAAACTGCATACTACACGTTCATGGGATTTTCTTGGATTAGAGAAAAATAATGTTATTCCTTCAAACTCGGCGTGGAAGACGGCTAGATTTGGTGAGGATACAATTATTGGAACCCTTGATACAGGTAAGTTCTATATCCATCCAGTTTTTATGAATTCATTCAATTCTACTTAACAAATTTTATGATTGAAATTGTAGAACTTTGAATGAACCTTGAAATTTATCGTGATACATTAGTTTTGCATTTAAATAATTGTTTTTGCCTTTCTTTTAGCATAATAAAGTACAATGCTTCACATCTCTTTGTTAATAGCTGTCATGTTTTGATATTTTTTATATCCCTTCAAGGTGTTTGGCCGGAGTCAAAGAGCTTTAGCGACGAAGGTATGGGTCCTTTGCCATCAAAATGGCGCGGATTTTGTCAGAATGACACCACCTATGGAGTTAAATGCAACAGGTCATATTTCTCTTTTGTGCTTTTTTTCATCTTTCTGTAAGGGGACAAAAAAAAAGCCACAAATTTGACAAAGATGTTTGACTTTCCTCTATCATGGGATAAACTGTTTATTATGGTTGTCCTACGTGCAGGAAGCTGATTGGAATGAGGTTTTTTAACCAAGGCTACATTAGTTATGTTCAAACGTTTAATTCCAGCTTTACTGCCAGTCCTGAAATATCCACTGCTCGAGACTTGGAAGGCCATGGCTCACACACATTATCAACAGCTGGTGGAAACTTCGTTGCAAATGTTAGTGTTCTTGGTAACGGCTATGGAACAGCAAAAGGAGGATCACCTAAATCCCGTGTGGCTGCTTATAAAGTATGCTGGGAGCCAATCTTTGGCCAAGGATGCTTTGATGCAGACATTTTAGCTGGCTTTGAAGCTGCGATAGCTGATGGCGTTGATGTGATTTCGGTGTCTTTGGGTGGAGGGGCGTCTGAATTTTTTGATGATGCGCTTGCAATCGGTTCTTTTCATGCCATGATGCGTGGCATTGTTGTGGTTGCATCTGCTGGCAATTCAGGACCAACTCCTGCCTCAGCAACAAACTTGTCACCGTGGTTGTTGACAGTTGGTGCTAGCACAATCGATAGGGACTTTGCAAGTTATATTACACTAGGCAACAAGAAGATTCTTAAGGTATTCTTTCCTTAATTTCTTAAAAAATTTCATTAGTTAATTATTAGACAAGATCTCCACATGATGATCACATTGATTTTCCAGGGAGCAAGCCTTTCTGCTAAAGGCACGCTGTCTAAGAATTCATATCCATTGATTAGCGGAGCAGATGCCAGGGTTGCTAATGCAACAACTGAAGATGCGTAAGTGCATTCTGTGATCCATCTATATATATGCTAGAAATTTTCGTTTGTTCATGATATATACGTCATAACAATTAGTTATGGTGATAAGTAATAATTCCTGTAATATTGGGTTTTATCTCATCCAGTAATACATGCAAGACTGGAACAATTGATCCGACGAAGATTAAGGGGAAAATTCTGATCTGCCTGACTGGAGATAGTGGAACGTTTGAAATGGGCAGTATTGCTGCTGAAGGTGGTGCTGTTGGACTGATTTTGGCTAACAACGAATTCGATGGCAATGAACTTAATGCCCGTGCCGATTTGCTCCCTACCGCTAATATCAATTTTGCCGATGGTCAATCTATCTTTACCTACATCAACTCTAACAAGTATTCCATCCTCTTCTTCTCAATCAGTTTTCCTATTCCTGAAGCTGTCAGTTTCACTTTGAATTATGTGTATGTATAACAGAAATGCTGCAGTGGCATCTATGAGTGGAACAGTTACAGAACTGAATACGAAACCATCTCCAGAAATGGCTTCTTTCTCATCCAGGGGACCCAATCAAATTGAGCCATTTGTGATCAAGGTTTGCAAATGAATTAAACCATCAATTCTCTTAGGTTTTCAAACATAAATCATTCATACGTTAGTTCCTATCAAATCACTTTCAAAACTTTTAATATCCATTGCAGCCTGATGTAACTGCACCTGGAGTGAATGTAATTGCTGCTTACTCTGAAGGAGTGTCACCAAGTGGGGCATACACTGATAAACGAAGGTTTCCTTACAACTCCTTGTCTGGCACTTCAATGGCATGCCCTCATGTATCCGGTATTGTTGGACTTCTCAAAACTCTCCACCCTGATTGGAGCCCAGCAGCTATTAGATCCGCAATCATGACCACCGGTATAAATATGTCCTTTCTTACTCAAATCAAACTTCAGTAGACCTAAACAAATGTGTAATCAGCTTTTCTGATTTTATTTGCAGCAATAAGTGATGTAAACAAACAACCAATTCTGGATTCAACAAAAGTCCCGGCAACCCCATTTGCATATGGTGCAGGACAAGTGAATCCAAACAATGCATTGGATCCTGGCCTTGTTTATGAATTGAATGTCGATGATTACTTGAGCTACTTATGCAGCCGTCACTACAACCACACCATGATAGACAAATTCTCGTATCCAGAAAAATACATATGTCCTCCGTCATTCAATATCGCAGACTTCAACTACCCTTCAATTGCAATTCCTAGTCTGAATGGTACATTCACCGTTACTCGAAGAGCCAAGAACGTTGCTAAACCCGGAACATACAAAGCACTTGTCAAGGCACCAGCTAGAGTCTCGGTTATTGTCGAGCCTAACACCTTGAGCTTCACAAAAGTTGGCGAAGAGCTGCCATTTAAAGTCATATTTAACCCTGTGAGTAATGTGAAGAATAAAGACTATGCATTTGGAGATATCACGTGGTCAGATGGTATTCATAATGTTAGAAGTCCTATTGCAGTAAAGCTATAGATACATATATGAAAGAAATATGTAGGTTGAGGTTAGGGCGATTTTTGGGAGAAGCCCTTAGTTCTCCTTTGACATGGATAGTTCCTCCGATAGATAATATACGATACATGTATTATTTGTCTCATGCAGAAATCAAGAATAGTATCTGTTGGAGAAAAATGTTTTAAAATTGTTTTAAAATTATAATTTATTATTTTTATGAATTATATTTTATAAATTGTTATTATTGTACGGTGGTTACAATATTTAATTTACACCATTAATCCTATTAATTATTTAGATTTAATATATGAGTTACAAAAAGATATTAATATATTTTAATATTTTCTTTAAATTTTAAAATATTTTATTGGTATATAAATAATATTTTATATGTATTTTGATGTACATTAAAAAAAAAGAGAAAATTATGTGTCTATATATTTTAACAAAAATTATATTAGCGATCATAACATCGAAGGGTTGACGTTTATCTTCCGGTGGTCATATTCATCGAGGAAATTGGTTGCAAGCATTGGTTAAATTTTAGAGCTATAGAGAACCGTCACTACCCACACAAGGGGAGGACTCTTTAATTTTAGGATAACATTTTTTAGCATAGGACAACGTTTTTTAGCGTGCCTCACTATGTTTAGGCCAAATTTTTTTTTACTTTTTTTACTTTAATTTATTATTTATTTATTTTAATTACTTTCGTTACAATTTATATTTATAATTGTGATTGTGATATTTATATGTTTAATAAAATATTAACAAATATACCCAACACTTTAAAACCAAAGACTCTTGAATAGCTTATTAGTAAATTATATTTGTGATATAAAATTAATGTTTTGCATTGTTTGCATATGCATTTGTTGTAAATTTTGTGTTTAACACAAATTATATTTTAATTGAATATATATAAATTGTATGGTATGCATTGCATGAATTTATATAATTTTATTATTAAACTACATGCATAAGGTTCAGATCTCATAAATAGTTATATATATATATATATGTATATTAATATATAATTGTTTTGAACTATGGTTATGTTCATATTATAATAACCTCTTAGAGCAAATTATTTATGAATGTGATCCAAAATTATTTATTGTAATACTTGACTTGAAGCAAATTATTTATGAATGTGATTTGTCTTCATAAATATTATTATATGCGATTTATCATTACTTTTGTAATTCAAAAGTTTTGACATGCTGCATTTTATAATGTGAATAATTGAATGATATATTAATTTATATCATTTTTTATGATTTTTGGATTCCCGTTATGCTATTATTATGCTATCTTTGTGCATAGCTATATTTAATTACTATGAACGCATCAAAGAATGATAGCAATATTGTGTCAAAAGAAACACATATTATAATATTTGTATGCAATGGTGAACTATTAAATATGTTATGATAATATTGAGAAATTTATTCAATTACTAAGTTGTGTTAAAGCATATTTTAGTTTTGAATATTTCATTTTTTAGGAAAAATTATATGTTATTTAACCAATGATTTGTTGTTAAAATTTTCATTAAAAATTGCATAATATTCATGATATTCCATTGAATGGTTTAAGCATAATTTTGTAATAGAAATTTCATAAATATTTTATGCATAGATAAATAGCATATTAAGAATTGTCATTATTAATACTTGACAAATAATTACTATTAAACAGTTGGCTAATTCATAATATTTGTGTAAAGGAGATTTATTAGGTTATTAATGAGAATATTCAATTGTTTTAATAATTAAAGATATTAATAATAGTATAATTTACAAAAAAATTTCAATTTACAAAATATATTGTGTATATTTAGAACTTTTATAATTAACTATGATAATATTATTTTTTTAATTTTTTCTTTCTTTTTAATAAAGATGGTGGTGAATATTAATATAAAATATGTCTATTTATTTAGTTTTCACCTTATTCATTATAGTTAAAAATTATAGTGTTTTGTGCTTGAAGTTATAAAGTATGAAGTGTTATACATTACTTTATGAGGTTATATATTCTTTGTAGAGTATTAGCTACATAGATGTTGTATATGTGAGTAATATACATATATATATATATATATATATATATATATATATATATATTTTTAAGAAGAAAGATATACAGAAAAATTTATATTTCTCATTCACAATATTTAAAATCATTTAAGACATTTGAAAAATAGAAATCTTAAAGTATTTCTCAAATGTAGGGTTTCTCATAATATTTTCTTTGAAAATTATTAATCTATGAATAATAATAATTTAATAAAAAATACATATGAGAAATAGTAGTCTCAAAATATTTCTCAACTGTGGGGGTTTGTCATAATATTTTCTTGGGATAATAATAATTAAGTAATAAAAATACACACATATATATAATAATAAAATTTAATGTATTTGCACATATTATATATGTGTGTGTGTGTGTATACATTTTTCTATTCTAACAATTGTTACTTAAGAAATTCAACTATGTTAGATACGAGAAGCTGATGAGTAAAGTATTAAAAATCAATACAAGTTACAAATTGGAATTAGTGTAGAGCTTTGTCAATATACGACTTTTGAATAAATAAAATTGATCAATTTAATAAGAGACTTTTGCGAAAAGTCATATATAAATGTCGAGTGGAATGTGCTTAAACCCACAAGAAAATCACTTAGGGAAGTAACCCAATCTCTGTGAATGGAGACCCCATGAAGTAGGTTCAATGGGTAGAAACAATCCCCCTCGACATTTATATATGACTTTTCACAAAAGTCTCTTATTAAATTGATCAATTTTATTTATTCAAAAGTCGTATATTGACAGAGCTCTACACCAACTCCAATTTGTAACTTGCACTGATCTTCAATACTTTACTCATCAATTTCTCGTATCTAACATAGTTAAATTTCTCAAATAACAATTGTTATAATAGAAATATATAAATATACATACATACATATATATATATATGTGTGTGTGTGTGTGTGCAAATACATTAAATTTTATTATTATATATATGTGTGTATTTTTATTACTTAATTATTATTATCCCAAGAAAATATTATGACAAACCCCCACAGTTAAGAAATATTTTGAGACTACTATTTCTCATATTTATTTTTTATTAAATTATTATTATTCATAGAATAATAATTTTCAATGAAAATATTATGAGAAACCCCCACATTTGATAATCCATATTGCGTAACTTGTTTAGCACTACAATTTTATGGACATATCCTAAAGGAGGTATACTTCCGTTCATCCCTATGGCATCATGCTATAATATGTAAGTAAATTCTTACAAGGTATAGGTCATGTATACTTTTGGAGAACTCACCTAAGTGAGAGTCGTCGTGGGGCCGCGATCATAGGAATTTGGTTATTCTCTAAAAGCTCTCACTAGAATCAAAATAGAGCGCATGATTTTAATAGCGTTAACCTATATATCCAAATCTTTGTCACTATTATGTGTATTATAGTTGAAGTTTGATCAAAGGATCCGAATTCAAGACTTAGTTTACTCAAGTTCCCCAAATGAATACTTTAACACTTAGTATAGGTTCAAGTCCGAAAAACACCTATACTTATTACATAATAGAAGATTGCTAATATATATTTTATTATCATTTTTTTTCATAATAAATAACTAAATTTTCATATTTCATTTCCAAAGGTTTTAAATTGGAGAAAAATATTTAAAACTATTATTTAATTTTATGAGTTATATTTTATAAATTGTTATTATTGTATGGTAATTACAACATTTAATTTACACCATTAATCCTATCAATTATTTAGATTTAATATATGAGTTACAAGAAGATATTAATGTGTTTTAATATTTTCTTTAAATCTTAAAATATTTTATTAGTATATAAAGAGTATTTTGTATGCATTTTAATGTATATTAAAAAAAAAGAGAAAACTATGTGTTTATATATTTTAACAAAAGTTATATTAATGATCGTAATATCGAAAACTTGACGTTTATCTTCTGGTGGTCGTGTTCATCGAGGAGATTGACTGCAAGTATTGGATTAAATCTTAGAACCATAGAGAACCGTCACTACCCACATGAGGGGAGAACTCTTTGATTTTAAAACAACGCTTTTTAGTGTGTTTCACTATACTCATACTAGAATTTCTTTACCTTTTCTATTTTAATTTATTATTTATTTATTTTAATTATTTTTATTATAATTTATATTTATAATTATAATTGTGATATTTATATGTTTAATAAAATATTAACAAATATACCAAACAGTATCTTTATGTAAAAAAAATTGTACTAACAAACATAAAGAATTATGTATTTATGCACTTTCTTATTGATCTAGATTTATTTCATCTGCAGCAATAACATGAGATACAAGTTTATATACATCCAATTCTTGATAAAACCACTGGCCTCAATGCAACCCCATTTGCACATAGTCCAGGACATGTGACTTCAATTCTTGATGCAACCATTTATAACATTGTTGTCAACGCTAGATGAGTGGATTCGCATCACCATCAATATTGTATGTAAATCAACATACTAAGAAAATGGTCGCGATAGTGTACCTCTGCTCGCAGCTTATTGACAAAGATGTTATAAGTTGCCAAGTTTTCAACTTCTTTTGTTGGCAGAAATAATGATATCAAGGGTAACCTCCATAGCTGATGGCTTAAATGACAGGGCGCTATAGCGAATAACTAGTGGCGGTACTTCAAATAATATGTATTGAGATTGTAGGAGGTTTCAAAACAATCTCAGCTAGAGACTCAATTTTACTCCTTTAAGCTCTTCATCAATGGCCAAGGAAGACGATGCATTGATTGCAAACAAGAGTTCAACTTGTATCCAATTTTAATCTTTGTTATATTGTCTCATTGCTTAAAAATAAGGACCAAAACAGAACTCCAAGTGTCTGTTTATTCCATTTTGTCCCTTTTCAGTCTTTTCTAATTTATCGATTAACGGAAGGACGTTGTCATGGCATTTTCTGTTTTTCCTTTTATATCAAAATGAAAGAAATCAAGATTTGGTGAAGATGCAATTATGTGAAACCTTGACAGATATGTTCCCGAGGATAATATTAAGCCCGAGAGCTATGGTTTTGGAAGATTTTAAGATATACAAGTCCTAATATATGAATATATCTTGTTGCAATGACCAGTCAATAAATATTTCTAAATTTGGGGTTCTCTTCTAGGTAAATGTTAACCCTTGTTTTCCTGTGGTTTCTCCAAAGCTACTAAAAAAGGAAGATATCTGAGAGAACTTCCACTAATTTTGACACTGAATAATTTATAAAATCTGATTCTAATAATAGGCAAAATAGAGTTACAAAACCAGGGAAAACAGAGGCTTGACTGGTATCTTTTCAGAGAGAAATATTTTGAATACAAAAAAATGTGGGTTCCAAATATCTATGTTCTGCTGCTATCGTTCTCTCTTCTCTCTGTTCTCCAGACACCAATATTTGCTGCTAAAGAGGCAAGCCCTTTATTTTCGTCTTCATGTTCATTTTTATCCTTATGTTGCATTTTAAATCTGTTATAGAAACATGAAAATTTCCTTACTCTTGCTTTTGTCCCTGAACTGACTTTTAGCATCGAATCTCATTATTATGAATGTTGCAGTCTTATGTGGTGTATTTAGGAGGACATTCTCATGGTCAAAATCCTACCTCTGATGATATCGATCGAGCAAGAAATTATCACCATGAGTTGCTAGGTTCATGCTTGGGAAGGTAGAGACTAGAAAATAAATTCTCTGCAATTTTTCATGCTCAATTAGCATCAACTTTATTCCTTTGGAAAACTGTTTCAAACAGCACTGAGGAGGCAAAAGGCTCAATCATTCACTCCTACGGGCGATTTGTCAATGGCTTTTCCGCAGTCCTTGAAGAGGAACATGCACAAAGTCTTGCAAGTAAGCAGCTCAAGTCATTTATCTTTTTTCTCTTTGTTGCTGCATCTCAAAAAATAATAGCATTAAAAATGAAAAAAGAAAAATAAAGATCAAACTTCTAGCATAATCTTAAACTATTACTATATATTTAGGGTCATTTATGGAGATTTTATTTATTTATTTATTCTTAAATAGAGCACCCAGAAGTTGTATCAGTTTTCAAGGATGAGGGAGTACAATTGCACACAACCCGATCGTGGGATTTTCTTGGGTTAGAGAAAGATAGTGTAATTCCTTTGAATTCAGCGTGGAACAAGGCACGGTTTGGTGAAGACGTAATTATCGGAAACATTGACTCAGGTAGATCCTTAAGTTCACATAAATTCCTGGTCGTCACATTGCTTAGTTAATTTATTCGGTCGATCGTACTTGTTTCCTGTAATCAAGACACTGAAAATATTTAGATTAATGAACCAGAAATATTGGTTCATCCACCGGCTATATATGTCCACTAATTTTTTCTTTTAAATGATATATTGAAAGGTGTCTGGCCAGAGTCGAAGAGCTTTAGCGATGAAGGGATAGGTCCTGTGCCACAAAAATGGAAGGGAATCTGTCAGGATGACACCCGTCATAGATTTAAATGCAACAGGTCTTCGCTCTTTTGATAGACTTTTGTGTTATGGGGCATAAAATTCAAGCACGTTGTATTAGTTGTCATTCTAATTCTACATGCAGGAAGCTGATAGGAGTAAGGTACATCAGCAATGGTTTAATTGAAGACCTTCGTTCAAAAAATCCCAGCTTTGTTGTCCCTCTCAACTTAACCGACCCACGAGACCACCAAGGCCACGGCACCCACACTTTATCAACTGCTGGCGGTAACTTCGTTTCTAATGTAAGTGTTTATGGTAATGGCTTTGGAACTGCAAAAGGAGGATCACCTAAAGCCCGTGTTGCGGCTTATAAGGTATGCTGGAAACCGCACGTAAACGATACGTGCAATTCTGGAGACATCCTCGCTGGCTTTGACCTTGCAATTCATGATGGCGTTGATGTGATTTCAGTGTCAATGGGATCAAGCACAAAGGATTATTTTGAGAACTCGGTTGCGATTGGTTCTTTTCATGCTATGATGAATGGCATCATTGTGGTTGCATCCGCTGGAAACTCAGGACCACGTCTAAGTTCCGCAGCAAATACTGCACCATGGTTATTCACTATTGGTGCTAGCACAATCGACAGGGACTTCATGAGTTACGTTACACTTGGCAACAAGATGGTTATCAAGGTACGTATTAGTTATTTCAAAGCTGTCATTTGTTATTTAGATCGAAGAGATAATCCTATAAAAGTTCTGTCAGAATATTGATATTTCAGGGAGAAAGCATTGCTCCTAAGGGAGCGCTAACTCAAGACTTATATCCGTTGATCACTGGAGGAGATGCCAAAGTCGCTACTGCGTCCCATGAAGATGCGTGAGTACATATTTTTTATATGCGACCTTTTACTTTAAACAATTAACAAAAGCCACGCTTGTAATTAGCTTGAACTCATGTGCAGTACTAGATGCAAGAATGGAGCAGTTGATCCTAACAGGGTTAAAGGGAAAATCTTGGTATGCAATAGTGGTAATCATGGACAAGAAAAGGGACAACAGGCTGCTCAAGCAGGTGCTGTTGGGATGATTTTGGCCAACAGCGAACGTGATGGTAACGAAATTCTACTCCCCGGTCCTAATTTTCTCCCTTCCGCACATATGAATTACAAAGATGGCCAATCTGTCTATGCCTACATAAACTCTACCAAGTAATCCATCTTTCCATTTTCTCATATTTTCCATTGTCGAAATACTTAATTTTACCAGCTACTCATCTCATGTGATGTACGTATATAACAGGGACCCAGTAGCATCCATCACTAATGCTGTCACAGAATTCAATAAGAGGCCTTCTCAAATGATGGGCTTTTTCTCATCTAGAGGACCGAATAATCTCGATCCAGCAATCCTCAAGGTTGGCAAGGGAAATTTATTAAGCTATCGATTCTTTTAGTTGTTCATGACTTCCTTTTAGATTAGTTCTATTCCTAATGTTTATTCTGAATTTCAGCCTGATGTCACAGCACCTGGAGTGGATATAATTGCTGCTTACACCGAAGCTATTGGACCTACCGGAGCTTTTGATGATCGCCGGATTCCATACAACATATTTTCAGGGACTTCAATGTCATGCCCTCATGTATCTGGTATTGTTGGACTCGTGAAAACTGCGCACCCCGATTGGAGTCCAGCGGCTATCAAATCTGCAATCATGACCAGCTGTATAAACTGACTTCTATTCAGGTTAAATCAATGTGAATGTGATCATGTGTCTGCAGAGTTTCTTATTGAAATATTTCATTTGCAGCAACAACAAGAGATGCAAGCATGCGACCTATTCTTGATGAATCCACTGGCCTCAATGCAAACCCATTTGCATATGGTGCAGGACACGTGAGCCCAGACAGGGCATTGGATCCTGGACTTGTTTACGAATTGGGATTTGATGATTACTTGAACTATATATGCAGCTGTGGCTACAATCAAGCTACAACTGACAAATTTACAGCACCAAAGAAGTTCTCTTGTCCCAAGACATTCAGTATTGCAGACTTCAACTACCCTTCAATTGCAATTCCTAATCTCAATGGTTCCTTTTACGTTACTCGGAGAGTTAAGAATGTTGGTCCACCAAACAGCTCATACAAGGCAACCATCGTAGAAATAGAGGGAGTCTCAGCCTTGGTTGAGCCTAGCAGCTTGAGCTTCACAAAATACGGGGAAGAGAAGACGTTTAAAGTCACCTTTACTCCTAATCCTAACGGAAATATTTCTAAGCCTACGGACTATGTTTTCGGAGAACTGATTTGGGCTGATGGTCTTCATCATGTTAGTAGTTCTATTGCAGTAAAGGTATTATAAGGCATGTTCACCTTCAAGTAAAGACATTTACGGTGACAAACCAACAGGAAAGTGATAACAAAACCCCTCCAGATCACGGAAGCCAACTTTCAGTCTTGAATATTTTTGTAAACTAAATATTTGTTCCTTAGTTTTAGGCTGTCAATAGATTGTAAGTTGTCTCTATGTCTACAGATGTATATACTCTTGACAAATTCAATGAAACAATAGAAGCTTTCAGTATACAATAGTCTTATTATTTATTTCTTTCATGGTATCTCCAGGGTACAAATTTCATCTCTGCATTCTTTCAAACAGTAAAGAGTACTGCCGACCCACTAACACTTGCCGGTGTCCCACTTGATGAGGACGGTAAACACATTTCATTTCTTAAAGACAGTTGTGAAAAACAGAGTAATGAAACAGGAAAACAGATAATCCCATCTCATCTCACATCTCTTTGAAAGAAGTTTAGAAGTTAAAATAATATATAAAAATCAATGAAGCTTTCAACGAAACAGATATAAGTTTTTTTCTGCAGAATTGAATAACATTCGTGATGACCAAATATTATCTTGGTGGAAAATGGAAATGGTGTTTTTTGGTAATATTATCAGTAGAAAGTTGGAAGAGGTCATATTCCTTGTAACAAAAATGACCCCTTTAAAGATTGATTCTAAAATTTCCTCGAGGAATTATTTCAGCCAAGAAAAAAAAAGGGCATATTATATTCATTCCAAGTTTTCATTAGTTCTTCCTCTTGAATTGATTCTGTCTCCATGTAATGGTATGCAAATGTCACATAAAAATTAAGTAATTTTATTCTTATGCTAAACGACCCGAAACACCTCTACTTAATTAAATGAATCTAATATTTATAATTTATTTCATTCTCAACTTCGATGGCCATATATAGGATGTGACAACTGACCTCAAGCTGCACAATTAATAATTTAAAACTAAATGAAGATTACATATTTGTACTTCGATCCGTGTACTTTAAAAGTGTGAAATTTTGTCCCCATTGTTTAGAGGTTATTTTAGACACAGGCCTCCCTAACTGTAAAAGCTTCCAATTCACAAAATTCATACCAAAATGATTGGATATTAATCGTAGTTAAGGAAAACATACAGAACATATATTGTAAGTCCAATTTCAAGTTCTATTATGGTCATAAAATAATTCCAACTCCGCACATTGCTTTCCAATCGGACATGTTGCAAGTCAAACGGAAGAACCGATGTTTCTTCCGAAAAATAGAAACGAAAACTGACTTATAAAATGAGGAGAAAACAGAGTTTCTCATAGACTTATTAATTCGTAGGCATCTTCGAGAGAAATTTGGAATATTTCTCTCGAGGAAGAAAGTATAGCAGCAGAAGTATTGCATATAGGAAACCATGAAGGTTTCTAACTTCTATTTTCTGCTGCTTTTATTCTCCCTTTTCTCTCTTTTGCAAGCACCAACTTTTGCAGATAAAAAGGTAAGCCTTGCCTTACAAGCCATGTTATATTTATTTATTTCCATTTTCAATTAAATGGGTGTTTCTGAAAAAATAAGCAACTGTTTGGAGTATTAGGCCAAATAGCAAGGTATTGAACATATTTTCTTTTAAACCAAATTTTTTTTGGTTTAAAAAAAAAGGCCAATATTTTCTCTTTGCAAATATGATTTCTTAATGATACGTGGTAAATAATAATCTGTCCAATTATTTAACTCAAACAATAAATTAAATTGTTTTCTAAGCCGAATCAATCAGATTTAAGTATGAATAATTGTGGCTATATACAAGTCGTTCACTAAAGTGATCACCTCCCTTCTCCTAGCTGATAACTCTGCAATAAATTTTCAAAAAACAAAACATAAAAAACTATGACTATATACACTTTGTATATAAGTTCATTCGATTTAGAAAATTAATTTCGAGATTGAAAATACTTTCTTTGAGGTTCTTTTGAAACCCACCATTAATTCTTCTAAGGGGATGGTGATAGCGAATAGTGATTGCGGCACCAATTTAAACCATGATCCTGTTTAAAATATTGTATCTAGTAATAATGATAATCAAAATATTATTGAGAGGTTGATTTCAATTGACAATTACCAATGAATTTCACGTTTATTATAAATGTTGCAGGCTTATATAGTGTATTTAGGAAGACATTCACATGGTAAAAATCCTACGTCTGCCGACGTCGATCGTGCAAGAAATCATCACCACGAGATTCTGGGATCAGTCTTAGGATGGTAAGCTAGCCCTGGAAACGATTCTCTACATTTTTCCTTCTTCATACACGGTTATATATAAATTAACTCTCTTGGATTTTGCAATTTTTTATTTTACGCATGAGCAGTGTTGACAAGGCAAAAGATTCAATATCTTCCTCTTACGGTCGACATATCAATGGCTTTGCCGCAGATCTCGAAGAAGAACATGCCAAACAACTTGAAAGTACTTACACATATATATGCAGTTCAATATATGTTGTCCGAATATATACATACATATATATGTGTGTGTGACTAATTAGTTTCATAAATTAATTAATCTGCATGGTTATTTTTATTTGATGGGCGTGGAGTAGAGGATCCGAGAGTTGTATCCGTTTTCTTGAATCAGCGAAGAGAACTTATGACCACACGGTCTTGGAATTTTCTTGGATTAGAGAAAGATAATGTGATTCCTCCATATTCTTTGTGGAATAAGGCACGTTTCGGTGAAGATATAATCATCGGAAATATTGACACAGGTTTTGTTTGCATCTTTAATTAAATTTTCTTGCGTGAATATGGGCACTAGATTTGATGTGTGCAGATATCACTTTAAAAAAATGTGTCTCATTAATTCCACATATCAGCACCAACTTACATGGTATTTTATTTAATTTGATATTAATTTGAAAGGTATTTGGTCCGAATCAAAGAGCTTTAGCGACGAAGGATATGGTCCAGTGCCGTCAAGATGGCGGGGAATTTGTCAGAATGACACCGTTTATGGAGCTAAATGCAACAGGAAGCTAATAGGAATTAGGTACTACAACAAAGGTATAGTTAAAGAAGCCCGAGCCGAAAATTCCTCCTTTCAACTCACGCCTGAGTACGAGACTGGTCTAGACTATAACGGCCATGGGACGCACACTTTATCAACTGCCGGGGGTAACTTCGTAGCTAATGTGAGTGTTCTGGGTCATGGTTATGGAACGGCAAAAGGAGGATCACCTAGAGCCCGTTTGGCTTCTTATAAGGCATGTTGGGACTTAGGAGGTTCCGACGAAGACATCATATCTGCCTTTGATGATGCAATACATGATGGTGTTGATATATTGTCGGTGTCGTTAGCCGCGCCTTTTGCAAATCGTTCGGATTATTTTAAGGATGGGGTTTCTGTTGGCTCCTTTCATGCTATGATGCATGGGATTGTCGTGGTTGCAGCTGCTGGAAATGAAGGACCTCTTCCAGGAAAGGTTGCAAATGTAGCACCATGGTTGATCACTGTTGGTGCTAGCACAATGGACAGAGAGTTCACTAATTCTGTTACTCTTGGTGATGAGAAGAACACGACTTTCAAGGTATTCATTCTTTCATTTCCCTAAATTCACTTTAGCTAAAATGAAGATTTTCAATCGAGTTAGCTAGCTACCTAGCAATTTCACCGCGCATACATATATGCATTTGTTTTCCAGGGAGTCAGCCTTGCGGCTAAGGCCATGCCTTCTCAAGATTTCTATCCATTGATTCTTGGAAGTGACGCCAAGGCTGCTAATGCAAACATCACTGATAGGTGAGTAAACTCTTTGGTAATGATATCTATGTGCAAGTTGCTTTGATATTTCATTAATTTCTAATGTGTTCACATTAAATATATTTAAGCCATTAATTAATTCTGCAACACTTAATTTGCAGCTTACAATGCCAGCCTGGAACACTTGATTTGGAAAAAATTAAGGGGAAAATCTTGATCTGCTTAAAAGGTAACTTACCATTTGACACGAGCCTGGAGGCTGCTAAAGCTGGTGCTGTTGGGATGATTTTAGTTAACGTCCAAGGACAGGAGAATACAACTCTAGCTTTGCCTCACTTTCTCCCTACTTCATTTGTGGAGCCACATATAGGTGAATCTATAACAGCCTACGTGGGATCTACCGAGTAAACCTCTTGTCTCTGGGTCCTACGTGAACAATTAGATACTCCATTTTACTAGCAATTCAACATTAATTCAATTTTACTGATATTTATTATGGTCTTGCTTAACCATGTATAACAACAGGAAACCAGTGGCATCCATGACTGATGTAGTGACAGAATTAAATACAAAACCATCTCCAAAAATGGCTGTCTTCTCATCTAGGGGACCGAATTGGTTGGATCCGTCTATCCTCAAGGTTGACAGACAAAAGAAATATTTAAACCATCGTTTCATTTCAGCTTTTATCTGTTCAATGATATATGTTACCATTTTAATTTGGTTAGCTTCTCATTCATATATTTTTAATAAATATCTATCCGTATATATAACGCAGCCTGATATCATCGCGCCTGGAGTGAATGTGATTGCAGCCTTCCCTGAATCAATAGGGCCAAGTTTGCATGCAGGCGATAAACGTAAGACTCCTTTCAATGCTCTTTTCGGTACTTCAATGGCCACCCCCCATGTTGCTGGTATTGCTGGCCTTCTCAAAAGTGTACACCCTGACTTTAGTCCAGCAGCCATCAGATCTGCAATCATGACCACAGGTACCTGCTACTACTATACATATCCATACAGACTATTGCTCACTGTACGAACTAAATTAATTAATTTCTTCAAATTAATTTCAGCAACAAAAACAGATAATACAGGGAAGAATCCAATTTTGGATTTCAATGGCAACAAGGCAACCCCATTTGACTATGGTGCGGGACATTTGAATCCAGACAGTGCAGCGGATCCTGGCCTTGTTTACGATATGGGATTTGAAGATTACTTGAGCTACTTATGCAGTCGTGGCTACAACCAATCCATGCTTGATAAATTGACAGATGAAAAGAGACACACATGTTCTAATTCTAACTCATTCAATATGGCAGAATTTAATTACCCTTCAATTTTCGTTTCTAATCTCTCCCAGTCAGTCACAATTACTCGAAGAGTCAAGAATGTTGGTACTCCCATCAGCTCATACCAGGTGAATGTCCAGGAAATGCAAGGAGTCTCAGTTTACGTTCGGCCGACCAACTTGAACTTCGAAAAGTATAACGAAGAGAAGACATTTGAAATCACCTTTACTCCTAATCCTAACGCAAATAATAATGCTAAGACTCCTGTTTATGGAGAATTGACATGGTCTGATGGTCATCACCAAGTGAGAAGTCCTATTGTAGTGATGCTATCCTAATTAAGTTTATGTATCTTCAAGTAATTCATTCATTCATTCATCAATTTCTTTTTTTTTTTATTCGTTGACGGAAAATTCTTGAATTAATTTTTTTTTTTAAAAAAGTCTGTGAATTAAATACTCCCACGTTTATGTCTCTATAAATTTTAAAGGGTAAAAGCCCATTTAGTCTCAAAAATTTGGCTAAATACTCTCATAAGTCTTAATAGTTTTAAAAATACCCTTAAAAGTTCTAGTTTCCTATAGAATACCCATTATACCCTTATACATAATATTTGACAAAAAACTAATAAAATTTTAAAAAATTTTAAAATACATTATATTTATGTAAAATATATTAATAAATAAATAAAATAATTATCTTATAGCATATATTTTATATAATTATTATTAATATATTATAACTTTTATTTATTATTATTTTAGTTTTATTATTTTAATTGTATTTTTTATATATGTATTTTATATAAATTATAATATAATCATAAATATTTATTATACTGTAAAACAAATAGATTTATAAATTTATATTTTATTAATAAATTAATACTTTATTTTTTAATTATATTTAATTTTTAATAATTACAAATATGTAATTTGTTATTATTTAATTTCTTACAATAAATTATAATAAAAGTATTTTGTTAATATATTATATAATGACCAATATTTTTATTTATTAATTAATATATTTTACATAAATATAATTTATATAAAGTTAGAACTTTTATTAAGTTTTAAGAATTTATTAGTTTTTTATTAAATATTATGTATAAGGGTATAATAGGTATTCTATAGGAAATTATGACTTTTAAAGGTATTTTTAAAATTACTAAGACTTATAAGGTTATTTAACCAAATTTTTTAGACTAAATGGGTTTTTATCCAATTTTAAATAACTATATATTTAACATCTTAAAAAATATATAAATAAAATAATGAAGTGTATTGTTCCAAAAACTAGCTGAGATTTGTTATAAAGTATTGCTACATTATAATTAATTTATTAGAAACTAATTTATCAGTTAATTGTGTGATAAAAGCAGATCGCAAATTCGGAGACCGAAGGTAATTAAATAAACAGAGAGAGGACAGGCAGGCAGACGAGTTCTTAGAAAAAAAAAATTTTATTTTGTCGGACGACAATTCAGGACTATAAGAAATTGATGAACGACATGTCATTTTAAATACTCATTTTGCAATTAGACGGCATCGTTGAGCAACACAGTACATTGTCGGTTGAGCTGAACGGCTGCGTGTTGGGCCAGTTAGCACTTAGCAGGTTAACTAAAGAACTAAAACCCTACTATTGAACCCTCCTTGAAGCTCCAAACTTTCGAAGCCTCCAACTTCGCTTTGTCAACTGCAAGACGAATATCATTTAAACTGTTGTAAAAAATCAGGTAATTGCCTTTTCTATTTATTCAAAGTTTAAAAATCAATTAAATTCTTTGTTTATAAATCTCTGTTTGATTAAAACTGCATAATTTTTTGACGGATTAACTTTTACTTGCAAGTTTCTCGTTTTCTCGGTCTCTTGATTTGTAATTTTGGTGATTCTGCTGGGCTCTTTTGTTTGATGGTTGTTTATCAAGCCGCTTCCTGAGGATTGAATAGAATTTTGTTTTTCCTCTGTTGGATTAAGTTATATCATATGCGCTATTATAATCAATTTGTGACTACTGCAACCTGAAAATGGACTGGTTTCTATGAAATATTGTAGGAGGAATATATATGAAAATTATATGCTTGATGTGATATTATGATCAGCAATTCATGCTTAATAATAGCTGGAGGATCTAGTTTTCTTAAACGGCAAACCAGTTTCTAAAAGATATTTTTGCTTCTTCATATTATCTGCGAATATACGTGTACATTACATACATAATGTCTTCATTCATTGCTACTACCATTTTTAGTCGTTGCCAACTGATACTTTGATTTTTTATTTTAGGGGCACAGTCCAGAAAATTTCACAATGCAGTCCAACGAGGCCCCTGTTTCCATGGAAATTGCTGCAGTTCCATCAGAGCTGAAATCTGAATCTGGGTCACTGCCACGTAAGCCAAATTTTGAGCCCTTGAAGGCTCATGAGATGTCAGATGGTCAAGTTCAGTTTCGGAAGGTTTCAGTTCCACCACACCGGTATTCACCTCTTAAGAAAGCATGGATGGATATCTACACTCCGATTTATGAGCAGATGAAGATTGACATCCGCATGAATCTTAAAGCTCGTAGGGTTGAGCTGAAGACCAGACCAGACACACCCGACATCAGTAATCTGCAGAAGTGTGCAGATTTTGTCCATGCTTTCATGCTGGGTTTTGATGTTATAGATGGCATTGCCCTTTTGCGGTTGGATGAGCTCTATGTTGAATCTTTCGAAATCAAGGATGTTAAAACTCTTCGAGGTGAGCATTTGTCTCGTGCCATAGGAAGATTGTCTGGTAAAGGTGGCAAAACCAAGTTTGCAATTGAGAATGCAACAAAGACTAGGATCGTTATCGCAGATACCAAAATTCACATATTAGGATCTTTTGCCAACATTAAAATTGCAAGGGATTCTCTATGCAGCCTTATTTTGGGTTCTCCTGCTGGGAAAGTTTATTCTAAACTTAGATCCGTTACTGCTAGACTGGCGGAGAGGTTTTAATCATCGTTGTGTTACAGATCTTTTTTGCTTTCCTGTATGATTACACAGAGCATAGGCATGAGAGTTTAACATGATATGATTTTTGTGTTAGGTGGCCTGCATTCACCATCTAAAAAAATTACTTTGAAAGAATTTTGTGTTAATGAATCATAATGGTCTAATTTCTTCTGTTTACACTTGTGCTTTGTATTGGATTGTGATATTGAAGGCGTATTAGCGGCAGACTGCTTATATTTTACTGTATCTTACTCCACAAATTCAAGTTGAGTAAGAGAGCTGGCTGATATTAATAGAGGTTGGTGGATATTAAAATTTACAAGCAATCAATAGTCATGGTTCAATTATAGAATGAAATGAATATATATGAAGTTTGAAAGTAAAAGCAAGGGGAAAAGAACTTTGTGACCACTAGAACAGACCCACGTTTAAGATAAAGAACACCAAATGAATGCTTTTCATTTGAATTGCAAGAATGTTTGTGAGCAAATAGTTCAATTGTAATGCCATCCCAATCACAAGTCCGATTTTGTAAAAATTGTATTCAATCATTCACAATTCCAATTTTGTAAAAATTGTATTCAATCATTTGACCAACTGTAAATGACAATTCAAAAACATTTTAGCCTCCAAACAGGAACCCAGCTGCCTGGTCTTCATTGCCATCAAATAATTTAAGAGCTTGTATTACTGCCTGTCTTTCAAAACCCAACTCAACAAGCTTTGCAATCTTTGCTTCAAATTCAGCTCCCTACACTCAAATGATTTCGGTTAAAAATTTTGAAAACTTAAAAATTGACATTTAAATTTAATTCAAGTCCACCACTTTAAGTGAGTGATTTAGGTTGATGATGGGACTGCCAATGTATGGCAAACTGTACCACCAGTGGAGTTCCCATATAATCTTCAGTCGTCAATGAAACAAATAGAATGAAGCAGAATTACCTGAGTCGCATCACCGCGTGTGCCTCCTGTGACCGACAAATGTAAATAAAAACGGATAATCAGTTTACTGACCACATTAGTGAGGCAGCTTAAGAATTAGAAAACATCAACAGTTGTCATGACACAGAGTAGTACACAACTGCAAGACTAATGACTATTTTGACAAATGCATCTTCAATTGACAAAATTGGCGTGATGAACATCTAAAATAAAAGGGTCCAGAAACTAACCCGAAGATTGACCTCCTGCTGGCACATTACTTTTCTTGTCTGTTCCTGAAGTCACCTGGAGAATCACAAGTGATCAGCACCAAACTTACAGTAGACACAGATTGCTAATTTGCTAAACATGAATTACAAAACATGTCAATGACTACATCAAATCATAAGGGAACATTAAGAGAGAAATTAACATCACGTGCATTTCTCTTCATAGAAATAATATATGTAAAGCAAACCAACTAAATAATATGACCACAAAGCCAAGCCTATCTATCATGTAGTCCTTTTCCACAAGAATAAGGATGAGTAAAAAATGCAAGGTACTAAATAACAAATACCCAAGTGAATGCAAATTTCCCTGTATTTTAACAAATCATCATAAAAATATTTAAAGTTACCAACACCCCTACCCCTGGAGGATAGAATAGAACCTTTGCATTCTTATTCATGAACAGAATATCTATAGTTTTAGTCTGACAAAAATCACATCAGACTAATTTACATAAATAAATAGAATCTGCATTTGAAATTTAAGATTCTATGAGGCCACAACCTCATTTTCTTGAATCATTAGAAAACATCAGCATGAAGGGAAATCTGCTTTATCAAGAGTAGACTTACTGCTGTTCCGGAGCTGGATGCTTGCTTGGAGTACCTCTCTTCGTCAAGAAAATGAGAAGGAATGTCTTTTTCTGAAAAGCATATAATTTAATTACGACTTTCCATAAAATTTATCATCAAAACAAACAGACACGACAAAGCCACATAAGAACTTCAGGCATACCTGGAAAATAACGGCTACCATTAAACAGGAAATAAACTTAAAAATAATTGCATAAATACAGATATGAGGAGACCAACCTTGCAAAAATGGTACTGAGACTTCTCCTCCACCAACTCTTAAAACATTCTCTTTTAGATCAATGATGCACTGCAGGCAATAGTTCCATTAAATAAATTAAAAAAACCTGGTAAACCTCATTAAAGAACTGAAATGGGCCTGTACATCTGAGATTAGACCAAGAGATGATGTTACCTGATGTTTCCGAAGCATATCTAGTCCAAAGAGGAATTCCATGTTGGGGGAATCCAGTACCACAAATGAACATGGATAGAATACATTCCCAATCTACAGGAAGTAAAAACAAAATAAATAACAAAGTTCAAGGAAGCATTAAGCAGAAGGAATAGATTCAAATTTCAAAGAAATGTCCATCACCAAAAGAATAAAGCATAGGCTCTTCAATATCCACATGTAAATAGATTTGATACCTTGATTGGAGCTACATGTATTCGACCAAGAATCTCTGATTGACCAACTCCATGAGCAACACCTCTGTAACGTTCATCCAAAAGCCTCAGCAATCTGTAAATGCCCATACAACAGCATTACAACAAGGATCTTAGATCTAAGTTCTTAAAAAGTAAAGCATTTACATTTACCTTCTTGTACAAAAATAACAAGTAATATGTAGAAGCATATCATCCATTCATAGCTAGGTTAAGCATAGATGCAAGGTGTCCACAGGTTCATGCTTTACCATTCTTTAACCAACTCAATCATGTACAATAGTAACTTGCACAGCAACAGGATTCTTCAGAAATGCAACAGCAGCACATACGAAAATAACAAAGATACATAAAACATACCCACATCGCTCCGCACAGCTTTTTGATATTATTGTTGACTGTGCACCACTATCTACAAATGCCTGAAAGAGAACCATGTACATGTACACTTAAGTTTTTTGCTTTGCTGAGACTCGTTATAATGTGCATATAATACACCCAAGGAGACGTGCTAATATAAATCTTTCATTAACTGCAAAAGATTTCATTAAGATGTGAAGGAAGAAACAAAGAGCATGCCTGGTACTAAAGATGTTCTAGAGAACACAAGAGATGCTAACAAAAAGACTCCAAACAATATAAGCTTTAGTCATCCTATATTATGCTCAACCCAAGTGTAAAGTTAAAAAAGGAAATTGATATAATGCAATAAGAGCATGGGCTAATCCTTTTCTTACGATCTTTACCTTCAAAGGAACACCATTAACCTCCATGTCAACATACAACATAACCTGAAGAGTTAAACAAATAGCATTAACACTAAAACAAGAAACCAAATGAATTTGAAAACTTGTGTATAAGATCGGCAAGCATACATACCACCCTTGCAAAAGCTTCTGGGTTATGTTCCAAGGCAGCTGCCCAGTTCTCATCAATCCCTTTCTGCAAATTTAGAAATATGCAACAGGTCAATAATCTATAAATAGTAGAGGCTGCCACTCTAGGGAACATGAAAAGGGGACAGAAAGTAATCTGCAGTAAATCTTATGGAGAAATTCTAATTATATAAGTTACAAAAATTGCATATAAAGAACTTGTGGAGCCAAATTTCATGCAAAAATAAGAAACAGTAGGAAGTTTTTGCAACTGAACCTTGATAACAAGATATTCAGCAATTCAACTTGGAGGTAGGAAACAATGCAGAAATACAGAAGATTACATGTCAAAGTTCTTGTTGATTTGTTATAATAGCCTTCAGAATTAACTGACCTGGCGAATGGCAGCTTCAATTTTCTTTTGTGCTTCAACATCAAAAGGATCTGCATAAAGAAGTGCCTAAAGCAAACAAGAATGGTTACATGAATCAGCTTCTCATTTAAAATATATAGTCAATTCATAATCTTCATACCTAAATTACAGGCTCGAAAATGGATATTAAAATGAGAAGTCAAAGTTGAGCACAATCAGAACTAGAATAGACCATGAAAAGAAAACTTTTCATTCACTGGCACATATGATACAAGCTACTAACCAGCTCCTCTTCTTGTCGACGTCGCAACTCGGACCTTTGACGATTGCGCTCCCGTAATAGGTCCTGCAGTCTATTGAGATCATTTCCGAGCAGAACTTGTGCTAATTCAGGATCACTCTGAAAATTCAGTACAAATTTATTGTCAGAAACCCACAAATCTAAGAACTAGTCATAAAAACTGAGCAAAGGTGGTAAAAGATGGATGGTTCTTCAACAAAGAGTCCCATCTACCTGAAAAAGTTGTGTCATCGTATTAGCATCATTTCGAATTTGTTGCTGAAAGGCTGCAGGGTTCACAGCAGATCCGTCTGGATTGAAGCTCAATTCATTGGTTGGCGTGCTGAAATAATTTGCAATTTCAAGAGTTAGGCATGAAAGGCATGCTATAGATTTGAAAGCAAACTGTAAACAACTACGAATATAAGGCAGAAATAAAAAAATTTCGAGGCTATCTTGTCCTTTATGCATTCATGCCATATTTCATTAAGAAGAGTCTTTCCCTTCCTTTTCAATGCTTTTTAGTTTCCACAGATTTTGACAAAACGATTTTGCAACCTTAACTTCCTTTTCCTTGTTATGACTAGTAACCAATCTACCTAACTCGAACAATCAACATACAAGAATCCCATGTGTATCTATCATTTCTGTTACAATTGACATAAAAAACAACTCAATATGGGGATTCTAATTGCATTGTATTCCATCTTTAAATGCCTTCTGAGAGAAAAGAGACATTCCAAAAAGTTATAAGCTTTCTTTGATAACTAAACAAATTATCACATTATGAAGAAACTCAAATGTTAATGTACATAACCAGAATAGAAAACCCTAAAGTCAGTATGCATTTTTGCTGGTATATTGTTATTGAAGCCACCCTTACAAAAATTCATGCAACCAAATTATGACAACCTAATCACCATGCCAAAATTGCATTAACCATTCAAGGATTAATCTGGGCCCCATTTAAAAACAACGCTTTTAACGGAAATCACAACAGTAAAAATACAACGAAACAGAACCAGCATTTTGTAACACACCTAGATGAAGCATTAGAGACCATCATCACCAAATCCTCGTCTTTAACACCCAATGCACTCAATTTCTCAGCATTCCTCATCTCCCTCCCATTATAAAGCAGCTGCTGTTGCTGAAGCGGAACTCGTGTCTGCTCATGTACACAAATAAACAAAAGTTAAAACTCATTGACCATAGTAAAGCATTCCTTTTCACTTCAAAATTCCAGCTTTATTCTTGTGTTCAGGAATCAAAGAACAAGAAAGATATTGAAAATATCTCTTGTAACTTAACCCAAAGTTGGAACCTTCAACTCAGAAACACAGAAAAGGTAGGATTTTTACCTCCACTTCAAGCAGAGCTTTCACGTTTTCAACCTGTTACAGAAATCCCAGAAATAAAAACTAAATATTAGCCAACGAGTCTACACAGACATGCATATTATATTAGAGTTTAATTGTGTTTACAGTTTCATGGGGGTCAACGTCCAAGCCGATGATCTGTTCATCTGCAGTCATTACAGTAATCTTCATCTTTTCTCTTCCTCAAATTAGATCTCTGCCTTTCTTCCGACTTTTACTCTTGTGGGCTTTAGATTGTATGATTTGGGTTTATATATAGTTCTTTGATTTCTCAGCGTTCGTTCTGTATCTGGTCTTGTTTTTACTTTAAACTTGGACTCCTTTCGTATTGGGAGCTTTGGATTTGGTTATTTTTGCGTTTACTGCTTGAAGAAGAAGAAAGGTTTTAGGATAGTGTGCGGTGGGGAGCACATGTAATTCTTGCCTTAAACCAATAACATGAGAACACGTAGCATTTGATAATTAAAGTACTAATCATTGTTGTTTAAATAATAGATTAAAGTTAAAACTTTATGTAAACTCATTTAAATTATACACCCTTAACTAGTAAGTAATATAAAGAAGGGTATACTTTTGAGCCTGCAATGTATGGATAAAAGTTTTTACTGTTAACTTATTAAAAAGTAATGAGAATTGGATCTTAACTTCTTTAGTATTAATTTATTCATACTAATTTTTTAGATTGAAATGTAAATTTCAAATTAATTTTTTTTATTTCAACTTTTGGTTTTTTTTTTTTAAATTTGAATTTGATGGAGTAAGTTAAAAACTTGGCACTTGTTAGTTTTAAGTTCTATAGCCTTGAGATTAAATCAATTCATAATATTTATACCATCTTACTTAAAAAAAATTATTATTTAAAATCTAATTCATATTAAGATATTTAAAATTATATAATTTTAACACAAACTGAATTTCAATAGTCCGTTTGATATTAATTTTTGAGGTAATATTTTCTAGCAAATATTGCAAGGATAAAATCTTTACAATTAAAATTTTCAATAAAAGTAAATTATTTATAGCTAATTGTGACAATTAAATTTTTTAAAAGTAAAATTTATTTAACGTACTAAAACAACAAAAAAAATTTAAGTTTATATTGAAAGATAAAAGAAAATAAAAACCTTTGACCATAAAAAAATTAACATGAAATATGTAGCATTGCTCCAAATTGACCACTAAGATCATATTTGAATTTTTTCTACCGTACATGGTTAAAATTTTTACCTTTATGTATTTATTTTTAAAATTTTTATATTATTTTTAAAAATTATCCTAAGATTTATTTAAAAAAAATTACTTAATAAGCTATGCTAAACGCACGCTACATAACCACATTAAAATTTTTACATTTAGATATAAATTAATTTTAATTAAAATTACTATAGACAAAAGTGAAAAGATAAATAAAACAAAACATCAGAGTCTTAAAGTAAATATCATTTTTGAAAAAAAAAAAGAAAAAAGAAAAAGTGAAAATACAAGGCAGTAATATCGTTTTCGATGTAGTTACATCGAGTACACAACATACTGCATCACATACCAGTTAATAAGAATAATAAGAAACCTTGGTATAAATAAATAAATAAATAAAAATAAAATAAATCAGCAAAATTTAGTTTTGTTTGTGCCTCTGCATTGCAGTTGCAGGCAGGGATTATTAATTCTCCGTATCTCAGCTTACCAATCGAACTCCACAGCTACGTCCCCAATACTGCGTCGTTTATTCTCCAATTAATCGACAGATTCTTCATTCTTCTCTTTCAGTTCAGATCAGTGTTTTCTCTCTTCCGCTTCCAATATTTCGACTTGATTGCTTGATTGATTAATTGTTTGAATTTGTATGATTTGGTGATTGCCCCTGCGACCACCATGTCGAGTGGGCAGGTGACGAAGCGAGCCAAGTACAAGACCTCCGTCAAGGACCCCGGCACTCCCGGCGCTCTTAGAATGGTTATATTTCTCTTTCACTCTCACCGCCGATGTTGAAGTTTCTGCCTTTTTTTGTTCTGTTTGCTCACTCATCAATAGTCAATGCATTATTAATTAGTGTTTTATTCTTCGTTTGTGAAGAATAATCAGAAATTGATGTTCATGCCGGATAATAGGAACTCCAGTACGAAGCTGGTTGTGGAGTTTAAGTCTATTCAAGGTTGAACATTTTTTGTTGCTTTATAATATTGATGGTTACTGGTGGAAACAATTTATTTAGATTTTACTGATTCTTATGGAATTTATTTACAGGGCATAAATACACTAAGGAGGGATCAAACAAGCCGCCGTTGATTAATTTATCCAGTGTTCAGGTTTTGTATTTTACACTTTTGCATCGGCTTTAGCTTTGTGTTTTATCTGAGTTTAGAGTATGGTTTGTGCAATGTGTCTGCTGTTTCAGGGTGGAAACTACATTTTTGAGTTTGATAGTTATCCGGATCTCCATGTTTGCCGAGATTTTGTGAGTAAGTCGCATCAATTTAATGAGAGGTTTACATGTTAATTCTTTTTTTTGCCGATTAAATACCTTCTCAGTGGCTGTCTTTCAAAAATAATCATAAATAAAATAAAAAAATAAAGGAGAAATATATGCATAATGTATTGGTTTAAATTATTTGTTCTGATTGTGCTGCTTGGTGCCTCTCAAACAGGTAAAGTCCTTGAGAAGTCTAGAGAAACTCCAAATGCTGCTCCTGAAAAATCTTCTGTTAAGTTACCTGATGAACAACTTAGTAAAGCAGAAATGGAGCTTCGGATTAAGCTCTTGCAAGAGGATAGGTAAATTTTACTTTCATATACTCGTGATCTAAAAGCAATTATTTCCATTTGATGTACTTATGTAATCTATTTACTGAATGATTGTTCAGCTTTAGATCCTTCTTCTGCTGCTTAGTTACAATTGTTCTTAAATCTATTATTTTGATTCGCTTGATATCACAAAAAATTTTCCTCCACAGTGAGTTGCAGAAACTTCATCAGCAATTTGTTGGTGGTAATATCTTGACAGAAGCTGAATTTTGGGCTGCAAGAAAGGTTGGATTTCTTTTTGAGGATCTATGATACAGTATGATGCTTTTTATGATTTCTCTCCCGTCATTTAACATAAGAATTTTCTGCTATTTATTTATTTTTATCTTTCTGTTTCCTTCTATAGATAATCATCTACATTAAACTATTATTCTGTTTATCAGAAGATCAAATAATTACTGATGGACGTGTAATTGTAATTTTGCTGCTTGTTTCATAATGCAGAAGTTGCTGGACACAGACTCCAGCAGGAAGTCAAAGCAGCGTGTTGGTTTTAAAAGTGTCATGATTTCAGACATCAGACCAGCAGCCGATGGCCGAGTATGTATTATCTTTCTTTCTATTCTATCTCTCTGTATGTTGCAAGAGTTTGTGGAATTTCTTTTTTTAATTTTTTCATGTTGAGGTTGTTGTTAGTTGCTGTGTAATTTCACCTATGGAAAGTTTATGGTTGTTGGTGTCTTTTTATCTCAGACAAACAAAGTCACCTTTAGTCTGACACCGGAGATTATTCTACAGGTGTGTGTCTGCTCTTATTTTTTATCTACTGCATAATTGTTTGTTGGGATTTTTGTTTTCAGTTTTGCTCATATATATTACTGAATTTATATGGTAGTCATTTTAGGACCATAATTAACTGAAGTTAATATGAAAAAATTGTTTGAGCATTAGTATGAGTCATGTTATTGTTAGGTTCCAACCAAAAGTGGGCTGGTAAGGAGAAAAAAAAATCAAGGAAGATTTAGTTAACACGAAGAAAAAATAGCATTCATTACAGCAACATGCCTTCCCGAACATGTGATTTACAATTTGTATAATAGTTATTTCTAATGATGGTGATATACAGTTTTTGAGAAATTATTTATGAAAATCTTACTTACCAGAAATTAACAGTAAATATTAACTTTAAATGATTTTATTCTCAATTGGTTGTTTACCAATCTATGTTATCACAAATCACAAAACTTCTTTATTTGAAGGTTAGTAATCTATTCCATTGAAGAAATCTGTTTTTGTGAAAATCTGTTTTTGTGCACTGGGGAACAATTCAGTACAATCATGCTATCTCATGTTGCTCATTTGCTTTTCAACTCGTATGGGGATAATTTCCAAACACTTTGCTTGCTTTGTTGTTACTCCGTTTGTCTAACTTATTTTCCTTTTTATTGTGATTAAACTGTCTTCTAGATTTTTGCTGAGAAACCAGCTGTTCACCGGGCATTCTTGAATTTAGTTCCCAATAAGGTAATGATATAGTTGGATTGCCTTGCCAATGATCAACTTCATTTTTGTGTTAACTATTGATAACTCTTTTAGTTTGTTGAATTTTTTTGATTTGTTGTTTTGGTGTATGATATATGTATATTAAAATTTAGATGACAGAAATAGAATTCTGGACCAAATATTGTAGAGCAGAATACCTCAACCGTACAAAAAACGCTAATGCTGTGGCAGCAGAAGCTGCCGAGGATGAGGAGCTTGCTGTTTTTCTGAAGGAAGATGACATATTGGCAAATGAACTTAGGAAGAAGGTGCTCTTTCTTGGATAGTTGCATCCTTGATACACAATTGTTTTGAACAAACATGTTTGTATTGCTAAATGGATTCCTGCTTCTTTAGTTTATTTCCCTCTTCTGATATTTGTCCTTAAGAGCCTTCATACAATTGCAGATTAGACGGGTTGATCCAACTTTAGACATGGAAGCTGATGAAGGGGATGATTACACCCATCTTCCTGTAAGTTGGATGACAACATTCTCTGATTTGTGTATTTCTCCTTTCTTTCCACTTTCCTGATCTTCTATGTCTCATCTCTTATTTTCAATTTTCCAACTCTATCATGGATTTATAATTAACTCTTATTGTTGGTCATATGTTGTTTCTGAAAGGGTATTTGTTGTCAAAAGTGCAATGGCTGCTCCTCTAACCTAATTTTGAATTGGCTTGGAACTCTTTTATTATAAGTTTTTCAAATATGTTGATATGCAGGATCACGGGATCTTTCGTGATGTTAGCAAGGAATTAAATGAATCACAGCCTGAGCATTACAGAAGGACTCTGCTGCAAGACCTTAACAGGCATGCTGCTGTTGTTCTTGAGGGAAGAACTGTAGGTAGGGAACACTGTAGAATTTACTATCTTCTCTGCATCTTTAGTACATTTCTTTGACATGAACATGTGACAATAAGTTATGCATTCTGTTTAATTGGCTTATCTATAGATTTTAACTTTTGTTACAATGTCAATGCAGATGTGGAGAGAGAAGACAACACTAGGGCTGTAGCAGAGGCACTTGCCAGGTCAAAGCAGGGTAGGTTTTTTTTTTTTCCCCCAATTTCCAATTTTAGCTTTCCCATTGCTGCAATAATTCCCTGTTATTTTCACTTAATATAGGTAAGGAGGGAGCTGATGGAAATGCAAATGAGGAGAGATTGGATAGAATCTCCCGGGTGGCAGAAATTGAGGATCTCCAGGCACCACATAGTCTTCCTCTAGCCCCACTTAGCATTAAGGTTTGTCCCTTCGCATTGTCCGCTGTCAGATTATTTCAGTTTGATAGATAATTTGTGTTCTATTTCTGAAACTAGGATGCTCGGGAGTACTTTGATTCTCAACAAGTAAATGCATTAAAAGCTTCCAGAGATGCAGAGGCTAGAGCAGAATCCATGAAATCCAGTTTGAGCACCCAAGAAGCATATAGTTCTCTGAGGGATGCAATTTCCGAGATTAAAGACATGGGATTGAGTGATCCCATTGTTAATCCTGAAGTTGCTTTAAAGGTATTGGCATCTATGCTTGTTGTGGTAATCAATGTCTTGTTATAGATAACAGTGAACTATATCGTTGATTCAAGAGTATAACTGTTCAACTTTATGTTTAGGTATTTAATGGATTGACCCAGAATATATCTAGTATCAAATATCATGTTGGGAAAAATCCCCGAGAGAGTATTCTAGACAGATTGCCAAATACAACCAAGGAGAAACTGCTATATGTGAGTTGACTGTTGCTTTTATAAATAATATATAGTTATTCTGTCTTCACTGATTGATTTTGATATTTAAGTGGCTATGATATGTGACTTTTTCAGCATTGGTGTTCACATTGAACTAAATCAATTTTTCACTTCTTGTTGAACTTGCTAATTCTATAGATAGATTTTAATTTAGTTTCTAGTGAAATTATGTTTACAGAGAAAACTATTTATATCTGCAGCATTGGACGTCCACTCAAGAAATACTGAAGCATTTCTGGTCGTCATATCCAATTACTACTCCATATCTTTATTCTAAGGTAAATGTTCTCCTTTGTATTCTGTGAATGGGATTCTTTTATTATATATTTTTTAAAAATTAAAGATTGATATTATGTGAACAAGATTTTAAATTTTCAATCAATTACATAAGTTGTTTCCTCTTTTGGAATGTTAGAAGTTTAAACCTATCAATGCTTGTGATTCAACATCTGTGTAGATTTACTCCACAATTTATAGTTTCATTTTGACCATGGCCAGGATTTATAGAAACTTCAATTCAAACAAAAATGAATAAGATGATTTGTGCATTCAAGTACTTGGGGGGAACCACCCGGCCTAGTGTTTGGGTGCTAAGAACCCTCTGCCTCAAATTTGAGGGAAATGGTTAGAGTACCACAAAATGCGGGTCATATTTCCCTCCGCAAAAATAAATTAAAAGTGAGGGTAGATATTGTTCATTCTAGACACAGAAACTCAGGTTTCCTCACAATTGAAATAATCTAAAGGCTGAAGCCTGTAGATCCCTAAGAAAAATGTCAGTTTTTCTCCTAAAAAAAACAAAGGTACTTGGGGTGGGATTCGCATCTTTTACTACAGAAGATGACAGTGAACCTTTTGTCCTCGAAAGAAAACTTCTTATTTGCTAGGAAGTGAATCTTAGATATGCATTGTTGGAAGTTGTAAATAAATATTTCCCCAAAATGCATAATTAACGAGGCTAAGTAATGCCTTGCATGGCATTAGAACATGCCTTTTCTCATAGTTGTTTAACGTGATGGTCTCTTATGGATGCATCTTTTGAATCATTAGATTTAGCATTTCTATTCCTTGTTCATTTTTTTATGACATATACAGGTAAACAGACTGAAGGATGCCATGTCGAATATTTATCCACAGCTAGAGGTATGTTTGTGGCTAAATTACAGCTTCTGGCTTCTGGCTTCTGCTCTCGGCTTTGCATTGAAAAGAACATTTTGGTAGAGGACTAGGATTTTTCATAGCCGTATTTGTTACTTTATCTTGTTGGTAATGGCATATCAAACACCTGGTCTTGTGTTCTCTATTCCACTATAAATTAAAATGCTGAAAATTTTCTCTTACTGCTTTTCATGTGTTGCGTACAGTTTTTTCACCCAGGGTACTGGCACCTTGATTTGTCCCCTTGTTTTTCTCTTTTTACATGATTTTGTTAATTCCATGAAAAGGGAGAATTTCTTGAGCCATTTGTCAGGTAACAAAGCCTCTGTTCAAGGTAAATTGCAGCATATGAAAGATTTGGTAACCCTTTTGGTCCTGATCTCAGCAGGATGGATGCCCAATCAGTGGGCACAGTTTTATTCGTTAATATCATCATTTGCACACCAGTTTACATTCAACAAGTTCATTCCAATCCTAGTTGTACCTAAAGGAATAGAATTCTTGGCCTGCTTTGGTTTAAAGGGTTGTATCCTTATATTTTGCTAGTGTCATTACCGTGAGCATTAACTTCGATAATACCTACCTTTTGCATCTGTGGATGAGTGCCAATTAGTATTAGGGTTGATATATTTTGTGGTGCACGGTGAAGTGCAACAATCTAATATTCTATATCCTCTGATTGTTTTATCCTGGGATTTACAAAGGGTATTAGCAATGACTCTCTACATATATTAAGTCAAGTTACATCCTTTTCTGGGATTTACGAAGGGTATTAGCAATTACTCTCTACATATAAGTCAAGTTACATCCTTTCTTTATTTTATTTATTTTTAATCAAATCTCAGGAAATGAAGGAGTCTCTGCCATCAGATCTCCGGCACCAGGTTTCCCTCCTTGTTCGTCCAATGCAACAGGTGAGCACTTAACTGGGTTAAACTGTATGGTTTTGTTTTTTGTTTTTTCCTTTTTCAGAGCATTTGTCTGTAAACTGTTCATGGAAAGAAAAAATAATACATAAAGAAAGTAGATTGGGCGGTGTTTGTATTCTCATCTTTGTGTTTTCTAGTACTCATGGAAAGGAATCACTTCGTTGCAGGCTCTAGATGCGGCTATTCAACATTATGATGCAGACATGCAGAAGAGATCGGCAAAAAGTGGAGAGAAACCAAATGGATATGTCTAGAGGAAGAATTTTCTTCATTGATTCAACCATCACTTTGCTAGTATTATATTCTGACAATGTTGTTAGTTGCTTCCACCAAATAGCATCATTTATACAAATGTACATCAAATCAATTTTGTCACGAGTTTATCCTAGATATACGGCCATTTCAATCCGCTGTAAAAAATTTCTTTCAATGTTTATACAAGGTGGTAGCCATATTCATACTCCAACAAATTTTCATAGCTAAAATCACATTCTCATCCAGTTTTTGTTATGAGGATTTGCTAAATCGGTTTGGTTACACCTTTCGGGTGACTGCTGATGTAGTTATACATCCTGAAGTAACACTTTTTATCAAACTCATCCTGCAGCCTCAGAAGTACTTAAAGCTTGGGACTGTAATGTGAACACTGATTACCTTCGGTTCCAAATGCTGAACATTGACGAACAATCTCTGGTTTCCTTTTACCCAGTGAAATAGATAATTGTAGGTCAAAAAGTGCTTTGAATTAAATGCTTGTACAGCGACCAGTCCGGTCTAGTAAAGTACTTCCTCGAAAGGACTTTTGTCTTGCCGAACTGAAGACTACGGTCCGTATTCAACGCTTTCCAGGACTAATGGTGCTTGACGGAAATCTAGTTCACTATTATAGCATAAAAGCCATAATCCAGTGCGGAATTGCTTTGGGATTTTCAGTTCAATTTTAGAATCTCGAAAAAATCTTGATAAAAGTTCTTAATTAAAGTATATAAGACCGTTACATTACATCACATGCTTTTTTAAAGCGTCAATTTTTATCAAAATACAATCAAATAATGATAATAAACGAAAACTATATTTAACCACTCACCATCAACAACATCAATATCAAGAATATAAACATAAACATAAAAGAATATTATATTATAAATCCAGCATGAAAATAATACCGAAATCCTATTAATACAATCATCCCATAAAAACCCTAAAAATTTAAAAAAAAAATCAAGAGAATGATAGAGATGATCAATGAATCATCACCATCATCTAGAAAGGACTCGGCGGAGGAACATAGCCCAAAAAGGGTCTTCCAGTTCCACAGAGAGAACCACGAACATTAGGATCACATGCATGAATATTATCCTTAACCTTGTGAAATGCCTTCTTGAAAACTCCGAATCCGAAGAGCAAACCGATAAGAATGACCACCGCAATCAAACAAATGCAGCACATGCACATCTTGGTTCCGCAGCACATCTTGGCAAATCGCAAGCAATTCCCTTTTCAAAACTCTTCTTCGTCTTTAGATTTGGTCTTTGCTCTGCAAATTTCTGTTCGGATCTTGAGAATCGTGAACTGGGTAATGCGTAATTCTTATAGGATCTGTGTGAAGGAAAAACGTGCAGTGAAAAGGAAAAAAGAAAGGGAAGGAAAGGAAAGGGCAATGCTTGAACGTTATGGGAATTGTTGGCTTAAAAGGTAAGCAATAATAATAGTAATAAAGAATTGGGAGAAAGTATTACTGTGATTTAATTTGAAGGAAAACGACAGACAATTAGAAAAGTGAGTATGTTTTAGTGTTTGTTGCAAGGTAGATGGATTAGATGAAAAAGGCTTTTCGATTTTGAGGGACTGCTGGTTTGGCTATGTAATCTCAAACTCTACGAATGGGACATACATAATGCAACTTGACATAATAGCGTCGGATTGGCTAATAACATATCAGTCCCTCAATTTTGACAAAATATATTATTCGTGCGCGTCTTCCATGAGTTGTTCTTTTACTTCTCATCCATCGTTCTTTCTTCTTTTTCCCTCTTGTCTGATGAGTCACGGCAAAAATTTAAATATACATAATTATAATAGTAATATCAATTAATTAATAATTAATATATATATACAATTTATTTTGATATATAATTTAATTTAAGTTTATTTATTTATTATTTAAGTAAAAATTTTACCTTAATTTTAATATATAAGCAACTCATTTTTTTAATAAAATAAAAAACATTAATTATATATAAGTTAAATTTCATTTTTTTAACTATATATAGTTATTTTTGTCTTTATGTATATAATATTAATAACAATAAGGGTAAATGAGTTATTTTATTCTATTTTGGGATATTTTTGATAACTTATTAAAAAATGAAAGGTATTGTAAAGTATTGTTAAAAAATTAAAGTTATTTGTGAAGATTGTCAATAAAATAATGGTTAAATTTAAAAATTATCCTTAATTAAAAGTAATATCAAATGGTTTATTCATTCTATTTAATTAATTAATTTTTTAATTTTTTAAGAGATTATTTTAATTTATTTTCTTGTAACAGAATATTTATTACAAACTATATGTAAAGGGTTAATTTTATGTTTTTATTATATAAAGTTATTTTTGTCTTTACATATATAGTATTAATTATAATAAAGATAAATGTGTTATTTTATCATTTTCTATTATATTTAACGGTGATTTACTGTTAAAGGGGTACTACTGAACTAATAATTTTTAAAAAATTAAAGTTATCTATAACGATCGTTAATAAGTCTATAGATGAAGTTGAAAAGTACCCTAATGTTTACTTTAAATATTTTAAATTTATGTATTAATTTCAACTTTATTATATATTTATCGACAATTTTCTTATATAACCTGAAAATATTAAAAAATCATCAGTAGTACTTCAGTTAACTAAAATGCCACCAAGCAATCTAAGAGGGGGGTGAATTGAGTTTCTAAGAGATATTAATATAAAATTCAAATTTTTGCTCTACCACACAACAACACAATATTTTTAATATGTAAAGAGAGATAAAGTAGAGGGATTGAACACCAAATTTAGAGTGGTTCAACAACAACTCGGCCTACATCCACTACTTCAAGCTTCACTTAAATATTTCACTAAAACAAGCCTTGAATTCACAAGACTTCACAATTACAACCTAGGGTTTTGCCAACCAACAACCCAATCCAAGTGTTTACATTTATTAAACACAAGATAACTAATCAAACATGAAAAACTAACTTTTTTCTCCTATTATAATCAACAACTAAAATAAAATGAGTACAAGAAACTTACAAAATAATTTCCTCAAGAGTGGATGACGAAATTGAATGAACTTGAGGGATTTAATATGTGTGTGACAATTTGGAATTTAAGCAAGAGATTGATGTTTACTTTTGTTTTAGGGTATCTCAAAATCGACTTGAAAGCTTGTATGTTATAAAAAGAAGTCCCAAATTTATATGTGTTTCAAAAACTAGTCGTTATAGGATTTAAGACAATTAATTTTGCAAAAATCAGTCGACAAGTTTTGGACAGAAATGAGAGAAATCAAATTTTTAGGAAGTCGGTTAATCGAGTTGTCAAGGTCGGTTTACCAAGCAAAAATAGAGAGGTAGAGGCTGAAAATCCAGCAAGTTGGTCGACCGGATTGGCAAGGTGGTCGACCACTATTCACATGCACTATTCACAAGTTTGAAAAGTTTGCACTTTAATTCGTTTTTAAGGTTTGAACAGTTTGCAATTTGATCCAAATGTCAAATTTTCAAAAGCTTTGTTTATAGAAACTTCTTAAGTTTGTCCCAAATTTCATACACACTTACATTCACAAGTATATAATTAAAATACAAAATAAAATACCATACTTATGTCTTCAATCTTTACTTTGAGCTTTAATCTTTTTTTCAAATTTGGAATTAAATGGTGTATTTTGTAATCATCAAAATCCGGGTTTGTGTGACTTAAGATCAACATTAACAACAAATTAATGTTAAAATTAATGGTGTTGAAGGTAAAACCAAAATTTTACAAATATTTATAAAATAAAAAAATAATTTAAGAGTAAATTTATAATTACACACAATTAAATTTTACTAAAAAATATATATTTGTTTCTTCTTATTCTTTTTATCTATTTACTCTTTCTTTGCTTATTTTTTCTCCCTTATCTCTTCTCTCTCACTCTTCTCTTTTTTGCTGAATTTGTTATCGGATTCAATGGCTATTGTGATTTAAAAATCCTAGAAATGAACTTGACATTGAATTATTTTTTCCTTCCACAGCTATGGTTGATTGTTCTAAATCCTTTAGATTTTCTTCACCAAATAAAAATGGTTGTATTTGGATTAGAGGTGGCAAATAGGTCGTACTGGGCCGACATAGCTCATGAAAATGAGCCCATATGAGCTTTCGGGCTGAGCCGATAAGATATGTACAGTAAAATATATAAGTCCGAACCGGCCCACGGCACACTGTTCAATTATGCAGGCCCGATTCGTCAAAATGTAGCTCATTGGACTGCACAGTGCACTGTTTATAGTGAATAGTAATTAAATTGTACTGTTCATAAGCTAAATAGTAATCAATATATTTTTTTTCGGCCCATGACTGTACCAAAACTGTTCACGGCACGACCCGGTATGACCAACATGTTTTTTTTCCGCCCAGTCTATGAACAGTGTTGGGCTGTGTTGTGCTCGAGCCAGCCTGTCCGTTTTGTCACCTCTAATTTGGATTAGCTTAATGATTATATTTAGATTAGAAAATTCTAAGATTTATGAAACTGAAATAGATTTAAGAATTTGAGAATTTAGTTTGCTACCCTCATTTAGATTAGAGAATTTTAGGACTCCGTGAGTACTTTCATTTCTCTTATTCTACAAGTTTCTACGTATTTTGCGAGTTTCTTTTGATGGGTTTTATTAATCGTTCTCTCTATTATGATTATAACTACGATAGTGGGATCTTTCTTGTCTTCCTTCTTCTCTATATCCTATTCCTTCTTCTTTTTCTCATCTTCGTTACTGTTATTTTTACTATTACTTTCATTGTTGTTGGTATTGTGATTTTTGTCATTGTTGTTTTTTTGTAACAAGAAAAAGAAGTAAAACAAAAACACAAATCAACTATTTTTTTCCACCGGAAATATGAAGCATTAGAATAAGAAAAGGAGTTGGGGTTGGGTTAACAGAGTTAACTCACCTTGGCCATTAATTAAATTTAGATATGGGTTAGTTTTTAATATATAATATACTATATAATATAAAAACACTAATTGTGCACAAAAAAACAATAATAATAATAATTAATATTATATATTGGGTTAATTTAAATATATTATTATTATATTATAATTATAATACTTCATTTATTTTTTCAAGTTTTGCCTTATTTATTTTTTGAAATAATTAATTTAATGTAATTTTAATACATAATTATTTTTTTTTCAAAATATACACATTACTTATTAATTTATTTTTACTTTGCATATACAATATTACTTGGAAGGGAATTAACATATACCTCTCCTCAAATTTAAAAAACTCGCACTTACCTTCATGGGATTATTAATGACTATAAAAGGATCGATAAGATCCAATGGCGTCTTTTAAATATTTATTATCCTAATTTTTTCACTTATTATATAACTAATGCTTATAAAAAAAAATTATATGATTGTTTATTGATCATTTAAAATTTCAAATTATGGGACTATTTCAAATAAATTTCCTTACATATAAAAAAAATCATATAAAATATATGTTAACGAAATAATATTATCCGTTAATTATATAGTAGAATTTGCATGTTTAGTGTTATTATTTTTTACAGTCATATTTTTTTTAAATTATAATAATTTAAAATTATATTTATTTCATGTATATGTGCACCTAATTAATAAAAAATATATGTGATTAAATAAGTACATGAGTTATACTAATTTTTTTTTTGAAATTCTAAATATCAATAATAAATTTTAAAATTTATCATGTTATGATAAGTAAGATTAATTTATGTTATATGAAATAGTATATTATAATATAAAAGTTGGTTGAATATTAAAAATTATAGACCGACAGTAAGTGAAAAATATTTAAAAATATTTCAAGATATTTAAGTGTAGAATAATTTGGGATATTTAATTTTTTGTAAAAGTTGGATGATCAACCTAACAATTTAAGAAAACAAGTGTAAATTTTTTAAATATATTATTTAAATTTTATTAACTTAAACCGATTAATTTTAATTTTAAGTTATGGTTGTCATTAATTCAATTTCAATTCATTTATTTTAAAAATGAACCGTTTAATTTAGTGTTAGATTTAACCTAATTATGGAATCACTCCGAGTATCATTATTACAATGAAAAATTGCATAAAGCAGTTGAAAGATAATCTCCGATGCTCGTACGTTACCTGAACCGAACTTATTCTGTCTCCAATTATCGAATCTTTAGCGGTCCACGTGGCAGATAAATGTTCTGTATAAAAACTTTAATAATCAACTCTCACTATTTTGCACCACGTCACATGTGACATACAATACATTCACTTAATTAACAATATAAAAAAAATGCAAATTTTAATATAAACGTAAAATCATGAAATTTAAATAAAATTAACAAAAAAAAAAAGTGATATATATTTTGTACAAAATTAATAATTTAAGAAAGTAATAAATTAATTTATATAAATTATTTATTATTAATTAACAAAAGACAGCCCTTGCCTTGCCTTCCCTTCCCTTCTCACACAGAAGAAGTAGTCATTCCATTCGTTTCCTTTTTCCTGGAAAGACCTTCGCGCACAAGTGGACGTAAACTAAACAAACAAGCCCTATTTCTTTTTTTCCTTTTTTCTTTTTTTTAATTTCCCGCAAAACCCCCTTCTTTCTTAGTCAGTAAGTAGTCTGTCGTTTCTCTCTGCTCAGTCTTACTTCAGTCGTCGTTCTTCTACACTGCAAACATTTCTTCATTTCAATTCCATTCATTCACTCTCAACACTGACAACAGAACCAGATACAGATGAACTAGAATGTCATCTCCAAATCACATTCAAAACCATTTCGAAATGCATAATTTCTTCCCTCCTTATCCTCCGTCCCCCACTGCCGCCTCCGCCGCAGCTTTCTTCCCATCCGAGCCCCATTCTAATATACACCCCAATCGTACGATCCCTTATCCTTCCCCCGCTCTCCACCCCAACGCCGGCCCCCAAATTCTCGCTCTTCTCAACAAAAACAGCAACAATAACCTAGTTGGGCCATGTTCTTCTTCTACGCCTGACAGTGCGAGGCGGTTTTTGGGTGATTACGTGCCTTATGACGTGGACGCCGTGGAAGGACGAAGAGAACCGGAGCAGCTGGAGGCAACTCCGATTACTAAATACGGGTCGGATCCTGGGCTTGTTATCGGGAGACAAATTGCTGTTAATATGCATTACGTCTGTTACGGACTTAAATGTGGCAATGTTAGGATTTTGAATCCCAATGCAGCTTCTCGCTCTTTGCTTCGGGGGCACAGTAAGGTATTTTGTAATTTCGAGCATACATTTCTTTGGCAAGTCGTTCCAACACCAGTGGCATTTGTTGCCATTTAGCTAAACCTCATTAAATTTACTCAGGTCTTATCATAGAATATAAAATTAAGCAGCCCGACTAGTTTGTACTTTAGTTTTATCTCATTAAATTTAATTTTTCAATTTGGCTTGCAAGGTCAATAGATAAAGCAGCGATTATTTTAGTTAGACCTCTTGAAATTTAAGGTGTGTTCAAATTTGTTGAATTTTGCGTTAGTATGAAACAATGTTCATATGATATGTTCTTTCGCTCAGAGAGTGACAGATATGGCTTTCTATGCGGATGATGTGCATCTTTTAGCTACTGTCAGTCTGGAGGGCCTGGTTTACGTGTGGAAGATATATGAAGGTCCAGATGACGAAGATAGGCCACAAATAACTGGAAATGTTGTTATTGCTATTCAATTTTTGGGTGGAGAGGCAGAGGGAGATTATGCTCATCCCCGTGTTTGTTGGCATTGTAACAACCGAGTAATTGAATGCCCTTATTTGTTTTGTTTTTTTATGGGAATTTTAATTTTTATAGGTTTTTACTATGTTCCTTAAAATGATTTTTTTTTATTTTACAGGATGTTTTGGTGGTTGGAATTGGAAAATGTGTTTTAAGAATTGATGCTATAAAAGTTAACAGTGGTGAAGGATTTTCAGATGAGGCACCCCTTCGATGTTCTGTTGATGGCCTGATCAATGGGGTTCAGTTAGTTGGTAGACACGATGGAGAAGTCACTGATTTGTCCATATGTCAGTGGGCGACCGCCCGCATGGTTTCTGCATCTACAGATGGCACGGTTTGTGCTTCCATGAATTATTATTGTGCATCACGTTTCAATGAAAGATGCAAAGAGTAATTT